>CM051031.1:33218210-33818210 GCA_027627225.1 Congeria kusceri | reverse complement strand
CATGTATTTTTATTATAACAGCAATATACCTGATAAACGTTGTTCGCATTTTTCATCTCATAATATTTTATCATAGGAATTGCTTAGTTTTGGGGTATATATTTTTTCAATTACACGTGCATGCATACATGTATTAAGGCGCATGTAGCTATATCTGGTACATAGCCACGTGGTTTGTTTACAGTAAAGCAGTGCGACCAGGAAGCTGCGGCTTACGCCTCTGTGAGCCCGGACCTGCCGAAGTACGACTACAACACGACCGTCACGTACACGTGCGATCTGGCCTACAACCACACTTCCGGTGACCTCGTGCGCACGTGCGATGACACTCCTCAGTGGATTGGCTCGTTGCCAACGTGCACTGGTATGCACTCTTGTTAAACGTATATATAGTAATCTAATTTTAAGTATCCCGAAATGTCAAAGCCGGTCCGTGTTATAAGGGTTACATACTGACTTCACATAACTGGTTATTGGTTCGACAATCCATTATACACTAACCTGTTAACTCATTTTCACATTTGACATTAAATCGAAGTATACTAGGTGCTTCTAGGTGCTTCACACAGGACACTTAACGGTTCATGGTCACCTCTAATATTGAACTGGGAGTCTTATGTATCTTGGCATAAGTGTTGAGCATGGTGAGACGGTGTGTCGCGCGCAAGAACCAGGTCCCTAGGTCGAAGGTCAAGGTCACACTTGAAGGTAAAAGGTCAAATATAAGTATTTATGCCATAGACCCTGTCCGCAACATAATTTTGTCTAGCATGGAAGGAATTTCTAATAACTTGGCACAAGTGTTGAGCATGGTGAGACGGTGTGTTTGCACGCAACCAGGTCCTTAGGTCCAAGGTCAAGGTCACACTTAAGGTCAAAGGCAAAATTCAAGAATTTAAGCCATAGACCCTGTCCGGAGCATAATTTTGTCTAGAATTGGAAGGATTTTCAAATAACTTGCCACAAGTGTTGAGCATGGTGAGGCGGTGTGTCGCACGCAAGAACCTGGTCACTAGGTCCAAGGTCAAGTCACACTTAAAGGTCAAATGTCAAATATCACAATGTAAGCCGTACATACTGTCTGAAGCATAAGTTTTTCCAGCAGGGAAGGATTTTAAACTTACTTGGCAGAAGTGCTAAGCTTGGTGTGTCGGTGTGTTGCGCGCAAGAACCATGTCCCTATGTATAATGTCAAGGTTACACTAAAAGGTCAAAAGTCCCATATAAGAATTTAAGCCATAGTCAATGTCCGGAGAATAATGTTGTCCAGCAGGGAAGGATTTGATTTTCAAACAATTTGGCATAAGTGATAAGCATTATGCGGTGGTGTCGGATGCAAGAACCAGGTACCTTGGTCCAAGGTCAAGGTCACACTTTAAGGTCAAGTATCTGTATATATGTTAAGATTCTTGTCCAGGCAATAACTCTGTCTAGCATTGCATGATTTTCAAAGGATTTTCAACTTGGCAGAAGTGATGTATATTATAAGACGATTAGTCGCCCGCAAAAACTAGGTCCAAGGTAAAGGTTACACTTAAGGTCTTAGGTCAACTATAAGAATTATGTCCATGGATTCTGTCTGGCGCATAATTTTGTCCGGCATTACAAATTTCAAATAACTTGGCAGAAGTGGTAAGCATTATGAGACGATACGTGCCGTTCAAGAACCAAGTCTGTAGCTGAAAGGTCAAGGTCATTAATCAAGGTCAAAGGTCAAATAATTGTCCAGAGCATAATATTGTCATGCATGCAGGGATTTTCAGATAAATTGGCAGAAATGATCACAGCCCCCAGATGATGTGCTGCATGCATGAACCTGACGTGCGAAGTTTGTGAACTACTTCCCTTTATTCATGAGTGTGCAAAGCATAATTCAAAATGATAAAAGGCATTTTGTAGTTTTTGCACAGAATGATTTGGGATAGCAAGATTTAGTTAAGCATGTAAAAACCATAACTCATATTTGACTAAAAGTTTTAATTACTACCCTTTATTGATTTTTTGCTAGGACTAAACTATTTTGTGATATGCAAATTATTTCACAGAATAAGAGAATACATGAGCAGAAATTACAATATAAGAGGACAATTCTCCTTTTGCAAAATAATTTGTATGCATACATACAAAGCGGCGCCATGTGGAAATGGCTGCATAGGTGGGGGCATCCGTGTCTGTGGACACATTTTTAGTTTAGAAATGGTAGTACTTGCACTGCACTTACCAAAGCAAAGAATGCTTATACATTCTTAATCAATAGCTTGGGTCACTTCATGTAGTAACAAAGAATAACAATGGCCTAGTATATCCCAGTCTTCAACTTATAGATATGCACAAATGTTAGTTCTAACACAAATATATCGGATGTCATTGGATTGTTTTTGTCGATAATGGTAGCTAGTTTAGTTAAGACAAAACAAAAAATTTGAAGAAGTATTGATTACACTGCCAATGCACAGGGCTTTCATTAACTTTTGAAATCCAGAAGTTTGAACTTCCTAGCCTCTGATTTTGGAAGTTTTGCTCATAATATTTGAAAGTTTTGACAGTATTGCGTGATATAAATCCTGAGCATTTCAGAAATGTAATAAAGTATAAAATTCAAGTTTTGTTTAAGGTCATTTCTTGTTCATCACGTGTTTATAATATGCCAATGTATTAAGTTAAAAAGGTATACATTGAGATAAACCACTTTAATTTTTTTCTAACCTGTTCATCCTTACATGATGTAACCTCCATGGCTGCAATTTTGGAAGTCCTGAAACTTCCATGGTTGCAATTTTGGAAGTCCTGTGACAAAAACTGGGAGTAAATTACACCTAAACTTCCCTTAATGCAAGCCCTGAATGCAATGAATAATATTGCAAATAGTGCCATTGTTTTGCATTGGTATTATACATCCAACCCACTAATGCAAGAATTGTTCAGCAAGTTTACGCAATTTCAGTTGCCGCCTGTTTGCCGCCAAGCAATGTCTCGCATGGCACGTTCTCGCCAGTCGAGGTCACCTATCAGTTTGACATGAACGTGCCATATACGTGCACGACCGGATACTACGTCAGTGCCGGAAATGACGTAATCAAGTGTCAGAACGACGGAACCTGGACAGGAACCACGCCCACGTGCACACGTGAGTAGATTGCCGACGTCTGATACATTGCCTGTTGAACACAGGCTTCTTCTAATGTAAAAACAAAGCTCTAGTACATTGTATCGGAGTGAATGTTCATAATTACACGAGTATATATGAGGCGTGTCGTGGAAAACAGGGCTAAATGCATGTGCGTAAAGTGTGACTGCACAGGCAAATCCGGGACAACACTTTCCGCTTCTAGTGGATATATATTTAATAGAGACTTCCTTGAAACAAAAAATACAATAAAAGCGGAAAGTGTCGTCCCGGATAAGTCTGCGCACTTAACGCACACGCAAATGCATTAAGCCCGGGTTTCCTACGACACGCCTCAAATTGATAGAATCTCGTATGTGCATAGAATTCAGTGTTGTTGGTTATTTCTAAATAACTGTTTCTGACCATCCCTCTAGTTGTGCGATGCCCAACTGAAAATGTTGAGAACGCCACATTCTTCCCCAGTGAAACGCTTGTCGACTACAACAACGTGGTCACGTACACGTGCAACCTCGCTTATAACCACACGGGTGGTGATCTTCAGCGGACGTGCCAAGACAACTTCACGTGGACGGGAAGTACACCGGTGTGCACACGTATGTATGCAATTTCCACACAGAGATTTGACTTGTTCCGAGCTTAGCTCGAATCAAATCCCTGTCTCCACCAACTTTCACGTGACCAAATCTAGATCACATGGTGTAAATCAAAATGGTGGATAAGCAGCCTGGACAGCGTAAAATACTTGCATATTTTTTTTTTACATTGTTTTAGTCACCCGTTTGTTTTAAATAATAACTATTAATATATATATCGTGACGAATAATACACTATATCTTAGGGAGTTTTATTAAATACATCTAAAAATAAAATCAACATTAAAAACCAAATATTCGGAAAGGTTATTTTCTTGGCAGAGTAAAAAGTTTATTTTACCGCCTAGTGGGCCTAACCGCTGTAAGAAGTTTGGTAATGTACTGAATAGTCGGAGTGTTTTGCTGAAAAGCTTTAATTGGTCAACTGAGCGGGCATGCGGTCTTTACAATTCAAATGAATTTACTTACCTGTCAGGAGTCTCAACCATAATGAAATGTGAGTTTGATCTGATCCGTATAAACCTGTATCAATCGTTACATTTAAAAAAAAAATCGAGTTTAGTTCTAATATTGAAGTTATTTACATCTACAATTTACATAGCTATTACAATTATGAGCATACTGCTGGGTTCATCTCAAGCTTGAAAGATAAATTTTATTAATATTTGATCTGAATTGCAATGGTATCAGGTTACTATGTATTTACATTTACATGTATTATGAATTATCCCGGGGCAAGTGGGAGATTCGGGCGCCCGTTAACCGGTTTTAACACCCAATTCTTTGCCTTGACCGTTTCAAGGCAGAGACCCCAGTTTTGTTCCTGTTTATGTTTTGTGCTTGTTAAATTACGAGTGTTTTGTATTGTGCTGTGCTGTATTAGCATCGGTGACTAGCCTTAAATAAAGGACCGTGTGATGCTAATTATCTCCTACTAATACACTTGTTTCGACTTATCGTTGTTTATCGGCCAATAAACAACGATTTGGAGTTCTGATGCGTAGGAATTAAACCACGAGGGCGTTAGCCTGAAATGTATTATAGCCACGCATCAGAACGACAAAGAGTTGTTTATTGGCCGATAAAAAACGATAATGCGAAAATGATTTCGATTCTAACATTATTTGAGATATTATTGCAATTGTAATTGGAACTACTTTTTACTATGATCCGCTAAGAATCTGTTTGCGTTGTTTTTGGGTAGTTTAACAACGATAATTTTGTTATTTTTCTACAGAAAAAAATACCGCGTATCATGTTAGAATTAAAGATATAACATGTTCATAAATTTTAGTCGCAGCGTGTATACAAGAAAACTCAACATTCATGACGACGACCCCGAACAGTATCGTCCACAACTTTGACGTCAATGTAACTTATGATTGCGTCATCGGATACAATTATAGTTCCGGTGACGTCACGCGCACCTGTCTTACTGATGGCCAGTGGACCGGAACACTTCCGAAATGCACAAGTAAGTGGTCGTTTCTAACTCGCAGAATACACTTCTGGAATTTTTATTAAAATAAATAAATAAGTAAATAAATAAGTAAATAAATAAATAAATAAATAAATAAATAAATAAATAAATAAATAAATGTAAACTGATCTTGATAAAGGCAGCAACACTATTGTTTACCAAAGAATATAAAACTGTTAATATACATTATATTGAATACAAAATAGTAGTATGTTACATAAAAATAAACAGTTAACACCCATTTAGATATAGCATTAATGTACGCTATCGCATTGGCCACCGTGTGTAATGAGTCTTGCGCATGGCGCAGCCTGCATGCTGAGATCGCCTATACGCAATGTCGGCTTTGTTAGTCGCCACACGTATGTGTATACGTAGCGTTTTATTATATTATATGTAGCTGAATTAGTACATCCTTGTAGCACCTTTTTGTACATTGATATTTATACTGTCATCTGTACACCTTGTTTGTACCAGACATTGTCTGTCTATGACGTTGTAAATATGAGGCGTGTCATGGGAAAACCGGGCTTAATGCATGTGCGTAAACTGTCGTCCCGGATTAGCCTGTGCGGTCCGCACAAGCTAATCCAGGACGGCACTTTCCACCTACAGTGGATTAATGTTTAGAAGATACTTCTTTTAAACAGAAAATACCATAAAAGCGGAAAGTTCCGTTCCGGATTAGCCTGTGCGGACTGCACAGGCTAATCCGGGACGACACTTTACGCACATGCATTAAGACCGGTTTTCCTGTGACACGCCTCAATTATAAATTGCGCAATGTTACGTAGTTTGCCGGGAATCATGCATTGTTTGTACTGTGATATACTCAGTGATTTGTCTTGGTGAATGTTTGAGATGCTTGTAGTAAAAGCATAGCGCACTAGTTAGTACATTTTGTTTTAGGGAAAATCAGTTTATGGACTGTTTTAACAGTCGAAAATCACATTTAAGTAAATATATTGCGCACCGTTTCCTATATAATATTTACGATACGATACGATATATGTATTGCATTTAATTATTATACAATGCTTATTGCAAACATTACAAATGTAAATGGAGAAAGTACAGAAAACAATTTCTGGAGCAGCAATATTCAAAAACAGATCATCATTGGTTAAACAAGTAAATAATGATAATTATTAGTTAGATCACAAATTAACAATACAAAGTAATCTTTTCATTTGACTCCGATCAATAATAGATACAGATAAACAAAATTTAAAGCATAAATGTATATGCCAGTCAATCTTTAAGCTTGTTTGCGAAACAAAAAATATTTTGCCAGATTGTATATTTCTTATTTCTGTGTTCTGATATGATTGATACAGTTTATTCAAAGAGAAAGACGCATGCTGAGCAATAAGTTTTGTAGACCTATTAAGCTTCCCATTCTTTAACAAATGGATTCCTAAATATTTAAAGGACGTAACTACTTCTATGGGGGTTCCATATATAAATAAATCAATACTTTTTGCCCTACCGTTTTCAAAAATCATGGCTTTAGTCTTTGAAACATTAATTTTTAGTCCCCATACGTTGCAATAATTTTCTACGCATGGAGCGTAAAGATTCGGGAGATTTGGCAAACAGTACCATGTCATCAGCATAGAAAAGTAAAAATATCTTGATTTCTTCAATGGATACTATGCCCGGGAGGTTTGAATTGATAGAATCAATAAGATCATTAATGAAGAACATGGCAATTAATGGGGAACTCGGATCTCCCTGTTTGGCCCCTATGAATGAGTCAAAGGACGCCGATATTGAGCAACGATACCGTACACATATGACTTAACGCACGTGTGATTGATACCATCCAAAAATTGTTGGTAGTCAATAAACACGCAATACAACTATTCCTTAATACTTCAGTGATTATCGACTGCAAAATAAAAATGCAGTCAGAGATAGACTTTCCTTTCTGAAAACCAAATTGGTTTTTTATTAATTTATCGTTGTCAGTTGACCATTTATTAAGTCTGTTTAGTAGAATTTGAGAGAATATTTTTGCGATGAAATTTATCTATGTGATACCTCTGTAATTGTTTGCGTCATTTATGCCGCCTTTTTTTAAAACTGGAGTTATTATGCCGATTCCCCATGATTCAGGATATTCGTGGTTGAGAAAAATATGATTGTATATAGACTTAAGAAATGGCATAATAATATATATTATAGATGCTTTGAATAATTCTGCTGGTAATCGGTCAATTCCGGGGCTTTTGTTATTATTTTGTCAAAGGACGGCAATTCGGATTTCCGTTTCGCTAATATTTGCATCTAGTAAATCGCAGTTTATTGAAGAATCATTTTGGTCTGTGTTATTTGATTCTTCGTAACTGGAATTTAGTGGTTCCAAACATGTCTTTAAAGTGGCTGCAAAGGTGAGCAATTGTTAAGGTATCCGCCCGCTGTTCTTTCTAAGGCGACGTCTTTTTGATCGATTTCCAACATTTGCAGGGGTTCGTCTTAGCTAGGTTACGTATTCGTATTCCTTCCTTTATGCGTTAATTAGATATCGCCTTCTTTTTCGTTTTGTTATATTTAATTCTCGATTTATTGAAATTATTTCTGTTTTGTACAGTTTTATTTCTGTTATATTTATTTCTTAATCGTTTAAACTCGTGCTTGTCTTCGCGACATTTGTAATTGAACCACGGGTACTTGCGTGTTTATAATTGTTACGATTCGATTTTCCCACGCATTTACCGAAATACATGTTCCACAGTAGTAAACAATAGGTCTGTAAATTCTCGTGCAACGTTATTTGTTGATCCCGTGCGCAGCGATGCAGATAATTGATTTAGTACGTCACTCTTACTCAACAATTGAACTTGAAATTCAGCGATTTTACTATTATCAAAAAATAGTTTTGTGTCTGTCTGCTCTGGCATATCATATGAGCAGTTGATATTAATATTGCTGAGTTCTGAGCACAAAGAGAATGATATGCTAGCGTGGTCAGAAAATTCATTAAATTCATTAATAGTTAAATTATTTATGAGCTTAAAATGTTCGTGCTTTAAGATTAAATAATCTACAACGCTCGCTCCTCTTGTCGAGCAAAACGTGAAATCGCCTACAGTGTCATCATTACCTAGCCTCCCATTGCCAATAAGAAACCCTGAAGCATGACACAGGTTAAGAAAAGCGCGCCCTGGTGTATCAATGACTTTATCTTTATTGCTACGGGGTAATAAAGTGTAACTACTATCATTAATAAAAGGTTTCTTTACATCTTAATATTTATCAAATATTATGTAATCATTTTCTTCAGCCGTTCGACAGTTCAAATCACCTGTTAAAAATGCTATTCCTTAGTTATCGTATTTGACAAGATCAGATTCTATTGTTTCAAAAAAATCGAAATCACTCGAAAATTGTGAAAAAAATTGAACTACTAGGAGGTCGATATGCATGGCAAATATAGACAACATTTTATGTACAAAGATAGAGTTATCTAACTTTATCCATAAAATTCCATTTGTGTCTTTGTTTATTATTGAAATGTGGCCTTTAAGAAAACTTTTAAAATACACTGAGATACCAACACTATAGCGTCCGGATCGATTCTGTTTCTTACGTCCATAAATGTGTTCACAGCAAAAACCATTTATGTCATGCCAGATTTGAAGTGTTGTTTGGTGGGATCCATGTTTCGCAAAAGAAAACAACGTCACATTCATTGATTATTGTTTGAAAGTCTGGGTCTGCTAGTTTTCGACGAAGTCCATTGACATTCCAGGATGATAACCTGATAGCACACTCCTGTTGACGTCCTTAGTTGCCCTCAACGCTGGTCGGGGGTTTGTACGGATTGCCGACAATGTACAGCGTTTTCCTCACGAACTTGACATCCTTTCCTGCGTCCTTGACCCGTCACATTGGCTCGAACATGCGAGGCGTCGCGCACATCTTTCGGAAGTTGGACGCCAACTCCGATGTCCTTGCTTTTCAGCCTCTGTTGGGTGTTTGCCTCAAATGACGCAGTTTGAATCGCCTCTTTCTCTTTGCCGTAGTGGAATTTTGCCACTATGGGTCGGGGTCTGTCGCGCCGGCCTTGACTTCGCCGACCTTGGCGGTATGGAGAGTCGAAAGTAAACTGACTGTCTACCTGCATCACCTCGTTTATAACCTTGTTAAGTACTTTAGCACAGTCTTCACTCCGGCCCAGATCTACTTCCGGTGCCCCGTAAAACACGATGTTGTCTCGCATGGACTTATTCTCAAGTTCTGTCATTTGTTCTTCAGTTTGTTCTTTTTGTGTCTGAAGAAAGTTACACTTTTCCTCAAGCGATGTGCAGCTTTTTTTCAACGCTGTCAGTTCGTTATCATTTTCGTCAAACTTTGAGGCAATGTTATGTGCTGAGTTTTCAGTTTCGGCGACGCGCTGTTCGACCTCTGTTACCTTCACCTCAAGCTCAGAGACCTAGGCCGTAACTGCATTTATGCCCTTTTCAATTATGTCAATGGCCGTTAGTTTGGATTTTAGGTCCTTGATTTCCTGTAGTACTTCAGTGGCCCATGGTGGCTGAAACGAAGTTCCAAAATTGAAGTGGGAACCACTGGGTGGTGTACTCGGACCAAAGCTGGGGTGTGGCATGCCGAAAGGGGGCTGTGAATATGCCATATTTAACCAATAAAACCAATTTGTATCTTCGTAATTGTCTGCGTTTATTGTTTTTTTCGATTGTTAAGTCAGTGTTACCTTGTTTACATGTCTTCAAAATGTTCTCACTGCACGTGGTCCCCGTTCGACACGTATCCAAATCAGACAATGGCGATATCACTTTTCGTTTTTTTTTTCGCTTATTTATGCCTTTATGTCCTGTATTTTTGTCTCGTTCGTTTGCAGACATCAACACAAACACTTTTTGTTTCCTCTAATCCAAAAAGATTACGAATTTAATACAATGTACCACTAGTTACCACAAATTATCCAAAATAGTCAGAGCACATTTTCCCGCACATTCTCCATTCAAAACCACGTGATCCACTTTTTTGTTTTACGCTGCACTTTCACACGTGCGGTACAGACAGGTTTAACCATTTTATATGTGGTTCGTACGTTGCTCGTGTATACATTATGGGTACTTGATATTGGTCAACCATGTTTACATTTTGTTCAAAACTAGCTCACATACTATTGAATGTAATTTCTTGATATGCAGTTGTAAAATGCCCAGTGCCGCCCGCTCCCGATAACACTGTTATCACTCCTGTTGGATCGGAAGTGACGTACAACTCAAAAATCACATACACGTGTAATTTGGGCTATAACTGGACAAGTGGGAACGACAAGCGCAGGTGTACGGAGCATGCGACCTTTACAGGCAGCGAAGCGAATTGCACAAGTAATGCGTAGCCTTTGTTTGTAGCATGTATACATATTGTAATGACCTAGTCTAATCATTTTTACCTGCTTTCTTTTTTACCAACGTAAACTGGTTTCTCCATTTGCTTGGTATTGTATAGTAATACTTAGACAAATACTAATATTGATAATAGTAATAATAATTATTCTGCTCTTATCTTGATATTTACTTAGGGCTACATGTACCTCCATTGTTTACTTCTTTTAACACTATTTTCCGTAACTTTTCCATTTAATCCATGAGTTATAAGATGCACCCAAGAGAACACTTTGTTATGTAATTTCCTGTTTCCATCGTTCTTGTTGCATATGAACAAGCCATATTTATACATTAATGTAACATTGTTTTAAAATAATGCATAAACCTGACCTGTCATGGCCGCTATGACACAGTGTTTGCCAGCATCCTGTTGAATTCTGACAGCTTAGGCTGACAGTTTCTGATTGGGTGATTTCCGAGCTGTCAGAATTCTATTGGCTGAATTTTATGATGCTGTCGGGCTGTCATATAGTCATTGGTCAGTTGACGTCACGTGGTCACTTTCGAGAAAGTATATAAGGGCTGGCAAATTTGAATTTGACAACAATACTTCCATCTTAGTGTCTCATGTGAAATAGTTAAAATCCAAACTTCCGTCATACAACCGTTGTGGGCAGAAGTAAGTAGGCCTAGTATATTCAAATACGAAAGTGTCCACCCAGTTACAGTTTCCTAAAGATCTATATGAACTACAGTAAGTGTTTAAATTATTAAATCTTTGGTAACTAATAAATTCCGTGTTTAACTGCCACGTTTTGTTGTATCATTTGAATATATGGAAGCACGTACTTGAGTAGTTCGTTACAGTATGTAGATGTGTACAAAAAGCGTTCATGTTAGACATTTAGGGGAAGCATACTCATTGCTTTTGCTGAAACATGCGATTTCATTTCAAGATGTGCGAACGAAAGAGGTAATTTTAGCGCATAGAAGAGACAGAGGGGTACGCATGCGCATAAAAATTCCTTCTTTATTACATATAAAATAGCCAATTGTTGATCCCAATACCACCATACATTGTTGGAAAGATAATGTCATAACATTTTGAAAAAACAGCATTAAAAAATTCTATACGTTGTAACTCAAAATATTTACCTTGGAATAAACACACCGGGTTTGACCGGCATGGCGACTGCCATTTTGCGCATGAATACATGGGCAAAAAGTTATGAAGCTGGGAACCACTAAGACAAAGAAGTGCAAAACACAGGCTCATTTTCTTATTGCTTACATATATTCATTTAAATTGATACCAAAACATATCATTTAAACTATATATTAAAAATCCTATGCATCATCCACTAAACATTATGTGCTTATTATGTCACTGAGAACGTGACTTCCGTGTTGGGGTTATTAGACCAGAAATGAGCGGAAAGTAGCGACGAACTCTCTGCCTATAACATGACGCCTAAGCGAACTCAAGCGATTTGATGTATTTTTTCTATTTGAATGACTTAAGGTTGGGTTTCAGTTTCAATATTGACCTCCGGTCTAAACAATACAACGAATACAGCTTGATGTGCCTGAATTTAGTTTAGCACATTTTTTATGATAAAAACAGACATAGACAAGCTAGACGGTCACTTGAACTGGAAAGTATGGTCATGTAGATGGTTATACTCTTAATTTATGTCAATATTCAGCTATACTGCTCGGGTAAACGCCCATGGCGGGCGGTTTCCATAATCTTTGTCCGCAGCATAACTTTTTCCAGAATGGACGGATTTTCAAATAACTTGGCAGAAGTGAAAAGCATTGTAAGACGGCGTTTCGCGTGCAATAATCAGATCCGTAGGTCAGATCCTAGGTTCAAGGTCACAATTCAAGATCAAAGATCGAATTTAAGAAATAAATTCTTAAACTTTGTCCGGAGCATAACTTTTTCCAGCATGAAAGGATTTTCAAATAACGTGAGAAGCATTGTGAGCCGCCGTGCAAGAATCCGTTCCTTAGGTCCAAGTTCAAGGTCACAATTCAAGGTCAAATGTCCAATTTAAGAAATAAATTCTTAAACTCCGGAGCATAACTTTTTCCAGCACGAAAGGATTTTCAAATAACGTGAGAAGCAGTGTGAGACGCCGTGTCGCGCACAAGAACAACACCCCTAGGACTAAGTTCAAGGTTACAAGCCAATTAAAAGACAATGGTCAAATATAAGAAGTCAATCCGTGTACTTTTTCCGTAGCTAACTTTGTCTAGCATAGTAGGATTTTCAAATAACTTTCCAGAATTGATAAGCATCATGAGACAGTGTGTCACTCACAAGAACGACATCCCTAAGTCCAATGTCAAGGTCAGAATTCAAGGTCAAATGTTTTTTCCGGAGCATAATTTTGTCATTCATGGTGGGATTTTCAAAATTTTGGCAGAAATTGTCACCATCATGAGGCGGCATGTCGCGCCCAAGCACCGGGTCCCTAGGTACCTAAACTCACCAGCAAGGGGGGAAAGATTGAGATGAAGTAAATGCACAAGTACCGTAATTCTGCTTAATCCAGTTTTTGAACTGTTTCCCTTTAGTAATCGAATCTTTATGCCCCACCCCTCCAAATAAAAAGCTTTCTTGACGGGCGCATTTTATGACTAAGGCACTCGATATCTTGCATTCTGTTAGAAACACTTCCCTGATGAGAAGAGTGTATCATGCGCAAACCATCACTGCGTTTTAACAGTAGACTGTACCTTTGATTTTTAGAACGTGTCTCTCGTGAACATATTTAGTGTGATTAGCCGCACGCAAGTGCATGCGTACGTACGCATGCTTATGACCACATATATAAACTTTTATTTCAGAGGGACGATTCAGGAACCTTTCGTTTTGTCGTTTGTAAATAAAAACTATGTGACTCAAATATGTTCAATATTTTATTTTTGTGGTTGCGCACTACTTTATATCAGTAGTTTCGTAGCAGAAAAGAACACTAAACAATGGATTGCTTTAGATAACCTCTCACTACTTTTCGTTATTTGTTGCTCATGTTGGAATGTTCTAAATACTGTAATAAATCAGTTGCAGAACGAACAAACGTATGTATCGAATGTTTTCCCGTGCATCGTTTTTCGTCTTATTCATTATAGAAATGTATATTATCACTTATCTGAAATAGATCTACATGTAAACGTTTCATTTATATATTGTGTTCCGGAACTATCTCATAATTAAAAGATTCGTCAAGAAATCAAAACAATATAACAGTATATATGTTTAAATAATAACTGTCGGTTGCATGTATTGATTAAACATACTGTATATTAGTGAATTTATTCTGCTACGAGTCAATACTTTCAGTTATAACGTGTTATTCCCCGCCCACCATACTGTATGGCAATTATACCCCGGTGGAGCCCTCGGGGATCCACGTGTACAACACCACTGTGGAGTACACATGCCAGTTTGCCTACCGGCACCTCAGCGGGGACTTGCAGAGACGGTGTTACGAACTGGGAGAATGGACTGGAGCAACACCCGTCTGTACAAGTATGTAAACTACGACCGCCACCACCATGGCCACCAGCACTACCACCACCAGAAACGCCACCACCACCTTCACTACCGCAACCAATACCACCACTTCCACTACAGCAACCACTACCACCACCACTTCCACTACCGCAACCACTACCACCACTTCCACTACAGCAACAACTACCACCACTACCACCGCAACCATTACCGCACTTCCACTACCACAACCACTACCACCATCGCCACCATCACCACCACCTCTTATACCGCAATCACTACCACCACCACCACTTCCACTACCGCACACACTACCACCACCTTCACCACCTCAACCAATATCACCACCACCACATCCACTACCTCAATCACTACCACTACCACCACTTCCACTGTTGCAGCAACTACCACCAACATCAGCACCTCCACCATCGCAACCATTACCAGAACAACCACCACCGCAACCACCTCCACTACCGCAACCACTACCACCACCACCACTTTCACTACCGCAACCACTATCACCATCACCACCGCTACCACTACGGCCATAATTACCTCCGGAATCGCAACCACTACGCCATCAACACCACCACCTCCACTACTACCACCACCACTACCGCCAATACTCCACCACCGCCACCACTACCTCCATTTCGCCATCACCGCCACTACCGCAAACACCACATCAACCACACCATTATTTCCTTTATCTCTACCACCAGTTCCATACGGCCACCGCCACCACCACCGCCACTTCCTCATCTATGACACCACTACATCGACCACCACCAATAACTTGTCACCACCACATCAAATACCAACCACACTACTACACCACTACACTCACTACCTAACCACAACGCCACCACCTTTGCCAGAACCTCCACTAACTTAACCACTATTTTCACTACCGCCACCACCACTACCACAACTCCTTCACCACCACATCCACAACCACCACCACAACGTCATCATCACCATCATTATCACCTTAACCAGAACCACCCCACCACTACCACAACTACGCCACAACTACATCAACTACCAGATAAACGTATCTTTATTCACCACCAACCAAGCTGTATACTAATGTACTAAAATGACAGACAGTGCTGCAAGCAAGTGTGGTTTTATAGCAAAACAAAACAACACCTTTCGACTGAAATTTCTTGCAGTTCAGATTTATAATTTATTGTTTTATAAGATTTTTATTCCTTCATTTAGTATTACTACACAAACATTTAATTAAATAACAGGTATTTATAGATGTTGTCATTTTTTCTCACCGTAACTATAAATATGTATTTTCAGTCGTCACATGTGACCAGCCTACGGAGCCGGACATCATATTTACCCCTAACACAATCACGTACGACTTCAACACCGCCGTCACCGCCACGTGCATTCTGGGATACAACCACACCGGCGGTGACGTCACACGCACCTGCCTGCATACGTCCGTTTTTGATGGCGTTCCAGCAAACTGCACGAGTAAGTGTCGGTAAACGAAGAATGTTAAATTTAATGGTAAATCAATATTGGTAGTGAGAGAATTCGGTAAATGGTGTCATTGGACAAAAACTCAATTACATACTAGTTTAGTCACAAAAGTACTGGGACCAAAGCTTATTACAATGCAATAAAGTGCATGTTAATTGAAAAGTTGAACACATTTGCAGTGCCTTCGCCTGTCGCAGCAATAAAACCATGTATTGTTTGTAAAATACAGTTTTGTTGGTTCTAAATTTTATAGAAAAAAGTAAAGATTCTGTATAGATTATTTTACAGGTCGTTATTTGAAGGTTTATAGAAATCTCCAATCTGTTTTAATAAAAAAACGACGTCAAAAGTTAATAAAGAGGCAAGTGATGCAATTTAATTGTCAAGCCTATAACACCGTATTAAAAAATTCTATCCAGTTGTGGTATGCCCCGCACCAGAAGTGGAGAACTATACGGTTATTACCAATGTCATACCGATCGTGTACGTGTATCAAGACCAGATTACGTACGACTGCGTCATCGGGTACGAGCTGTCTAGCGGAAGTGACGTCAGAAATTGTACTGAGACTACAGAATGGACGGGACAGCCGCCAAACTGCACGAGTGAGTTAGTTAGATAGTTATGCATTGAGAACATATTCATGTCTAATTGAATGACCTGTTAAGTTTAAACCTATTTATTTTAGATCGATTGTGTCGAACTTCATATGCCTATTGAGACACTGTCAAGTCCGTTTCTTGGAAGAACCAGTACTTAGTGTCTTGTGAGAAAGATGATTCGAACGATCCCCGATTACGGATCGAACTCAAGATCCCAAGGCGAACATTACACCACTGAGACCTGTTTACTAAGAACGCGACACCTGTCAACAGTCAGTCATGTCTGACAAAAACTGGGTGTGGGTGACACAAGTTATAACACAACACACACATTTTTATACTGAAACAATTAGCTGCATCCATAATGTTTTAACAAATACGTGTAAGTGCTATAATTAAAATCATGTCATGTTTAAGTATGATGAATACAGATAAGTGTCTATAAAATAAAAAAAAGATATCTGCCCTATAACCTATTTCCATATCTTAGTTTGAAGTATGTTATATTACAGTAAAGAAGTGTTTGTCCCCGCCGAATGTTATGTTCGGCAGCTACTCTCCAGTGGAGACTTCCGGTGAGCACGAGTTCGGCACGAGGGTCAATTACACGTGCGATTTCGCTTACTACATGGACAGCGGCGATGACATCAGAGAGTGTAACGACTCCAAGCAGTGGACGGGGAAGACGCCGGTTTGCAAAAGTAGGGCATATTTTTCATATAGGGTCGTCCAAAATATCCACTTAATAACAGCCCTGTATCCCGTGATATAGCTTCTTTATTGTAATTCGCTAACTCTATAACATAATACTATATTCGTTAGAAACATGTATCTCAACACAAAATATATTTTTAAAACACATAAACAGTCACTGCTTCCAAAACAAATATCGGCAATCGTATGCAAATAATTTTTTTATTTATCCTTTCTTATTCATACAATTTACACATATATTTGATAGAACTAACTTTTAAATGGACTTCTATAGTATTGGGCTTAAATCGGATTGACAAGGATCAAGGAGCGACTACATTGCTACGAAATAAAGCATCTTGTGATATGGTATAGACCCAGCAAGCAAGCCCATATGGGCCCAATATGGGCTATTGCTGGGCAAAAAATACAATATGGGCCCCATGTGGGTCCCAAATGATATTTGTTTGCCCATATCAGAGCCATATGGGTCCCAGCAAGGAAGCCAACGTGGGTCCACTGCACGTAAGCCCGTATGGGTCCCAGCAAGTCATCCCATGTGGGCACGATATGGGTTTTACATGGGCTGATATACCTCCTGGGCCCAGTGTGGGACCCATATGCATTATCTTGCCACAATAAGTAAAGTAAACCCATTTGGGTCCCTACTAGAAAGCCTATATGGGTCCCAGAAAGCAAGTCCATATGGGCCCAATATGGGCTAAAGCTGGGCAAGAAATATAATATAGGCCCCATGTGGGTCCCATATGCAATATCTTGTCAGTATAAAACCCAGATGGGTCCAAGTATAGTAAACCCATTTGGGTCTTTACTAGAAAGCCCATATAGGACCCAGAAAGCAAGTCAATATGGGCCCAATATGGGCTATAGCTGGGCAAAAAATACAATATTGGCCCCAGGTGGGCCCATATGATATTTTTGCCCATATCAGACCCATATGGGTCCAAGAGAGGAAGCTCAGGTGGGTCCTCTGCAAGTAAGCCCATATGGGTCCCAGCAAGCAACCCCATGTGGGCACGATATGGGTTTTACCTGGGCTAATATACCTCATGGGCCCAGTGTGGGACCCATATGCATTATCTTGCCATTATAAAACCCAGATGGATTTAAGTAAAGTAAACCCATTTGGGTTCCCTAATAGAACGCCTATATGGGTCCCAGAAAGCAAGTGCATATGGGCCCAATATGTGCTATAGATGGGCAAAATACATTATGGGTCCCATGTGGGTCCCATATGCATAATCTTGTCACTGTAAAACCCAGATGGGTCCACGTAAAGTAAACCCATTTGGGTCCATCCTAGAAAGCCCATATAGGGCCCAGAAGGCAAGGCCATATAGGCCCAATATGGGCTATATCTGGGCAACAAATACAATATGGGCCACAGGTGTGTCCCAAATGATATTTGTGCCTATATCAGACCCATATGGGTCCAAGGAAGGATGCTCATGTGGTTCCACTGCAAAGAAGCCCATATGGATCCCAGCAAGCCATCCCATGTCGGCACGATGGTTTTACGTGGGCTAATATACCTCATGGGCCCAGTGTGGTACCCATATGCATTCTCTTGCAACAATGAAACCCAGATGGGTCCAAGTAAAGTAACCCCATTTGGGTCCCTACTAGAAAGCCTAGATAGGTCCCAGAAAGCAAGTCCTTATGGGTCCAATATGGGCTATAGCTGGGCAAAAAATACAATATGGACCTCATGTGGGTCCCAAATGATATTTTTGCACATATCAGACCCATATGGGTCCAAGAAAGGAAGCTCATGTCGGTCCACTGAAAGTAAGCCTATATAGTTCATAGCAAGCCACCCCATGTGGGCACGATATGGGCTTTACCTGGGCTGATACACCTCATGGGTCCCATGTAATCCCACATAATATATATATCATGGGTCCCAGTAAGCAAGCCCATACGGGTCCATTGCAAGCAATCAAATGTGGGCAAGATATCTGCTTTACCATGGCTGATAAACTACTAGTATATGGAACCCGTGTGGGACCCATACGTTTTGTGAAGAAGAAAGCCCATATGGGTCCCAGCAAGCAAGGCCCCATATTGTGCAAGTACGGGCTCCATCTGGGCAAATACACTATATAGGCCCAATGTGGGTCCCAAACATGTTGTTTGCCCATATCAGACCCATATGGGACCCAGAAAGCAAGTTAGCCCCTATGTTTTGTCCCTATCAAACCCAGGTAGGTCCCAGTCAAGCAAACCCTTATGGGCTATAGTTGAGAAAATATACCATATGGCCCTAATGTGGGTCCCAAATGATAGTTTTGCCCATATCAGTTCGATATGTGATCAAAATGTTCAGTTAACATGCATTTGAAATTTTAGAATGCAACTGGATTGTAGCAAGTTTGCAAGTAACTGTTCACTTAGTGGTTTCAGTATTTTCATATCCACAGCTCTTAACCGTGTGTGATGTAATGGTAAAAGATTATCTTGACAAAGTCTACCGTGTGTAATTTGGGGTGGACCACCACTGGGTGATGGGTGACATTATCCGGTGTCAAAAAGCATCAATAGTTATTTGTAAACGTTTTTACAAGTCAAGACATCACTAGAAATGAGTTATCGTGATACAACAGAGAAGCCACGAAAAATGATACATTTAACGCATAAGGACAAACCCAATACTTATCCATAAATCTCTTTATTCTTTGTACGTCCAACAGTTATGTGAGTTTTAAGATAAAATGTCAGTGGTAATAGTTTAAATAAAGACCAATGGTACGATTATGTTCATTAATATGCCTTGAATAAGTTTATGTTTGTATTTTATGACGGAATAAATAACTAATAATGACCAGACAATTAAAATTGTTTTCCCACAAACAAAGGTAGGCAATTGTATACCGTCTTATTAATGAACGTGCATTACAAGTCCTTGATAAGTAATTAATATGAAATTACATTACATCGCACAATATATAATATATTATGTATTATCGCATACAACGATCATGAAAATAAAAAACATACAATTTCATGTTTATCATTAAATGCTCATTACTGCGTTATTATAAATTAATTTAAATGAATAAAATTAATTAATCCTTATGGATCAAAAACAAATGTTAGAACCTAACTTCATTTACATTTGATTTAACCACTTCAAAGACAAATAGGCTAATATGTTATTGTATACATTTCATGAAGTTAATTAAATAAAGACATTTTTGAGTTATTAAACGAAAATGCCATTTTGTAATTAACAGTGAACGTTATGGTGTGTCCTTTAATCATGTAGACGGTTCGCCCCCAAATTGGGGCGAAACGTCCAAGGGCGAAAAGTCTTGGGGGCGAAACGTCCTGTCACCGTTTTGAAAAATGAAAATTTAACCAGGAAACATGTTTGGCGGTTTTTATACTAAAACAGATAGGTAAGTTATACAAACTGTTAATAATATATATTATATTTATGAAGCAACTTAAATGTACGCTGTTAATTTTCCTAGTATTGTGAAAGAGTTTGGTTTTCTAAATCTGATTTGAATCTGTCACAATTTTGCGAGATAGATCATGAATGCAGTGCTCTAATTTTGATATTATTATACTAGGCATCATATCGCATTGTTTGCTGCTTTGGCGGTACCAGGGTTGAATGAGAGCAACTAGGCAAATGAAGAACATGTCTAATCAAGTTTATTCAAGCTCAAGACCCATAAGGGTATAAGAGATCAATAATACAACATGTAGAACAATAAGGAGTGAACATATACAAAATTAATGTACAAAATCCATGACATGGATACACAAATGAAATACAGAAAAACTTGAATAAGTGACTAGATATAGGATTTAATTTTAAGTTGAAATTACACTATTGCAAGTACATTATAAAAATAACCTTTTAAAGTTACATTAACTAAGAAATACTTTATATTGTTGAATGAAAAAAAGAGATTTGGAATAATCATACAAGAAAGATGGATCTAACGAAAATGCACCAAAATGGATTTAACAAAGCTTGCAAGTTTAATAAGAATACATCTGTCAGTGACTGACATAAGTTGTTCAAATTAGTATATTTGGATTTCTTATATAAAAGTGAGGAGTATTTTTCTCTCTCTGTGTTCTGAAAAAAGGACACAGCCCTTTTTCTACTGCTCTCACTGGTCCGATAGTCGGACCCGTTTCCAATGCCAAATATGCATACCCTTTTCCCAATTCTGACCCAAAAATTGTAAAAAAATATTATTATTTTTTTCGAAAATGAAAGTGAAAATACGATTTTTCAATACTTTACACCCGATTTTTTCGCACTGGCTTTATTTGGATAACCTCTAATGTTATCATTGACATTGTTTATAAGGGGAGAACACTCTAAAACTGTGTAATAAAATGGGTAACACAAAGAAAAACAATTTGTTTGTCCTTTATCATGATGAAATTTAACATGAATTATGGGCAAATTTTTTGTTACTTACACAAGTGGATGTGTCAGTTAAAGGAAGGATTTAATATAAGGAGGTAAATATTTCTTTTAAAGTTATCACATATTTTCGCGACCTACGTAGTGCGAGCACTACACGATGTTTATTAACACATCATTAAAACAAAATCATGTTGACAGTAGATCCCACAATTTTATTTTGGTGAAGTTGGACAGATTTGGTGATGCTTTTTCAGAAATAGACACATACTTACAGGACATGAGACATGCATATAATTACAAATTCGTGGTTGCATAGATTGCTTAGGTATTTATTACAATTTAGAGTTAAATTAAAATTATTAATGCTGTTAAAATCTTATTTATTGATTTAAAACTGTGAATTTCTTCATTATACTTACGATTTAGCGAAACAATTTTTTCCCAATTTTGAAAATTTTACGTCGTGAATTTCCAAATTTAAACAAGGTACTTTTTCCCCAAAAGGTCAGAAAAAGGCCTGGGTCAACAAAAAAGATAATGAAAATCATCCCCAACATCACCACTTTCACAAAGTGTACATAACCGATGATTCTTGTCTGTATCATAAAAAAATTCAGGCTTCAATTGGAATTTTACAATTAAGAGTCCTAAATTTACATTAATATTGTGCCAAGTACCAAGGTAAAATAGTCACATAAGGTTCAAGAACAAAATCATTTTTAAATATTCTATAATTTAGACATTTGGATGTATCAGTCACAGAGCTATTCCAATGTTGTAATTATTGATCATAAAGGACAGACCAAACTTTGGATTTAAAACTATTTAAATTTGGAACAGATTGTGCTTAAATAAGATCGTGGTCTATTTGTCTCGTTTATTAAACATCGACAATGAACACCGTCTGAAAATAAAATGAACTAAACTGAATACTAGTTCAATGCATGTCAACATATATAGAACAGCAATATAGTATGCACTATACATATTGATTAACGAAGGTTTAGTAAAGGATTGTACTCCATCAAAGCAGTTATGACATATAATACATACGTGCACATATATGTATGCAGATAACAAGTACAAGATGGAACAGACTTACGATTTATTAAGTAAACATCGAGTTGAAGGACGACTGATTAGATTTGGTGGGACAATGATCAAAAAGGCGAATTCGTTAAAAGGGGACGTAACTCTCGTAAGTTTAGACAGTCTAATCGATTAAACAGTAGCATAATCATATATCTCCCCCCAAGTCTTTTGTGATAACATAGAACAAAAACTGAACACTCAAAATAATATTAGAGCGTGATAGGGAAAGGAAAGAAAACAACAGCAAACTAGAACACCGTACAGTCCGCGGGCGATTCATTTGCAATCAGATTACATCGCATAATCAGCATGCCATGCAGGCTTCTGCACTCGACGACCTGACCGACGGATACCAGGTAGAAGATCGTCAGGCTTGGCCGTCGGGCTATGGTCTGGCGGGTTGTCGGTCGACATGATATCGGGGATAGGCTGTGTAGACGACTCTGTTGGTGTCGGATGCCCTGATGGTTCATTCGTATTTTGCACATCAAGATGCGGTTCGGGGTAGGGGTCGATCGGATCGCTACGACTTTGGTGTTCAGCGGTTTTACTAGATCGACTGTCTGGCATTCCCATTGTAATAGACAATCTGGGCATTGTTGGATATATCGGTTCATATTTTCTCAGGAACTTTCTGTTTCGTAGTGTGACGCGCCCTGAACCATCGATCCTGATAACATACTGATCAAATTGTCGGACCTCTATGATGATGCCTGTCCTGTCCCGCACGTGGTTCCCGACGATTAACGGATGCAATCTTCGTGTATGCTCCTGTAGCCGCTCTGCCGCTTTCATATGCCTTTTACGAAGAGCCTCCTCGCGTAGATCCAAAGTTTCTCGCCAGGAACTGTGGGGTATGTACTTTCCAGGCGGTATGGGGATGAAGTCCCGTATCGGATGCCCAAAGATAGACATGGCAGGGGATAATTTAGTGTCCCTGTCTGGTGTATTTCTGTATTGTAGCATAGCCCGTTGAAAAGCGTCTGTGTCGAGGCTTCCATCAGATGTTGTATTGTCCATGATGAGACATTTTATGGTCTTTACGCCAACTTCAGCGCGACAGTTGCTGTGTGGGAATGCGACCGATGAAAGCCTGTGATGGACTCCCCAGTTCTGTAGGAAAGTACGGGTAGTGGTCGAGGTGAATTCCGGTCCACCATCCGAAGCTAATTCATCTGGGATCCCGAATGTTACAAATGTGCGACGCAGACAGTCGATGAGACCTTCTGCACCATTATGGGCTCTCTCGACTATGGGCCAATTTGAATATCGGTCAACTACCAGAAGGAAGTTGCAGCCTTTGTAATGGAAGTAATCCGCGCACACACACTGGAATGGATATTCTGGATTAGACAGTGGTGTCGGTGGAGCACTTGGGTTGGAGGGTGCAATGCGATTACATTGCTGACATGTTGAACGAATGTCGCTTATGGCTGGAGTAATGCCTGGCCAGAAGATAGACGATTCGGCTCTAGCCGTCATAGCCGTTACACCTTGGTGGGCCGAATGTAATGATACAAGAACCTCATGTCGGAGTGCTTGGGGTATGACGACACTATCCTTGTAAAGGACCACCCCGTCTGTTGTGTGTAGATGTTCTCGAAACGGGAAGTATTCTCGGACCATGTCCGGAACGTCCTGACGATTTTCAGGGATGCCGTATTCAATCATGTCCAGAAGTGTCTGCATACGATTATCACTGGACGTGGCGGTACGGACCCGTTCCCATGTTACAGACTGTAGCGCATGTAGCGATGGGAGTGCTGCAAGCATGCTAGCATCCTCTTGATTTGGTTCCGTTTCATCTATGGTGCGGAGACCGTCCATTATCGCTGGTGCATGTATGATGTCAGGCATACAGGCAATGTCGTCGGCCAGGACCATCTTTACTGGTTTACCAGTTGGATAGCGAGATAAACAATCCGTTGCTTTATTTTGAACGCCAGGAATGTGGACCATCTTGAATCTGTAACGGAGTGTTTTTTCTTTCAGGTTCCGGAGGCGAGTATTGGAGATATTCTCAAGTGTCCTGTCACCAAGGATTTTCAACAAAGGTTTGTGATCAACAGCGACTATTAGTTGACTGCAGCCAAGAACGAAGAATCTGGCCTTGTCTAGTGCATCAGCCACGGCCAGAGCTTCTCCTTCTATCGGGGCATATCTGGATTCAGCAGAATGCGTGAAACGACTCCCAACAAGAGTGACCTTCCAACCCTCTTTGCAACAGAAAGGAATCGTCGATGGACATGAACAATGCTTCTGTAACAACCAAAAGCCGAGTCCATCCTTCGACCAGTCCGTCGCTAAACAGGTAGGTATGTTCGGGTCAAAAATTCGCAGGCCCATCTCTATTTCGTCAGCAATGACCCGTTTTGACTCCTCAAATGCCTCCTCGAGTTCGTCAGACCAGTGGAATGCATGATCAGCTTTGAGGAGCTGACGGAACGGGAGCATTTTGTCCGCCATGCTAAAGGCGTAGGCCACTTGGTTAACTAGAACGAACCATGAACGTATGTCCGTGATATTTCGAGGTGTAGGGAAGTCCATGATTGCTTTGAGGAACCTTATGCAGGGCCTAACACTGTCCAGCGTTATCTCAAATCCAGCAAATTCCACAGTGTCCTCGGCGAATGCAAATTTTTCGGGGTTCAATGTGATGCCATTCCTGCCGCATAAGTCAAGCCATCTGGCTGCTTGGAAGAAGCTCTCCTCTATTGAGTCAGACCATAGGAGGACGTCATCTATGTATTTTGTTTTGTTTGGGATATCAGAGATAAGCTCATCGTATCGGCGGGTATACCCATCACCAGAGGCCACATATCCCTGTGGTGCTGTCTTGTATCGATAGCGGCCCCATGGCGTGATAAAAGTGGTGAGATGACGATCTTCTTCACGTATGGGGACACTGTGATACCCGTTCCATGCGTCAAATACGGTCTTCTTTTTGCCGTGTGGGATTGATCGGGCTTGGTGGAATGGCGATGGCGTGTGGTGAGTCTCACGGGTGGCATGGGCATTCAGTGCCTGAAAGTCAACTGTTCTGCGATGCTCACCATTCTTTTTTGCACAGATAACCATTCTGTGACACCACGTTACAGGTTCGCCAATTGGTACGGGTTCGATTACTCCCAGACGTACGTCTTGGTCCAATCCGTTTTTGACCGACTCTCGCCAGTGGATAGGGACCGGTATTGGTGTGTGATGGGCAACGGGTTCTACTGTGGGGTCCACCATAAGCTTCATGGGAGGTGTGACCATCAACGGAAGTGGTTGGTGATCGCATTTGTTGAAGGTGCTAGACTCATAGTGTTTAAGTAAGAAAGCCTTCAGGCGCGGCAGGTTATCAGGAGTTGCAGGGCACGGAAGTTGTTCGGGTGGATTTGGGGGTAGCTGGCGACGGGGGCATTCGCAGGCAGTCAGGGAATCTGGGTTGGGGTCATCCCATGACAATGCGCCAATGGCATGTTCACCAATGAGGGGAAATGTTTTGGGGATGATGCCAAGGGCTGCACAGGCTTCACGACTGAGGAATAGTCTGTCTGACGAATCGGTGATGTACGTCATTTGCCTAGTCTCCATGATTTCACCTGCTTCGTTGGTTGCACTTAGGCGAAGGACTGTTGCACCCATGATCCGGATACCTACGTTAGTGGCGGTGTGCATCCGCATCGTTACGGGGATGAGGTCTGACTCGCGGAGCCCTAGACGGTATATCACCTTCAGGCTGGCAAGGCAGCTCTGACATCCAGTGTCCGCCATGGCAGGGATTGTGGCTGAAATGGAGCGGTTATGTTTCAAGGTGAACCCAAGTGCTGTATAATCATCAGGTGAGACCTTTACAGTAACGCTAACAAATGGCTGAGCTTCGGATCTCTGTCTGATCCATGTATCACTGAGTTTATCATATACATGGTGATCAATGCATAGTGAACGTTCGATGTCGGATACATTCCACATGTGTTCATGAACATTGCATAGAGCATCAAAGACAGCACTATTAGACAAGTCACCGGTTCTCGTTTGCCTTGGCTTGTCCTTACTCCGGCACACGCTTTCAAGGTGGTGATCACGGTTGCACTGCCTGCATGTGTGTCCATATGCAGTGCATTCCTGTCGGCGGACTCGCGCTGGGGCACTCCGACCGTGACCGTTCTTGGCGCAATATCCACATGGCTCTTGGGACTTGTCGTTGGGCGTAGTGTAAGAAGGGCGTTTAGTCTTTTTGTAGGAGCTGCTGGCTGTATCCACCGCATGAGAGTCCAGTAGTCTGGAGGCAGAGCGTTTACCTGCTTCTTTCGCCTCAACGAACTTGAAGACTTCCTCGAGGGTCATCTCCTGGTTTTTGTCGCCGAGTAAATCCAGTTGTATTTCAGGGTCGGCAATTCCTCTTGTCAAAACATCGCGAAGGATTGCGTCGGTGTAATTTACATTGTTAGTGCATGATGGACATAGTATCGTAAATTTGCACACGCTAGCCTGGCCTCTTATACGGGCACCGAAGCTGCGAACTGTTTCATCGCGGTCCTGTCGCATGTTATGCAAGTTCACTCTGGCGACCATGGTGTTTTCCTCACGTACTGCTAATGTTTTAATAGCTGCCAGTACCTCGGCTTCTAATTTGTCAGTCAGTGAGCTTCCTGATGAGCGTTGTAAGTCTCTACGTAGGGTTTCATCACAACATTCGAGTAGCTGGATTACTTTAGGGCGCCCTACTAATTTGGTGGCTGTAGCATAGTCATTCCACCGTGCCTGAAAGTACGTCCAGTCCTCACTCGTGCCCGCTGAGGTGATCGTAGGTCGTTTGACTCTCTCCACTTTCGCTTCGGCACCGGGTGCGTGAATCATGGAGTGTGTAGATATTAACGCTGCTACGATGGAGGCCTCTGCGTGTGCTGCCTCGTATTCACATCCGGGTATAGGGCATTGTACGGTCAGCATCGTGCTTTATGCTGTGGATCACGGTGTTCATAAATAAGATCGTGGTCTATTTGTCTCGTTTATTAAACATCGACAATGAACACCGTCTGAAAATAAAATGAACTAAACTGAATACTAGTTCAATGCATGTCAACATATATAGAACAGCAATATAGTATGCCCTATACATATTGATTAACGAAGGTTTAGTAAAGGATTGTATTCCATCAAAGCAGTTATGACATATGATACATACGTGCACATATATGTATGCAGATAACAAGTACAAGATGGAACAGACTTACGATTTATTAAGTAAACATCGAGTTGAAGGACGACTGATTAGATTTGGTGGGACAATGATCAAAAAGGCGAATTCGTTAAAAGGGGACGTAACTCTCGTAAGTTTAGACAGTCTAATCGATTAAACAGTAGCATAATCATATAGTGCTAAGCAGTATTCTGAACAACCAACCTTGTCCAACAGAGATTTAATGCAAACTATCCAAGGACTAGCAAAAATGTTCTCTACATGCATCATATAAGTTACTTTGTATAGAATTGAACATATTTGATCAGCTTTCCCCATTACAATTTACTCCCAAATTTAACATTCTTGATTGTATGATTTGTTCTATGGGAATGGCACCTAATTCTCCAAGAACCATTAAAGTGGAAGTTCTAGGATTTAACTTTAAAATCATCTTATAATACTTAAGTTGGAATTAAGAAATTATTGACACATGTTCACATCCCCACACCTCTGACCCATATAAAAGAATAGGCATAATCATACTATCAAACAGATGTAACTGGCTATCAATTGGTAAATACAGCTTTCTTATTTTCAACATTACTGCAAACATAGCTTTTCTTGCTTGATCAATAAGAGATTTTCATGCCTTATTGAATTTACCATTGAAATTAAATCTTATACCCAAATAACTAAAATCATCTACTTTCTGTAGTGATTCATGATTAAAGTACAAACTTGGTTTAATATGGATTTTACCCAAAGGGAAAACAAAAACCTTGGTTTTGTCTGTGTTAACAGTCAAGTGCCATAATTGACAGTGTTCATTCATTGCATTTAAGGCGGATTGCATATCTTGCTGACTTTCTGGTCCACATACAATCCTTGCTCTTGGTCGGAATGCAAACTGCTTTTAAGCAACCATCCAATATTCGACATTCTTTACGGTGAGTTAATTTTCTATATAATTTATAATAATTGGTATAACTGTAATGTAGAAACAAGTTCCAATGAACAACACTTGGATATTTACACAGTTGTTACTTATGACCGTTCCCAATCCACCCAACCTCACTTTGACCTTGACCATGACCTAATTTGGACAAAGAAATGGGCTATCCAGCACCAACGGGGGGCATGTGTGTTTTTCAAACACAGAAACTTGTTTCTTAACTTAAAGTTGTGATGTTTTGTTAAAATAAAAATTTAGCACTTATAGTTTTACAAGTTAAGTGTATGTAATGTACATGTAAAGCAGCCACAGGATTTTTTGAGCTGAAACATATGTTGTTTTCTTTCTTCAGAAGCAGTCAAAAGAAATTTGTCTACTACAATACGAGGATTGCTACAGTTAATGGCGCTAGACGGAAAGAAATTTGTCTACTACAATACGAGGATTGCTACAGTTAATGGCGCTAGACGGAAAGAAATTTGTCTACTACAAGTCGAGGATTGCTACAGTTAATGGCGCTAGACGGAAAGAAATTGAGTTTGAAAGTGTTAAAAGAATGACTATATTGTTGTCACCTACGGAGATAAATTAAGGGCATAACTAAAATGTGTTCATGATGAGTTCATGAAAAAATACAACAGTTCACCGAAGTTCGTGATAATCACATAATGCATGTAGTGTTGTGCCAGAGTGTGTGAATTCGGGATTTAAAAAAAAACACTATCTGTGCTACTATTTTGACCTTTCTACTATTTTGACCTTTCTTCTAATGATAATGCTTCCAGTAATTACTTGAATTAATTTACAGAAGAATGTGACTGCAAAAGAGAAACGAAGCAAAGGACCTTGTAACAATACAACATGTATTGACAAGCTTCCACACCAGTAGATTTGCAAAATAATAGTTATCGTTCTGATTTTTATGGAGAAACATTTATGAGATATCTAAATAATGTCCATTTGCCAGTAAATTACTTTCGCCAACGGAAGATAAAACTAGTTCTCTGAATGAGGTCACAATTATCAATATTTGAAGAAATTTGCTTACTTTCTGTATCAGTAGATATGACATTATTCGATTTTTTATATGTTAGTCAGTGTAATTTACTTTACCAGAATAATTAATAAATTTTGTATTGTAGAATAATTTCAAGTGTAATGAGAGACATGAAACTATGATACGGATACTTTCATTTAATTGTTTCATTTAAATGCATCACAGTAATAAGCTGTTCCTTATGGATAAATAAATTTCGGGCAATGGTCTCAAAAAAGTTAGATATGGACTGATTTTTTTTTTTTTTTTTTTTTAAAGACACATTTCGGTAAAAAAAACAATATAGAAAATAAACTAAAATCTGACGAATACGGCTTTCATGGAAAACAGTTGTCGCTAAAAACTATAGGTCGGGGGGTTCTCGTTAGGTAGGGTCGGGTTACCTGAAACACTGATTTTTTTCTTTTGGCTTAACGTTTTTAAAAGCTATTGTAGTACTGAAAATAATTGACATATTTAATGTTGCTTTTCTTCAAGTTGAGAATGTATTTACTGTTTATGTCTTTCAAGATAATATAAATTCAAATCATATATAATTATTTACATATGCACAATAAAGCATTTTGGTAATAATTGTATTTTGAACATGTTTTGAAAATTGTAAGATTTATTTTTGGTTTACAAAAATGTTGCAATTTACATTCAATACATAAATTTAAATGTTTGCCTAAACAGGCCAAGAGATTCTACTGTGCCAAAAAAATTGTTTGACATTTCGGTGTTCAGCTTGGCTTTTTCTCATAATAACAGCAATGGGTAATGACTTTTCGCTGTTATTATTGTGTTGTTGTTTTTTCAATTAAAGTCACGTGTGCACAGATTGACAAATTGGCAATTTTTCAACTTTTTGTTACCGACTCCAAAAATAAAAGAACAGTGTATACAAGGGAGCAAAATAATACTACGGACCAAGAAATATACAGTTTCATTTATGCGTAATCATCAGTTGAAATTGATACAATTATAAAGCGTTTGTAACGCTAAACGATGGAATAATTTGGAATGTTTCTGTTGTTTTCGTTAAAACTGTTGACATAACGTGGTACACATACCTAAAGTAAATAATTCATGGTGAAATACAGAAGACTGAATGGCCGCGTGGTTAAGGCAAAAGCCTTTTAATACGAAGGTCCTAGGTTCGAACCCCGGTGGGGCCAATTTGTTTATTTTCTTTTTTTTCTAAATACTTTTCTTGTTATTATACTTGAGTTTTTAGTTCCAATGCTTAAATCTGTTAACACATATAATGGCATACTTAAAAAAATGCGACAATCTGTGAACAATACCCTTTAAAACTTCAGGGAATACCAGCTTGATCTAGACAATGTTGTTTGCCAGTTTAGCTGTTGACGCAAGTACTTTTTGTAATGCTTTAAAACAGGATCGAGTTATGTTTATAACATGCTTAAAAGCAATGTTTACTTGTTGTTAATACTTTGTAGATAACTTACTTTTCACGCATTCATGTTGGTTTTAACATTATTTTAGAGACATTAACACAAAGTTATTTGTTTAAAGTAGTTTGCCATTACTTATGTTATGTATTAAACTCTATCTTGATATTAATACGCACCCTTTTTAATCACTAATGCGGACATGGATATAATAATTGCAAGTATATTATTGCAAGGTACATTAGACATACATGTAGATCTCGATATGATTATTTGAACATCTGCCTCACATGATGCATTTTGTGTTCTTGTACTATTATTAAAATATTCTGTTTTGTCAAGTATATGGAGTAGGCTAAATAGGTTGTTTAAAAACATGATGTTACGTGTTTTATTATCAATACATATATACCGGTAACTAACACCAACTTAAAGCTTTGATGATATGGTCCAAATTATACTCTAAATAATATGTCATTTGTTAAATGTTGGTTGTTGTAAAGCTCTATCTGACAGATATGCGATGTCAAGAGGAATACAATGTTAGCAATGCTACAGACTGGAAAGCTACTTGTGGCCATTAACAACCTATATTTATATTGTCCTGTCTATGAAGTTTGACAACCATTGAATGTAACACACAGCTTCGCAACAACTACCTCTGTATAAATGACAAATTATGAAGAGAATCATGTTTGGACTTTTTCAGTAAAGCTCTTATTTACGTTTTCCCTTCAGGACAATCTGTGTTGCAACCAATATGGGACCCATGCAATCCCGGTTGCACTTTCTGCGGTGGGGCCCACGTGGGTCTCCCATCAAGGTCCCATTTGTGTTTACCCATAATGGTCCCATGTTAGACCCATATTGTAACACATGTTAGACCCATAGTGTAAGCTATATGGGACCCAGGTAAATCCCGGTTGCACTTTCTGGGGTGGGTCCCATGTGGGTCTTCCATCAAGGTCCCATCTGTGTCTGCCCATAATAGTCCCATGTTGAGACCACATAGGTCCCATGGTAGACCCATAGTGTAACCAATATGGGACCCACGCAAATCCCGGTTGCACTTTATGGGGTGGGGCCCATGTGGGTCTCCCATCAAGGTCCCATCTGTGTTTGCCCATAATGGTCCCATGTTGAGACCACATGGGTCCCATTTAAGACCCATATTGTAACCCATATGGGACCCACGTAAACCCGGTTGCACTTTCTGGGGTGGGGCCCATATCGGTAGCCCACATGGGGCCCATTTATAAACCCTCAAAGAGCCCATATGGGTCCTATCTAGGCTTGCTTGCTGGGGAGAACTCTTCTTGTAGTACAACATAATATATTGAAATATTGTTGCAGTATTTGGTCGGACCAACAAACTGTATTATTTTTGGCTAGAATTCGATGCGATAAAAAGTCGTTTAGAAAGTCAACATTATTCAAACTGATTCTGAACTCATTATGGACCAGTTGGTCCAATTGCATCAGGCTTTGCTGGATTAGGCCAAACCTTAAGTGTTAATTCCCAACCGGTTGTTTGTTCTCAAAAGACAGTTTTCGTCGAAACTTTGTACTTTACTTAATAAGAGGGCCATAACGCCCTAGGTCGCTCACCTGACGGGATAAGCAACTAAACTGTTCTAAGCAAGTTTTATAAAGATTCGGCTAATAATGTCGCCTCTAGAGTGTTCCATAGCTTTTTTTTCAATTTGGCCTGGTGACCTAGTTTTTGACCCCATGTGACCCGGCTTCGAACTTGTCCTAGATATCATTGGGACAAATGTTTGAGCGAGTTTCATGATTATTGGGCTATAAATGTGGCCTCTCAAATGTGCACAAGCTTTTTAGTCGATTTGGGCTGGTGACCTAGTTTTTTACCTAATGTGACCTAGTTTCAAACTCGTTCGAGATATCATTGAAACAGATGTTATGAGCTTCAAGTTTCAAGAATATTGGGCAAAAACTGTGACTTCTAGAGTATTAACAAGCCTTTTCTTCAATTTTCTTAGTGATTTAGTTTTTGACCCCACATGACCCAGTTTCGAGCTCATTCGAGATATCATTTGGACAAATATTCGGAGCATGTTTCATGTTGATTGGGCAAAAGATGTGGCCCCTAGAGTGTAAACTATCTTTATAAAGTGTTCAATATATAAGGAAAACTGCCCCGCCCCTTGTGGCCATGTTTTCCAATGGAGGGCAACCATTTTCAAACTCGGCCGAGATATAATAACAACATATGTTTTTAGCAAGTTTCAAGAAGATTGGTCAAAACATGCGATATCTAGAGTGTTAACAAGCTTTTTCTTCAATTTGACCTAGTGACCTAGTTTTTGACCTTACATAATTCAGATCCGAACTTGGCCGAGATGTTATTGGGGCAAATGTTCTGAGCATGTTTCATGTTGATTGGGCAAAATATGTGGTCTCTAGAGTTCTAACAAACTTAATAAAGTTTTCAATAAAGCCATATAAAGAAAACTCCCCCGCCCCCTGGCGGCCATGTTTTTTCGACGGGAGGCAACTATTTTTCAACTCGGCTCAGATATCATAACAACACATGTTTTGAGCAAGTTTTTTTTACTTCTAGAGTGTTAACAAGCTTTTTCTTCAATTTGACCTAGTGACCTAGTTTTTGACCCCACATAACCCAGTTTTCAAACTCGACCGAGATATCATTGGCACAAATATTCTGGGAAAGTTTCATGAAGATTGGACCATAAATGAGGTTAATAGTAAGCTGGAAACAAAACCGACTGGGGGCTAAAATGCCTGCGACACCTATTTTTTGTTGCCTTATCAGTGGGAATTCATTTCCAGTTGTCACGTGCCCACAGCCAACTGAACCCACCCGATATATGAACACAGACTCGGTATTATAATTTAATGTAAACACGCGTCCAGTACCAGATTTCTATACTAAAACTATACATTATTCAATACGATTATCATTCTGCCATATATAGTTTAGGGTTATGTCAAGAAAATTTGATGAAAACAGTATAAGTATGGGCCGTTCACTGCATACACTTTGAATACATTACTACACTCACATAGATCTATTCAGTTTATGACATTAATTGTTAGCATGTTTTTCCAGTTGTCACGTGCCCACAGCCGACTGAACCATTCATTATATTTACCCCGAACACAATCACGTATGACTTCAACACCACCGTCAAAGCCGAGTGCATTTTGGGATACAACCACACGGGAGGTGACGTCACACGCACCTGCCAACATACGGGCGTTTTTGATGGCACACCTACAGTTTGCACCAGTAAGTGAGTTGTTGTCTCTTTCTTTCTGATGCACATATTGAACAGAATTCATATTACACTCATGTTTTCTTCTTTCGTTTAGTTGTGAAATGCCCCGCACCGGAAGTGGAGAACTATACAGTAATTGCTAATGTCATAAGAACCGTGTACGTGTACCAAGATCAGATTACGTACGACTGCGTCATCGGGTACGAGCTGTCTAGCGGAAATGATGTCAGAAATTGTACTGAGACTACAGAATGGACGGGTCAGCCGCCGAACTGCACGAGTATGATGCTGTTTTATCATGTGTGTGGATGTTTTGTAGTGGTTATTCCATACATATACATGTACTTTACTTTCTTCAGAAAACAATCGTTTATTTCTTTTTCGCTAATATGTCGTTGTTAAAATTTGAGATGGTATTTCTTGCTCCCGAATCCTTGTTTTTCGCTTGTATTTTTTCATCTTAAATGAATCTTGTAAGAGGGATTACATACACAGCTACATATTCCCAGAAATTATGTATTTGTTCGACAATTCCGTATGGTAATGTGCTTCGTTTCAGTTAAGAAGTGCAGCCCTCCACCCTCGATATCGTTCGGCAGCTACTCTCCCGTTGACACCTCCGGTGAGCACGAGTTCGGCACGAGCGTCAATTACACGTGCGATTTCGGTTACTACATGGACAGCGGGGATGACGTCAGAGAGTGTAACGACTCCAAGCAGTGGACGGGGAAGACGCCGGTTTGCAAAAGTTCGAACAGCTATCTACTTAATAATTGAAATGCTCTTTTCAGCGCTTCATCGATGTATGATGGTCAATTAATTGTGCATCTAATATGTACATTAAGCCGAAGCCGTAGGCTTTATGTACAAATTAGATGCACAATAAACTGACCTTCATACATCGATGAAGCGCCGAAAAGAGCGTTTCAATTTTTATAATAAACCGACCTTCATACATCGTTGAAGCGCCGAAAATACACTTTGAATACATTACTACACTCACATAGATCTATTCAGTTTATGACATTAATTGTTAGTATGTTTTTCCAGTTGTCACGTGCCCACAGCCGACTGCACCTTTCATTATATTTACCCCGAACACAATCACGTATGACTTCAACACCACCGTCACCGCCGAGTGCATTTTGGGATACAACCACACGGGAGGTGACGTCACACGCACCTGCCAACATACGGGCGTTTTTGATGGCACACCTACAGTTTGCACCAGTAAGTGAGTTGTTGTCTCTTTCTTTCTGATGCACATATTGAACAGAATTCATATTACACTCATGTTTTCTTCTTTCGTTTAGTTGTGAAATGCCCCGCACCGGAAGTGGAGAACTATACAGTTATTACTAATGTCATAAGAACCGTGTACGTGTACCAAGATCAGATTACGTACGACTGCGTCATCGGGTACGAGCTGTCTAGCGGAAATGATGTCAGAAATTGTACTGAGACTACAGAATGGACGGGTCAGCCGCCGAACTGCACGAGTATGATGCTGTTTTATCATGTGTGTGGATGTTTTGTAGGGGTTATGCCATACATATACTACTTTCTTCAGAAAACAATCGTTTATTTCTTTTTCGCTAATATGTCGTTGTTAAAATTTGAGATGGTATTTCTTGCTCCCGAAACCTTGTTTTTCGCTTGTATTTTTTCATCTTAAATGAATCTTGTAAGAAGGATTACATACACAGCTACATATTCCCAGAAATTATGTATTTGTTCGACAATTCCATATGGTAATGGGCTTCGTTTCAGTTAAGAAGTGCAGCCCTCCACCCTCGATATCGTTCGGCAGCTACTCTCCCGTTGACACCTCCGGTGAGCACGAGTTCGGCACGAGCGTCAATTACACGTGCGATTTCGGTTACTACATGGACAGCGGGGATGACGTCAGAGAGTGTAACGACTCCAAGCAGTGGACGGGGAAGACGCCGGTTTGCAAAAGTTCGAACAGCTATCTACTTAATAATTGAAATGCTCTTTTCAGCGCTTCGTCGATGTATGATGGTCAATTAATTGTGCATCTAATATGTACATTAAGCCGAAGCGTAGGCTTTATGTACAAATTAGATGCACAATAAACTGACCTTCATACATCGATGAAGCGCCGAAAAGAGCGTTTCAATTTTTATAATAAACCGACCTTCATACATCGTTGAAGCGCCGAAAAGAGCGTTTCAATTCTTACATTACATTCTTGCATTCGCAGCAATACATTGAAGTATCATCCGTAGGCTCCACCCCTTGCACTGTTTGTAGATCTACATTCATTAGAGGCTATATAGAAAGTGGTCCCTTATGAATATTAATTGAGGCAACCGGCTTCATTGAAAAATAAACGTCTGTCAGATGATGGGTTTCAGCCAATCAGAACATTGTAAAATGATGAAACCAAAGGAAATTGTAATTATGTATATATGAAGGGCCATCCATACAGTTCACTTCATAACACCAGTGTATCTTATTGAACTAACACATCATCAAAATTGTATTTATCCACCTGCACTGGCCCCGATACTCGAACACAGACTCGGTATTATGATTTAATGTAAACACGCGTCCAGTACCAGATTTCTATACTAAAACTATACATTATTCATTACGATTATCATTCGGCCATATATAGTTTAGGGTTATGTAAAGACAATTTGATAAAAAACATAGTAAGTATGGGCCGTTCACTGCATACACTTTGAATACATTACTACACTCACATAGATCTATTCAGTTTATGACATTAATTGTTAGTATGTTTTTCCAGTTGTCACGTGCCCACAGCCAACTGAACCCTTCATCATATTTACCCCGAACAAAATCACGTATGACTTCAACACCACCGTCACCGCCACGTGCCTTTTGGGTTACAACCACACGGGAGGTGACGTCACACGTACCTGCCAACATACGGGCTACTTCGATGGATCACCTGCAAATTGTACAAGTAATTAAATATCTTACAATTCAATGATTTTCAATATCAATTAATATTAACATTTAGAAAATTATGATGATGATACTGCTACTACAGGCCTGTTTCTACTGCTCTCACGGGTCCGATAGTCGGACCCGTTCCCAATGCCAATTATGCATAATGTTTCCCAATTCTGACCCCAAAATTCCCAATTGTAAAAAATCTGTATTTTTTGTAGAAAATGAAAGTGAAAATACGATTTTTCAATACTTTACAGCCGATTTTTTCACACTGGCTTTACATTTGGATATCCTCTTATCTTATCGTTGACATTGTTTACAAGGGGAGAACACTAATAGCTGTGTAATAAAATTAAGGATGGCAACGAATACCAAAACGCTATTCGAATATTCGATTTCAATATTCGAATAATATTCGAATATTCGTTCGTTTTTTAATGTCTGAGTCTTTGTTTATTTATCTAGGATGTATAATAGGTAAACGAATTAATGTGTCGTTAATAACCGTTCTTATCGCTGTCGACGCCATTGATCTATATTACTGGATTGGACATCCCCATTGGCTGATACAGGCGATGACGTGTAAATACCGCCGCCATTTTGATGGGTGGAATAGTTGGGAGAATTGTGTACAATTAACACGTAAACACACCAAACTTCATGAGAAAACATGTAAATAGAGTAAAAGAGGAGCCGATGACCACCATCTGTACTAACGGTAGGCACTTTGTTTGTATATTTTCGGTGTTGTGAACATTTCTGTCAAGTTTGTCTCCGATAAAAGTTGTTCCAAAGGTGTCGTTTTCGGACATGTCCGAAATTCGTGTGTTATTGTAAACATTTTTCTGGTGTTTCTGACATCCTTTACAATAATGGTCGTGCACACTATGCTACATCCATACGATACTTCTTTCTTCGGATGACTTTAAATTGAAAATATGATTTTCTTCGCCAATAACTTGACATTATTGTCATTTAATTTAGTGATTTTCCCTTTTTAGACGTTCTTACTCTGAATCAAGTTAGAGGGTTGTGGTTCGTCACCACTGACACTACTTAACTTCTTCAGCTGCTTGTTCAACAATTGTTCACATGTCATTATTGGTTTTCATTCAGTTTCAAAACAGCTTTGTACAGCTTAAAGGGACTATGTCAACGAAAAGGGCCTCAAGGCTCCATGGCATAATGTGTTTAAAGTTTAAACAATACTCAGTTTATGAAGATATGAATAATGTCATTAATGACATATCTATGGCTCGGTGCAAATCTATGCTACATAATAAATATTTAGCATATACTTAGGTAGGGGGAGAAAGGCTGTAGAATAATTTCATGACCAATCCCCACACAAGTTGTGAGGCCGGGCTGGGGTTCGAACTCACGATCCCCATATTGACAGTCCAGCGCTCTATCAACTGAGCTAGCTGGGCCCGACTATTTATAAAATAAGACTTAAGTTAGATACCTGCTTGGGGTTTTAATTTCACACTACTCGAAACATTTAAATCAGCTGTCATATTATCACTCCATTATTTATCAAGCAAATTTAGCATAACATAGGTATAAGATGTATTATAAATTTTGTCAAACACCACTATTTTTTGTTAGACAAATATGATAGGTTTTGCATTGTTTGCAGATTTGTTTTATCAAATATGTTATTTATTATTTTTAAATGCATATTTAGCACATCTTTATCATCCAATACCATTTAAAAGTTAAATAGGAAACCATTTTCATTGACATAGTCCCTTTAATTAGAAATATCACAAATAACATTGATAAAAAATGTCATTTTATGAAGACAATACCATTGACACTAAGAAGTCCATTTTGTGATAGTGTGATGACCATATAAAGTTTAATAATAGTTTAGGTAGTTTAGGACATGATTGTATTTTGGATTTATTAGAATAAAAGGCCATCAACTTCTTTTTCTATTATTTTACAGTCCATGTTCTTGTTTGAGTAAGGGAATCTGCCAACAGTGCATTGAAAACGCAGCCACCATTCCACAATCACCTCGTTTGTGTGAAAGATTCGTTCAACATTTTAATAAAAACAATCTGCAGCCATTCCACAACAGCAGTGCAGCCAAGCTTGTTCCATGTTTTTTCATTAAAAAAAATCTTGGTGCAAAAGAAATGACAGACGCATCGTTATCTAAATAAGTTTATTGTTCCATACAGGTAGTTTAAAAGACAAATTGAATAATTATATGTACTGTCCTTTAAAAGTTTAAAGTGTATGTTTTAGAAAAGCAAATGATATGATTTTCACATGTTGAGTTCAAATATTATTTTTCTAATTTTTAAGTGCAAAATATACCTTACTTATCATAAGAAAAACATTAAGGGTTTGCAATATATTAGGGACAGGATGGTGTTATTGTTATAATAAGGAATTTCTTTCAGTCATTTATTACTTATTACAAGATTTATGTTGAGTTCAATAGATCAAATACAAAATAAATGCTTATCATTTAGTTAAAAATTGTTTGTGTACATGTTCTGAATTAAAAAACATAAAATCAACTAACAATTAAACCAACTAACATAATTATCATAAACTTCACTCCTGAAACAGCACAAATTCCATTAAGATGGACATTTAAATAAAGCATTTAATATCGAATGCAAGAACTGTGAAATGTGGTTGTAAATGCTTCAAAAGTTTTAAATTCCTTATTTTTGTTATGAAACAAAACAAAAGCTGTTTCAGGACAATGTGTTAAATTATTAATTCCGCTTTGATATACATAGACAGGTCACTTATGCACCTATCAATATTTTCCCCCATGACACGCCAAATGATTCCCCGTTCATATTGGCCCCCGGGCCAATTAATACACCAATTAAGCATCCCCATTGAGGGTACTTTTGTCTGATTTTGGTCAAGTTCTTTTTCCCCAATAAAGCTTACATTCTGAAGGGAATTTCAAGGCATATATTGGGGGAAAATATATGAGGTGTGTCGTGGGAAAATCGGTCTTAAAGCATGTGCATAAAGTGTCATCCCGGATTAGCCTGTGCAGTCCGCACAGGCTAATCCAGGACGGCACTTTCCGCCTACAGTGGATTTATGTTGAGAAGAAACTTCCTTGAAACAGAAAATACCATAAAGCGGAAAGTGCCATGCCGGATTAGCCTGTGCGGACTGCGCAGGCTAATCAGGGACAACACTACGCACATGCATTAAGACCGGTTTTCCCACGACGCCCCTCATATATACTTTGTATGCTGGGAAATGGGGCCAAATTTCGGCCCCAAATTCAGTAAAATAAGAGGCTTGCATACCTTCTCAAAGTTCTTGCCGCATGAAGGCTAAGTTTTGTATCTCTCGGTAGGCTGCGGCCGAGTTGAGATGCAGGGTTTAAAGCAAAATACCGCTGATCCTGCATATACCAGTCTGAATTAGTCAACTCGACTCTAACTGGCAGGTTTCTTGAAAAACTCACATGGACTGTCTGTAAGTGGAAGTATATTGCAAATTCAATTTAATGCAATGAGGTGCTATGATGATAGTAGTTATGAGACAATTAAGATATTTACATTTACAAGTAGGCCTACTGCTTTGACTATTACATTTTTTTACAGCTTTCAATGGAAAACGAGCCAAATGGTAAGGCTCATATGTATTATTTAATCAATGAATTTTCGTTGGAATCGATAACAAGTTGACAGTCAGGAGTAAATACACGATAACTTGCAATGAAACTGAAACTGATTCTGAAAGGCCTTAAATTAAAAATCTCAATTTTAACATTATGGTATTTAGGCATGTCGCATGATTAATCTATATTATTTACACATATAAAATCTTACCTGAGGCAGCAAATGCCTTGGCTTGAATAGTATTACTATTCATATCGTGAAAAGAACCGCAAGCAAATCACTCAACGCATTTTGTTTTGGTTTTGACAACCGCAGAGTTCACAACGGCTGCCATCTTGTACACAACTAGCACCCAACAAAATGGCGGACGTAAATCACACTGAAAGTCACGTGACGTCCAATCCAGTAATAGAGATCAGTGGTCGACTCTATGAATTTAATACGAATTTTTCCATTATGATGATGATCATCATCATTATCATCATCATATTCATTGATTTCATAATAAAACAACATAGAAAACAGTTCTTAGATTTTTTTCGAATCATTTACTTTGTCATACATTTATTAACAGTAAAACAGATCTATACACTTCAAACATCACAAAACAGACACCCAATACACAAAGTAGATTGTAGCAGCATCTTGTATTGTAAGACCTGACCTTATTTCATCGTGTACATAAAAACATCACATCATTCCACAACTGTACCTATGGTTGTATACACACATGATATAACTAAATATAGACCAGTCTATTTGCTGACAATCACATATAACACAGGTGCGAGCAGATCAAGCAACACAACTCGTTATTTTCTAAACTTGATTTTTGTTAAAAAAAATGATCTGGTCAACAAGCTCACTTGACAATCGATTTCAGAGCTTATTCACGAATAGTCCTGCAGACGAGAACGCTCGCTCTGATTGTGAATGCAATCTGACAATTTAATAAACACTTTAATCAACGAGAAGACTTTTAAATTAATGTGTGTGTAGTACATTTTTATCAAGTGCACCGGGATTCTCTCCCATATGGCCATCGCCCCCAGAAGACTTGTTAGTTAGGTTACGGGGGGATAGTGCAAGATACAGGAGACGCCCCGTTCCAGAGGAGAACCTGGGTCTTTTAGTGCCCGGTGTGAAGCACCTAGTACACTGCACCTCGGTTTAACGTCTCATGCGAAAGACGAGTTAGTAGGTCAGGGTGTAGCGGGGTTGTGAAGCCAGTGCGTTACCACTAGACAACGGATCCGCCACGTTGAAATTAATCGGGAAACACATAGAATATATACCTGTGCTGTTTTACTCATTTTTGTTTGTTATATAAAGCGAATAAATGCTTTAAAGTCGGCATAAAATATGTTGTTAATGCACCGCTAATTAAAGGAATGTAATTAAATTAATAGTAACACCTAAACGTCAGAATGAACCATACATTGTTCAAACATTGGTATCCAATTAGCGGTAGTGTGAAAACATCAGTCTCCAATTAGCTTCAGTTTAGCACCTAAATAATGTTACGTACAAACTGCGCAAATATCGGTCTCTTCTTAGGTCCGTTTACAACTCGATTGTCACAGTTTGCTTAATCCGTTATCTCCCACTGCGCATACGGGTATCAATGTTGTTAAATAACATGTCAACTTGTCAAATTAGGTAACTGAAAACATAATGATCGCGGATTATAATTAAGATAATAGAGAATTAAACTAGTTTATTATGGAGATTTTTTTTTTGCCATACGAATACTCATTTAATATTCGAATATTCGGACAAGCACTCGAATATTCGTTGACATCCCTAAATAAAATGGGTAACACAAAGTCACAAAGAAAAACGATTTGTTTGTCATGATGAAATTTAACGTGAATGATGGGCAAATATTTTGTTATTTACACAAGTGGATGTGTCGGTTAAAGGAAGAATTTAAATCTAAGGAAGTAAAGATTTATTTTCAAGTTATCACATTTTCGAGACCTACTTAATGTAGGCACTACACGATGTTTATTAACTCATCATTAAAACTAAATCATGTAGACAGTAGATCCCACAATTTTATTTTGGTGGAGTTGGTCAGATTTGGTGATGCTTTTTTAGAAATATACACATACTTATGGGAAATGAGACATGCATATGATTATAAACTCTTGGTTGCATAGCGTGCTTAGGTATTAATCACAATTTAGAGTTAATTTAAAATTATTAGTGCTGTTAAATTCTTATTTATTGATTAAAAACTGTAAATGTCTTCATTATAATTACAATTTAGCGATACAATTTTTTCCCAATTTTGAACATTTTGCGTCGTGAAATTCCTTATTTGAACAAGGTACTAGTACTATTTCTACTACTACTACTACTACTACTACTACTACTACTACTACTACTACTACTACTACTACTACTACTACTACTACTACTACTACTACTACTACTACTACTACTACTACTACACTACTACTACTAGTAGTAGTACTAGTACTCTTACTACTACTACTACTACTAGTACTAGTACTCTTACTACTACTACTACTACTAGTACTAGTACTCTTACTACTACTACTACTACTACTAGTACTAGTACTCTTTCTACTACTACTACTACTACTACTACTATTTCTACTACTAGTAGTACTAGTACTCTTACTACTACTACTACTACTAGTACTAGTACTCTTTCTACTACTACTACTACTACTACTACTACAAGTACTACTACTATTATTATTACTACTACTACTACTACTACTACTACTACTACTACTACTACTACTACTACTACTACTACTACTACTACTACTACTACTACTACTACAATTACTACTATTACTACTACCACTAGTACGACTACAATTATTACTACTACTACTATAACTAATAATAATAATAATAATGTTGTTGTTGTTAGTATTATTATTTTTCATTCTTTATAACAATAATGACAATAATAATAATATACAATAGAAGCAAAGCGGTCATTTAAAAACAATATTTTTATTTGTTGAACCAAACTAAATTTTCACAGCTTACTTAAATATAGTTCTGTAATTGTATTGCGTCCATCAGTTGTTAAATGTGCGGCCCCCAAGCCGCTGAACCACACGTCAGTCACCAACCCAGTGCCGCCCAGATACGTGTATCAGGACCAGATCACTTACTCGTGCGACATTGGGTACGAGCTCACAGACGGCAACCATACGCGCACGTGCACAGAAACTAGCTTCTGGTCTGACATCCCCCCAAACTGCACAGGTTGACCTTTTTCAGTTATTGCCATTATTATGCAAATATACTCACAGAAAGTTTTGTCAAACGTCGCATTGACGAAATAGTGTACAAATGTATACTTTCTACAAGCGTATTGCCATAATAGACATTTCAGTCGCTGCAACTAATAACTGAAGCTCCACCCTAGCTAATGTTTGAGGATAAATTTCTATTCCTTCATTTGGCAAGTGCAACACAAACAAGACCACGTGATTTTGAGTAAACTAGTTTAAACATTAATTAATTCATGTGATTACAAAGGAAAGAGAGTTTGCTTAACCACTCCGTTCATTCGACACGGTTTTGCAGTTATCTATTGCGCCCCGCCTCCAGATGGCGTTCACAACACGTATGAGCCCGTGCAGAGCGAGTACGTGTGGAAGTCACGTGTCAATTACACGTGCGACCTGGGGTATGAGTACAACAGCGGCGACATGGAGACGGAATGCGTGCACGACAAGACCTGGTCTGCGGTGATCCCGGTTTGCACAAGTGCGTGTTATTGAATGTCACTACAATTAATACTGTGTTAACTTTTTTTGAGAACGTGTCGTTCATGTCTATCAAGCGTTGTAGTTATTGTTATCGTCTTTGTGTTAAATAAAAGCACATACAATTTCTAAAGACAAAATGTTATTTAAGAGTTAACATGCTATTTTTTTATATAGAAATGTCCTTATACTAGAGAACAAGGCTATATTGAAACGCATAATGTAATGTGAAGCTGCAACAATATGCCAAAACTGTATTGCAATATTCATTTATTAGACAAATGGCAAAACCATATAATATATTGCAATATATTGAAAGACATATATTAACACTTTGGACACTGTCATTAAACATATGATAAGATTTATAAATAAATTAAAATAACGCAATGTGATTTCGTAGTTGTCTACAGAAGAATCAGCATGTCAACTTAATCCAGTGTCATTTCATCCATTTTTATAAGAAAATTTATATAACCATATTTATAGTAATTTATAATGGATTATTATAGTATGGATTCTTTGGAAATATATTACCAAGACATATATTGTAATTGAATGCAATCTGCAAAGACATATTGTTTCAAACTATAAAATATATTGGCATTGTTTTGCAGTCATACTCAGATGTCATGAATAGTTTTGTGTTTTACATTATTATCATATGTGTTGTTGTTTTCAGATTTTCCTGAAAATACAGATTTGCCTTTATATTGCATGTATTGATTTTTTGCAACATAGTGTACAACAATTTGCGATGAACTGTTGCCAATGATTACTGTTTGATAATTCTTCCACGTTTCAGTCGTAAAGTGCAACAAGATTGACGTCCCACACATGACCTTCACCCCACCCACAATATCCACGCATGACTTCAACACGTCCATCGAGTACGCATGCGTGCTCGGATATAACCATAGTTACGGTGACCTGGTGAGGACGTGTAGCCACACGGGGGATTGGACAGGGACGCTTCCAAACTGCACAAGTATTCTTTTATATATACTAGTAACTATTAATGTGCTTGTACTCCTGTACAGGGATTGAATGTGGACCATTATTCGCGTAAATAGCGAGTAAAAAATAGAAAATGCGAGTATTTTTTGTCCAAGCTTGTACAATTTTGGGAAGTAATTACAGGCATGTAATTGCTCAAATTCGCATTATACCCGTGGTCATTTCATGATTAATACAAACATTTATATTTTGTAACATTAGAAAAATAGATATTTGGGGTAAAATATTTATCACTTTTCGCGAATTGAATTTGTCATTTTGTGGGCTGACACAAAAGAAACTCGCAAACAATTACGACTGTGTTAAGGGCAATTTCTAGCCTTGCTCCTATGTCTATAGCATATTATTGTAGGTGCATTACATTGATTATCTACATTGACTTAATTACAACGGCTTTTTGAGAAAATTACGCTGCAACTGTATAAGGAATTGAAAAAAAATGGAGATACTAAACATAATTTTAGGAAAGATGTTATCGACAGTTTACCTTTTATGTTATTTAACTCAATTATTCTCCTACAGCTCTAACATTGTATATATTTTTAATATTTTCAACCGGTTAGACTGACCTTAGCCTGATTGAGGTTTATCGTTATATATGTATGCTTAATTAGGTTATAATAAAACAATTCATATTCCAACGTGAGTGTGACAAGAAATCCGTTACTGCAAGTCAAGTTTGTTGAGGTTCATCATGATATATGCATGCTTAATTAGGTTATAAACATACATATCATATTCCAGCGTGAGTATGACACGAAATCCATTTTCAACATTACCTAATATCTACAGAAGCACTATGCGGATGGTCATAATCGGTTGGCTACAAAATGTTTAGTTAATACAATACGTACTGTGGCAAATTGCTCCTCTCTTCATTTCGGTATAAGATGATAAGATTTATTCCGTATATTAAAAACATTGAGCATCAATACATTAAACTAGCAACAGATAATATTTTTAAGTGTTTCCTTTAAAGTTTATCATTTTATTTAATCGTGTAGATTTAGCCCTGATAATATATATTTCTATCAAAATGACATAATATTTAAATATATATGCACATTTAAAATAATGAAAAAACCTATCCTTGTAGCAAAAAATTTCATCGTGGCCCTACTGAATATTTTTTTTACAATATGAAGGGTTCAACCATGACTTTAGTTTTGGAAATTCATGTAAACAGAATAGACAGGGAAAGGTAACCCGTTTTATTATAAACCTATCGTTTTTCTGTAATTAAAATATACCGTATTCAACAATCAAATACAGGCAAACTTATTCGCTACTAGCGTTTTCTTTTTCCGTTTCATACTAGTAGCCCGTGTTAACACAAACGCTCGGTCGAATTCGGCAATTATCGGAATGCATATAAATGCAACTTCAATATTGTTGGATATCGACTTCTAGTTTGGCATATACCTTTATCAAATAAATAGAACATAAATAAAATAAATTGCTTATCTCAACTCCGGTAAACGTTTCTTCCTACAGGCATCGAATACAGCATTTCTTCAGCAAATTTCAACACATCCACAAATAGACAAACCACAAAAGTTTACTGTTGTTTTATCACAATAAACCATTCAAATCCACCCTCGTTAAATAAAAAGCAAACGAGAATAACAAACAGTGATATCGATTTATGTGTATGCAATCCAACGCAGTTAAAAATGACTCAGTAATATCCACTGAACATATATATTCACTCGCAGTTAATGTTTTTTTTTTTTCAATTTATTATTGCACTCTAAGAAACATACATACATATTTTGCATCATATATCTAAACTTTTAGAAAAGCGTGTTTTTATTTTTTCATAATATAGCAGCCACTCACACGCGATCATGAGGACACTCACGCCCCCACACACGCACACACGCACACACACACTCACTCACATGTACTGGCTACAAAAACAATACAGAAGAACGTTCATACTGGACACGTGCTCTTACTAACGCAAACACACAAACGCACACACACCCTTACACACGCAAACACGCACTCACACACAAGTTTTTCACTCGCATAAACACTAGTCCCGCATACATCTACATTGTGTATAATATATGTATATAAAAATATAGCATTCTTATAAGTGAATTGTGGAAAAAAAAAGAAAAAGGTATGAACCAAATAAATCGTGAAAACAGAGATAGGATATCAATACACATGTATACACTGAGAAAATTCCAGAACAGAACAGAACAATACTTTATTTTGTTTCACAGATTACACAACATAAATATTTTGTAATAAACTGTGAGCGTATATAAACACAAAAAAGCAAACAAAAATACACAAACAATATTTAGTGCAACACTTCATGTGGGAAAGTGGTCACGGTTAGATGCTTCCTTTAATAACAAAAATAATTTGAATGGAAGAAATTTAGCAGAAAAGAAGTAATTTTAACAATACATATCACATCGTGTGCTATATTAAACTATACACTGACATTACGCATATTTATGTAAGTTTATCATGCACATTTATTTGAGCTTAATGTAGTTTTATTTCATAGAAAGAAAAACATCTATTTAGAAAGAAGAAGATCGCGATTTCAATTTAAATAATTTCTCAAATCACAAACATCTTATTATGTGCTGTCACAAACACTAACAAACACATGGAATAAAAACAACAACAACAAATACAATAATTATGCTAATAATGATAATAATAATGATGATGATAATAATAATAATAATAACAATAATAGTAAAAATAGTATCATGGCGTTACTAAAATAATAAACATGATAATGATAGTGCGTGTAATAATGTCAAGGTTATATTAATAATAGTAAGAGAGTAAAAAAAGTGGTTACTTTAGTATCTTCGTTAATTTGTAAATCTTGAATATGAATATTATTTTACATACCACAAAAGGTTGACATAAAATGTACAATCACGCTATACACAAAAGGTGGTATTTCTGGTATCCTATACATTTGCACTTCCTATATACTGAGAAAATTCCATATGATACAATCTAGATCATTTGCAACAAATATGTAAAAACGAAGCAAGCACATTTGTTAGTAGTATCGGTATATACCTATACATACCTAGAGGTCTAAAAAAGGTCACTAAACAGGTTCCATTTTTCAAGATGAGCTGCATATCTTTTGTTCATTAACGATATCTGAGCTTCTACCTTTATTCCATGTTTTAAGTATAATATGAAATTGTGGAATATGGGAGTAACATTATTATTTTTTGCTCCATATATAAATGCATTGAATAAGAGTATAAGAAAATTAATTTTTGTGCTGTTTTTGGATTCATTTATTATTCCAAATAGAACAGTATCTCTTGTAAATGCAAAAAATATTTATTTTGATTTTAAATAATTGTGCAATTCTGTCAAAAGATTTTGGGTAACTTGACATTCCCAAAATAGGTGCTCAATTGTTTCTACATTGCATTTACAAAACTCACATAAATTGCTTTCTTTTATTTTGTATTTATAGAGTAAAGAATTTGTTGGTAAGATTGTCTTAAAAGCTTATATTGGAGACATCGCAACTTTGTATCCGTCGTGCTTAATATTGGAATAAGGTAGATTTTTCTCCATTGTAAATTGTCTATTTGTAAAATGGTCGCCCATTTTTGTTCTGTTGCAGTTTTAGGTACAGGTTGCAGTTGGGTTTTATACGGAATTTGTTTGATTTTTGTTTGTCAACAAATATTCTGTTAGAGTGCGATATGTATTGGAAGAGATATCTGCCTCTTGTAGCTGAGCTTTGATATATCCTGGGACACTTTTGATAAGCGAATAGTATTTTAAATAACCGCGTTCGTCTATATCGTCGAAAACATCATGTGGTCAAATGTGTAAAAAGTTTTGGTTCGGGAGTCATAAATATGTTATGGAAATTGTATTCCTTTGTTTGCCCATGCTTTATGATAAAACATTTTCCCTTCTAATTTTATATCATTATTGTTCCATAGTATTTCTTTTTGAATTGCGTTATTTAATTTATTTTTGTTATTATTGTTGATTATAAACCATGCCTTTAAAACATCGTACATAAAAACGTCATTGTTAACTATTTGCTTTATGTTTTGTTCTTGAACTTTACATTCAAATAAAAGTGTATCTCCAAAGTGTTTCAATTTCGATAAAAAAAAAAATTCATGTTTTGTTCTTGAACTTTACATTAAACTAAAAGTGTATCTCCAAAGTGTTTCAATTTCGATTAAAAAAAAATATTTCCAATTGCCGTGCTATTAATATCCAGGTATCTTTTAACCCAATTTGCTTTTAGCATATTCAAAAAAGCTTCAACATCTGTTAGTTTTAGTCAGCCATCTTTGTCATCCTGAACCAGTATTTTCCTTTTAATTTTCTCCGGCTTATTATTCCATAATACTTAAATATAGCGCTTGTTATCTCTACTATTACTTTCTTTGATGGAGTGGGCAGTACAGAAAAGGGTAGGTAAGAGCAAATGTTTTAACCACTGTAATTTTGCCTAACAGGGTTAGTTTTCTATGTTGCCACTGTTTGAGGCATTGGAAAAATTGTGAAAGATTTGGTTCCAGATTTTTGGTCATATTACAATGATGATTATTGAAAAAAATCCATCCCTAATATTCAAGCAGTATGTGAAGTCCTTTTAAAACATTTTTAGCTTCACTTTTCGGTAAGCTAGTTTCTCATTTTTTCATTTCGACTCTCTAACTCTTGAACGGATTAAGCTATTGTAATGAAACTGCAAACATAGATACCTTATAGCGATACCTCGCTAGGGATTGCATATGGGACGGGTGGGGTCAAGGTTACTGTTACTAAAAATAGAAAAACGGTTTCCGCTCAATAACGTAAGAACAAATTGAGATATTTTAATAAAACTTAATACATAGATATCTTATATCAAGACCTCAGTTGTGATTGCATATGGGGTTGGTGGGGTCAAGGTCAAAGTCACTGTTACTATAAATAGAAAAACGGTTTCCGCTCAATAACTTGATAACGCATTGAGATATTTTAATGAAACTTAATACATACATACCTTTTATCGAGACCTCGCTTGGAATTGCATATGGGGTGGGTGGGGTCAAGGTCACTGTTATTAAAAAAACGAAAAACGATTTCCGCTGAATAACTTGAGAACGCATCGAGATATGATAATGAAACTTTATACATACATACCTTATATCGAGACCTCGCTTGGAATTGCATATGGGGTGGGTGGGGTCAAGGTCACTGTTACTAAAAATAGAAAAACGGTTTCCGCTCAATAACTTGAGAACGCATTGAGATATTTTAATGAAACTTAATACATACATACCTATATCGAGACCTCTCTTGGGATTGCATATAGGGTAAAGGCCAAGGTCACTGTTACTAAAAATAGAAAAACGGTTTCCGCTCAATAACTTGAGAACGCATTGAGATATTTTTAATGAAACTTAATACATACATACCTTATATCGAGACCTCTCTTGGAATTGCGTATGGGGTGGGTGGGGTCAAGGTCAATGTCACTGTTCCTAAAAATAGAAAAACAGTTTTTAATCAATAACTTGAGAATGCATTGAGATATTATAATGAAAATTAATACATAGATACCCTATATCGAGACCTCGCTTAGGATTGCATATGGGGTGGGTGGGGTCAAGGTAAGGTCACTTTTACTAAAAATTTATTGATGTGCTGACTTTAATGCATTTCGTTAGAAAAATGTGTTTTGTGTGTGTGTGGAATTTCGTTATTTCGAGGGTTCAGTGGGAAACTATTGTAACTGCTTAAAATGTCTATATCAGATACAATAGTCTCACACCCGACCCTCGATTTCTTGTTTTAGAAAAGAAATGCCAGTAACTCTGACAAGCACAAGAAAAGTCGAGCGCGCTGTCCTCCGACAGCTCTTGTTCTGAACAATACTTTATATCCGTCTTCGCAAGGCTTCCAATCCTAAGTATAGTTGACTTTGAATAATTTAGGCTTAACCCTGATATTTTACTAAACTTATCAATACATTTTATACGGCATTCGAGTGAATTTTTTGTGCCGTCAATCATAAATGTTGCGTCATCAGCAAATAATGTTTTTTATTTCTACCCCGTCTATTCTTATCCCTTTCACATTTGGATTATTACTTAAGTAAGTACTTAATATTTCAAGACAAATAATTAAACGGGATGTTGACAAACGACAGCCCTGTATCACGCGATTTTTTATATTGAACGATTTTGAAAGATAACCGTTATTTGTAATAACACTTGTGATATTGGTATAGAAAAGACGCACCCATTCGAGCAGGTCATTACCGAAATTTAGTCGATGCAAGCATTTAAAAATAAAGTCATGTTTTAAACTATCAAATGCCTTTTTGAAATCGGCAAAGAAAAGAAGGCCTGGCGTTTTTTCATGTTCCAAATATTCAATTATATCAAATATAAGTCTAACATTTTCGCCTATGTACCGATTTTTCAGAAATCCTGTTTGATCCTGACTTGTAATAGATGTAATAGAGGGTAAAACTTTTTAAATTCGGTTTGATATAGCTTTTGTGGCAATTTTATCATCTACATTTAAAAGGTTAATTGGTCTCCAATTTGAAATAGATTGTAGGTCTTTACCACTTTTAGGAGTTAGCGTAATTATTCCTTGTCTTTGAAGTTCAGTTAATAAGCCATTGTCAAGGGAATAGTTTAATGATTTTATTAAATATTGTTTTATTGTATTCCAAAAAGTTTGTAAAACTCTACACTTAATACATCGGACCCGGAGCTCTTATTATTTTGCATATCTTTTTAAGGCCGTAGTACATTTATCAATGCTTAAATATCCCCCACCGGATAGGCTTTCTTCATTTTCAAGTGTTTTAATTGGTGTGTTAAAAAATATTTCTACTATATCATTGTCATTTTCATAACTTTTATTATACAATTTGCTATAAAAAGACACCTCTGCATGTAAAATTGTAATGTTTTCGTTAATGCTTAAACCATCGACCGTAAGTCTTTTAATTGTTTTCTTTTCTGCTGTCCTGTTCTCAAGGTTAGCAAAGTATTTAGAGCTGTTTTCATAGTACTCTATATTTTCGGCATTTGAACGTAAAATTAAGTTTCTGTTTTTATGTTATTTTATGTGTAATATCTTCTACATTAGCGTCAGGTCTATTTAGCATTTCTTCTAGATTTGATATTTCAGTTAAAATTTTATTTTCATTTTCCTTGGTTTGTTTATTTTTATGTGTGGAATATTTAATTGTAACATTTCTTACGGCACCTTTTATAACTTCACAGAGCGTGTTTGGGTTGCAATTTTGATTGTTGTCCAAAATTCTTTGAATTTCTTTTTAAATATTTAATTGATAGTTGTTGTCAAGCTATATGGAATTATGTATTTTAAAATAACATGGGCTTCTTTTGTTCGAACTTTGCTCCAGTATCAATTGAATGGTCTGTTTTGTATCCAGGACTTAGTATGCAGCTTATAACCGTATAAAGTAAAGGGGTGGAGATAAGAAAATAGTCCAACCTACAATGGATGACTGGTCTAGTGTTTGAATGCCAAGTGTACTGCATTTTGTGGAGATTTGTATATATCCAAATGTCAATAAGGTCACAGGTATTTAACATTTGTGTTATTTTATTTATACAGTATTAATGGGTTTCTTTAGTACCATTTCTTTTATCTTTAGTAATGTCTAAATATGTGTTAAAGTCTCCACCAATAACATAATTTTTATCTAAATGTTGCAACATGTATTGTTCCAATTTATCAAAGAGTAAGTATTCGTCTTTGTTTGGACCATATATGTTTATGAATACAATTAATGTATCATCTATTTCTAATTCACTGCAGGTTAATCTGCCTATTTTCAGTTCTTTTGTTTTAATAAGTTTTACATTGCTATTAGAATGGATTAAAATTGCTACTCCTTTGCTAGGTGATGTGTTTCCGCTAAAAAAACACAATTTCTTCATGTATCTATTACTGCAACTGTAGAATGTGTTTCTTGAAACATCTTTATTTTCATTTTTAAGAATTTCAAATATTTGTGAACGCTTTAAGTTATTTCCGAGACCTTTGACATTTAAAGTTAATGCAGAAAGTACCATGGTATTGATATGTTTAGGTCAACTGCGTATGAGGGATCTAGTATACCTAATAACAATAGAATGCTCATCGGGGGTTATAAACGACGGTAATTTGTGTCGCTCCAACAATTACATATATATTACAAGTGATGAGACGTAAAAAAACAGTCGCGGACACTAAGTAATTGTTGCAATGTACAACACATGTAGTTCAAAATGTGACTTTTAAGGTGTTTTATCTACTGGCTGTAATAATATGGTTTTCATTACAATGTTTTTGGAATTATAATACCATTTTATACGTGTAACTGTTTACTGTATATATAAGTATACTTAGAGAGAAAAAAATCACTTACAAGTATTTGATACGCATATTGGCTAGCATATATAGCAAGTGTATAATGCTACATTATGATATTTCAACACGAACGAAACCATTTTGTTATTCTTAAACCAGTAACGTTTGTTAAATTATGTGTTTAAATTAATTAAGTTTTTTGTTTATTTATAGAGTTTGTGTTATAGTGCTAAGTTTAAAAAGGGAAAAATTGAATTATGAAAACATTCAATGTTTCAAGTACAATACAATTCGAGCTGGTCATAATTACGTGCATTACTTGTTTGAACGCTAATTTAAACAGCTAACATAAACGCATAAAACACAAACACTGATTTCGTAAAACAACAATTATAACACATAAAACTTATTGCAAAAATAAGTTAAACTATTGTCGCTGACAAGCAATCACTCTTTTATATACAAGAAATGAGTATAAGCTACGATATTTATTTTCTTTTCCAGCAATAAATAAAAATATTACAAATGGGTATGGCTTAAAATAAGCAATTGTTGCCACCATGAATTTTTTTTGTATTGCACATCAAAATGGTAGTTTTGCTACGTACAAATACAACTAGATCAGAAAGGTGGCTTATTACCTTTTCTTTCTAACACACATGATATAAATGATTGTATGGGTTTATTCGAACTATTTGTATAATTGTACAGCCATAATATATACGTGTAGCTTTACATATGTATCTAAGAACCTTTTGGAAAAAACGAAACTAAAAGGTACTTAAAATCGACAGAAATATGGCTAACATATACTTATCTAATGCCTACTCTGTGTTTTTTCAACACGAAATAACATATTTAGGATTTTTCCTTATGATACAACTAGCGTTTGTTAATAATAATTAATCAATTCAATATCTATATGCTCTACCAATATATGTTAATATATGTTTTTACAGGTATGTAACTTAATTTGTAATTCGAAATAGTGTTATAACAGTGGAAACTTTCAAAAAGGAAGTGTGTTATATTATATGGAAGTATAAAACAAAAGACTGTTTAAAACTACGATAAAAACAAGTTCAAGTTATAAATCATGTATACTATTGTTTATATTTGGTCATTAATTGAACAACTAACAGCGCGCATTTCTGTCAATACGGTCACGTACTTACAACCACTGTTTCCAATAAAAGAAAACAAAATCTAGACAAACACTAAACTAATTGACAAATATTTGACGAGTTGTAAGCGTATCCAAGCAACTGTAGTTTTTAATATAAAAGGGATTTAAAAAAATAGTAATTTGATAATTTGATTGTTAAGTCTAGTTTAGACATTTAACATAGCGCCTATTAAGAAATACAATTGAAATCGATAAATAAAATTTACATGAAAGCATAAGGACGAAAAAACCCTGAATCTTTTGTACTATAAGTAATGTTTTTTCTGCCATTACCATGCACATCGCTTAAAAAACAATACCATGTTACAAATTTTGACACAGGCCATTACAATATTAAGAATATACAATTAAATTCGAAAACTACAATCTTACATGAAAACATAAAGAAGAAACAACCCGAATCTTTTGTAATATAAATAATGTATTTTATGCCATTACAGTGCAATCGCTTACAGAAGAATACCATGTTACACATTTGACACAGGACATTACAATACACCCACATACAGATTAACAAACAGTATCCACTTGAATTCAGATCACAACGAGACAAGATAAATATATTAAACCATTGATAAAAGGTTTTACAGAATAATTTCATGTTATACCTTCGTATACTGTCAATCTTGATTTGAAAATAAATTTGGCGCCTATTACTCAAATAGATACTTATTTCAATAATACAAATCGGGATGGACAAAAAAAAATAAAAGAGCCAAAAAACCGAATCTATACTATTGATAATGCATTTTCTGTCATAATGGCTGCGCCTCTCGTGCGATACGACTTCACACAATTAACTCGGCTGATACAAGTTCTCAGAACAGCATACTATTCTATATATATTGTGCGTACAGCCAAATGTCGATCGCATGTACTACGTGTCAGTTGAGTAAGCCTCTCCACACGTGTAAGATTATGCTATAATATATTTAAGAAGTAATGTTCGATTCAGAGTTGTTTATCGGCAAATGAACAACGATTTGGAGTTCTGCTGCGTATGAAATAAACAAAAGGGTTTTAGACACATCGGTGTTTATTTGCCGATAAACAACGATAGTTCGAAAATTATTGCGACTCTAACATGATCTGACAACATTTTCTGCAATTGCAATGCGAGCTATATTTTACAGTTTCGGAACTATTGTTTCGGGCTGTTTATTGGTAGTTTAACAACGGTGAATAGTTTTCTTTGTCTATATAGATAGAATGTTAGAATAACGCTTTCAAACGTTTAGAAACTTACACATATGTTTGAACTGTATAAACCCGCTATCTATTTCAAATCTAGAGATCTACATGATTCTGCATGCATATAACCTTGTGCTATGTTAAATCATTAATTGAACTTATTACATAATATATAAAATACTTAAATAATCATTTTTATAATATTTTAAAACTCGCTTCCACCGCCATTTCGACATATATGTTGAGTTAATTGCTCTAACAATCAAAACATATACCTTACTGTGTTTACAGTTTTGAGATTGCACTACATAACTTATTACGCTCGCGTTACCTTATTTGAACTACTTTTCATATATGTACTTTTTCGCCATTCAGTGAAAACCATATCATATTTTATTGCTACTTTGGCACTTTTTGGTAATTACAGTTTTAAGGCATTTTAAAGTAAATGCCCCTTTCAATCAACAGTGTTTGTTTTTCCTTCATGACATTCAAGGCCGTCCGGTTGATGACCACTTACTTATCCCCTAGGACAGACAATACATCAAATAATATGTATACGTTAATATAGGTTGTAATCAAACTTGCATTTGCTATGTATACACTATAGAACGCTTGTTTGTACGGTAGAATGCATCAATATAATATCGCATGTATATTTGGAAATGCTTGCACATACCTTGCGTACACACGTGTACGCTTATGTATGCCGTAGACCTATCTGTATTCCATATGCCGCCTGCTGCACAAGACGCGTCGAGGCGGGCAGACATGCGCATAGAGAGGTAGCGGCCCTGCTTTACTGGTGCTTCCCCGCTATATCTCGTTGTGGCGCATGAATATGCCAAACACTTGTGATTATATTGCAGCATATTTAACTGTCAGCCTTAACCATTGTTACCGTATCCAACAAAGCTTTAAAGGACGTTTGCCGTAAATGTGATTTATTTCAGATTTACAGCTCTCCTTTCACTTAGGTAAGTATCGTAGAAATTGATAAATTTATGCCAATACTTTCTAAATAGAGTGTACTATTTTCCGAACAGTCATTACATGTGATCCTCCCAGCCCGGTCCCCCACACTAGCTATACTCCGGTCCTTGCGGAACATGACTGGAACACCGCCATCGACTACGCGTGCGCAGCAGACTACCATTACGTCAGCGGAAGTTACAGGTTCGTCTGCAACGAGAGCGGCGCGTTCCCGCCCATCGATTTGAACTGCTCTGGTAAGTTAAGAGTTGGTCGCTCGACACGCGAATGTTTGTGATCTGAGGTCCGAATGAAATACAAAAACAAGATACGTCAATAGGTAACATACATAGAAAATTGGAGATGAAATATTATTTTAAACTAAACTGTAAGGAGGTTTTAAGTATTCCAACAAAATATTTCAAATAATAGGCATGTTCTTGTCAGTACACGTTCATGTATTAAAATATATTTCAGTGAAATTCGTAAAATTGATGCATATCAGGTATAGATACAGATACTATTCGACCTACAGTAAGGCAACACAAATATTATGGAAGTATTTTCATGTGTGTAATATACGAAATCAAAATCATTCGATCAATGTTTTGAACATAATTGTTCAAAAGAAGTTGTTAGTGTCAAGATCATCAAGCAGTACAATGATCTTAAATAAACTCGTACAATACCTAACTATTGCTACACGTATATATGCGTGTTTAACAACAGATTGGAGGTCGAAGGTCTTTAACATGTATGTAAAACTATTTTCAGCGCCACACACGCTGTCGCTTTCGCTGTTAGAACCGAGCGTCACGTGGCTGAATGATTCCGTCACCGTAGCAACGGTTTTGTTCTATTTCGACGGAATGTGTGACGTCACAGTAACGTCATCGACAAATAATTTGTCCTTGCAGCAAACGACAAGTGGTGAGCAGATTAGTGTCACAATAACTGCGGGAAACAAAATCCAGTATGGGACCTACCGAATAATGTTAACATCGTCTGTTGAATCGCGAACATTTTCAGGACTTACTAGAGATGTTTTTTTCGGCGAGGATGTGAGGGATTTGCAGGTAAGTGAACACCTCGTGCATGTATGTTTGATTTTATGTCATTTAGATTATCCCGTAGTTTATGCATGCAGTGTATGTGACACGTAGATGTATGTGACACGTAGATGTATGTTACACGTACATGTATTAAATGTAATATATAAGGACATAAAATCATTTCTAAATAAACAGAAACATAGGTGAAATTTAATACTTCCAGTAAATTAGTTAACAGGGTTGTACGAATTGAATAATCAACTAATTTTATAATAATATAGGTATTCTACACTATTTAATACGAGTTTTAGTGACGTTCGTTGCTTATGCTGGTTTTCTCTTACCTTCTATAATATAAAACATTAATCAAATACATGTATATGAAATTCGAATTTTGTGAAATATCAATAAATAGTCTCGAAGTTTAAATATAATTGCTAACGCTTACTTCAACTTTTCTAAAAAAAAATGAAATTCTGACAGAAATTAAAACTGTGGCTATTGTTTGTTGTTTTGGTGTCTCTGTCCTGGTTCTCACGTAATTTTGTTAGACGTCTATGTGTGTGTCTGTATGTGTGTGTGTGTGCGTGCGTATGTGTGTGTGTGCGTAGGTGCGTGCGTGTGTGCGTGCGTGCGTGTGATAGTGTAACTGTTGCGTCGTGGATGATCCAACAGTCAATATCATACATGGGTTTATAGAGGTTCTATACATGTAGGTTTTAGAACGTATGAGTTTAACAAAACGTGATACTAGTGAATAAAAAAGAATAAATATTGTGCTTTTATTAAATAAATTCTTTATAACGAAATATCATTAAGTCATTACAAAATACCATTATGCTTTACGAAATGCATTCGCTTATTACACATATTTTTTTATTTGAGAGAGCATAGTGTAATTTGAGAACATAGAAGTTCGGTTGTTGTGGAAACAATAACCCAGGCCACGTAGGGAAATTCTTAAGAAATACTTATGCCATATTTCTGAAGGTATTCTTTGCTTTTCGGTATTCAATAACTGTGATATCAGAACGCGGACTGGTGGGCGGAGCATAATATGAAAGATTACCATGCAATAAGTAGCGTGTTGTAATTTATACGCACGCTACTTATTGCACTGTAAGTTTTCTCATTCAGATCGCGCACCAGAAAAATTGAAAGAACTGTTCTGTATTGATCTTTTTATTAAAACAAATAAACTCTTAACAGTGAACGGGGTGAACATGTCGAACTCAACAAGTTATAAACAATTAGAAATTTAACGTGCAGCCTGTGAATGCCACAGATCCGGAGGCATTCTCGAGCTTGCTTGTAATGTCCGCTAGAGCACTACTTTTCTCCACTGATACTGATTCCTGTTTTATTATCTTGTCACATTTCACTTTGGCATTAGGATCTAGAGCAGCCGATACCTCGTTGAGAACGGTCTATCCCGCCCGCTTGTACTTCCGAACGCCGGTCGTAGAGCGATGGACGATGCGCGCCACGATCTCCTGCTCGTCCACTCCTTTATTGTAGAGTTCTGTGGCGCACGCTTTCCGCTATGATTCGTGAACCTGCCTTTAAGACCGCCTAGGGCAGAAATGTTCTTCATGAAGTTACCAAGGGTATTGACTCCCACAGGATGCTTGCCGTACCTAAGACCATCACAAGCAAGTGGCCTTAATTCCTTTCCCTAGATTTTGCTCTTCCAAATAAAGTAAAAATGTATTAGTTATGTAATGTGCATTATTAAGAACGAGTCGCCCGGTTAGCTTAGATGGTAAAGCGCCGTTTTCCGACGGTCGCGGGTTCGAGAACCGCACCGGGTTCACCTTTCATCTATAGTAACGACTCTAAAAATAGAAAGGTCGCGGTGGCGTTGTGGATAAAGTGTCCGCCTAGCGATCGGGAAGTCTCGGGTTCGATCCCCACTCTGGGAGCTTTCTCAAGATCTTCCCCAAAGACAACAAATAGTGGTTCTACCCAGGCAACGGACTCAAGAGTATCTCAATAAGCCTGAGGCTTTCGATGCGATCGGGTTAAAATTAATACCGTAGGTTTAATCTTAAAATAAAAATTAATAATTCGCTTACCTTCTGTGCAGTAGTGTTTTATATCTTTCCGTTGCAGATTTCGATGCCCGAGTCCTCCTTTGAATGTATTGTTATCCCTTCCGAGGAATCTATCGTACTTCCCGATCTCATCTTCCCCAATTTCAAATTGTTCGCAGACCAGGTTGCGGTTCTCGTCGCGTCCGCGTAGACCGAAGAGTTTGCACACGTAACAAGAAGACTGTGTATTGCAACCGTTTAGCATCGCCTTTTCCAAAAACGCCAAAATTCCACAATTTCTCTTCAGCGTCTTCTGGAATCGGATCTGCTTGTTTCACATTTGCACCAACTCCATTCTCTGATAAATCCTTCATTTGACTGTCAATTGTCTTTCTTAACGGACAGAGGTCAGGATCCTTTTCATCGAGGACATTTTTGTCTTACACATTTCTGTCCCGAAGGTAACGCAAAAGTCCACACAGAATCAAATAAAACGTGTTGCTTGTGTAGTAATCTCCTGTTTGATTTCGCACTTCCAACACAAACCTCTGCAGCCAGTGGTTCATCTCTTCTTTGCTCATCGAAGCTAGGTCGGGAATATCACCTCCCCGTTTTTTCCTCCATTCGTCGAAGACAAGTCTTGCACATCGCGTGCTTTTCTCAGTTTTTTTTAATTTTTGAAGCATTGGGGTTATCAATGTCTTCATCGGGCACCGGCTTTGCAAATCTGGTTGCAGTACTGTAGGGCGGTTTCTGATGGAGGACCGTGGCGGCACATCCGGCTTCAACAGAACTTCCGGTTGCTCCACCACCACTTCCGGTTGCTTCAACACCGCTTGCGGTGGCTCGCGAGTCACCCTCGGTCTCTTCTGTCTTTATTAAGTTCAAAACCCCAATACCACTTCCGGTTGCTCCAAGACCACTTCCGGTTGCTCAAAGACCACTCCCGATGAGTCATTCTCGGCCTCTTCTGTCTTTATTAAGTCCAAAAACCCAAGATCAAAATACACGTTTGCATCATAATCATACTGTCCATTAGGATTTTCTATTTCATCCACAGCTTGTGAAAGAATGAGATTGTCATGCGAATTACCTAAAGATGCCATTTCGAGGTTTTCAAACTCCATGGTATTAGCAATCTGACTCTGAATTAAATCATAATATATAATATCAGAAGTGAAAACAATCTTCATTGGCATTCTAAATGTTATAGAACAGGTTTTTAAGCTGTTTCGAGCTTAAACAAATCTGCATTTTGGGAGGTAAAATCCATGTAAAAGTAGCATTTCATATGCCATTTGACACCAGAGAAGGGTTTGTTTACATAACAATCAACATACTTTAGCTCGTGACACACAATAAACATAAAAATGACCCCAAAATGTCAATGCCAGGTACTAATTAACAGTCTTGTGTTACACCTGAACTTGTGGGTGAGGTGTGAAATCCTTCTAGGTCGGTCTCCAGCAATCTTAAGTCTGTATCCAGTACTCTTGCTGTGTAATCTGTGAAAATAAGGTTTTCTGTGCATGTTTACTTATTATTGTCATTACTAGTGTAAGTTGGATATAATTAGTGTACATATACAATAGTTTACTTTGTTTTTTATTGCGATAAAGACGATAAAGTTGCGTTGTAACTCAAAATATTTACCTTAGAATAAACAGACCGGTTTTCACAGACATGGGGGATGTCACTTTGTGCATGAATCCATGGGCCAAAAGTTATGAAGCTGGGAACCACTAAGACAAAGTAGTGCCTAAAACTGCCTTTTTCTCTTATTTCTTACATATATGCCTTTAAATTGATACCAAAACATATAATTTAAACTGTATTTTAAAAATGATATGCATTATACACTGAACCCTATGTGTTTATTATCTAACTGACAGTTTTGGTGTAATTTGACCTGAATCTAAGGCATCCATAATGAAGTGTTTATCCCTTGAAATCCTAGACTATAATGAATGCACTAAATGGAGACCTGGCAACAGCGCTAAAATTTGGAAACGTCACTCATGTTTCTAGGCATGCCAGACATCACGCGACAGCGCTAAATTTGGAAACGAAACACGTGTTAGACATCACGTGACGTCTAGACACACCCATGGGATCGGCATCGTGGAAAGTTGCGATATGATAGGTTAATATGGTATAAAACACTTGTAGCACCCTTTGACCTCAATATATTAATTATTTAATCTCGCCCCGCGGGCTCGTTAAATAACTAACATATTTCGGTCAAAGAGTGCTACAACTATTACATGTCAGTTTAGTCAGAAGCAATGATGCCAAGTGTCATGGTGTTCTGCTAAAAATCAGTGTAGGCAGAAATGAAAACAAAATTAATTATATTAAACTCTCTATCATGCCTAGGTTAACGTGCACGAGGAAATTAATAAAATTGTAAAAGCATTTTACACGATACTATATTTATACGCTGCTCATTTGTAAAAACTCAAGTATACATGTAAACTATGACACTTGGCACCATTGCTTCTGACTACACTGACTTTTAGCAGAACACCATGACACTTGGCATCATTGCTTCTGACTACACTGACTTTTAGCAGAACACCATGACACTTGGCATCGTTGCTAATGCATTGCTCACATTGATATTGCTTGGAAGACGTAGGGGATTTATTTTTAGGCGGGAGTCGTTCCCCCTGCGGAGTACTTAGCCGTAGGCGTGGAATATCTGTTTAGCGCTAACTCATCCAGCGGAACTGACGTCAGTCTGCTCTGGAACTTTGACAAAATCAATTTCACGCACAGCCACAACGGGAAATTCGTTAAGGATGACGTCACGTTTACAAGCACAGGGTAAAGTGGATATGACAAGTGTAGAGGGGACGTTCATTGTATATTTGAACTTGTTTTAACTATAAGTCCACAGGAAATCGAGAATCGAGATAGTTATCAAATAGTCTTTATTTTTATTTTTAGATCAATGTTATTAATAGGAAAATAGCAGAGATATTGCTATAAAAGTATATCAAGCACTGACTTATATACAGGTGTTTTGTTTTCATCATTTGAATGCCCAGATAACATAAAAGAATAATCACAAATTGTGCATTTCATTAAAGTAAAACGGCCATGAAACCTATACCATATTGTAATTGAACATGCCCCCAATATCACATCAGTTTACTCTTTGCAGTTTGTTCGAAAACATTATTGTGACGTGCTGGAATTTCATTAGCACTGCAACATACGTCATTCCGGTAAAAGTCATATACAAGGTCAACCACTACTCGCTGACTTATAACTCTTTGCTGCACCAAACGCTCGAGTATGCGATATTTCAACTGACATTCGATTCTTCGACAAATCTTCCAATGGCAATGGTAACCATAGACATGGATATTGAAAATGAAGACAAGAACAAAACATTTTCTGAAGACTTTGCCTATGCGTTGACCCTACCAGTTACATACATATACAATGTGTCATTCAACGTCCAAGGAGTGTATCGAGCTGCCTTTTCTCTGAAGAACCCGGTTAGCACCGCCAAATTTAATGAGACACTCAATATATGGGATAACCTAACCGCTGTTAACATATCATGCGTCACATCATGTATGTACGTTGTCGTAAACAAGACGATAGTGTCTTTCAAATTTGTGAACGTCCCTCGATCAGGCTTCAAATACACAGTCGACTTGGACGATGGTACTGTGCACGAAGACAGTTCTGAAGCAATCATGTTCAAGCTATACAACTTAACGACGTTTTCACACACGTACTTGGCAGCAGGAAACTATGATGTCAAATGGAACGTCATTAACGGTTGGTACACTACGTCTGGATCCTATAAGGTGATTGTTCAAACGGAAGTGGAAGATCTCCAGGTAAGAAACTATAAACCAACCTTACAAAAACATTGTAAATTTATTTTACTTGTCATATAGGCCACTATTATGAATACAACCGTTTGAACAAACACACATGTTTTTGAAGTTGCCCGAAAGCGTCTAGATTTTAAAATTGCTTTCATTATTGATTGAACCTCGACTTTATCCTAAGCGAATATCTACTACAGAATCTCGGTTGCGTGATAATTTTAGAGTCTTAATGGTATTATGGGTGTCTTCTGTAGTTTCCTAGCATTTGTAGCATGCATAGCAAACGCGTGAAATGATCTTGTAGTGCGTTTTTGCTTAAAGTAGATATATCTATAGAGTGTGCGTAAAAGAAGGAATGCAGCTGTTGCCATAGCGTTAGCTTTAAAACATTTTTCAGGAATAACTCCGAGACTTTCTACTGAGAACAATTAGATATATTCATAAATTATATTATGTTGTATTAATGCCTCTTTTATATATTGTTTCAAATCTCTTTACTCAATCATGTTTTATCTGTTGTTGTTTTTTTTTCAAATCAAGATGTTAAAGCTTGTTCATTCAATCGCCATTTATCATAAAAAGTAAATATACCAGTAGTTGCGGCTTATTTTTCAGAACAGAATTCCGTTCTGTTATAATACGATACAATGTGACGTTAAGTATAGTATATTTTTATATATCCATTATCCATTTTGTTATGTTAATGTCTACTTATTTGTTTGCAATTTCGTTTTGCTTAGTATGCCACCACTATGTTGTGCACTTCCCTTCAGGCCTGGTTGGACCTTGACACCATCAACTTGGCAGTAGGCGAACCCTATCACTTTAAGGCCAACGCGACCCGGGGTACGGATGTGACCCTGTTTTGGAATATGGAACTCAACTCTACCGTGTCAAAGACCTATCTCAACCAGGAGTTTATTTACGGCGAACTGAACTATACATTTTTGAAGTATGTAATCAGAACTTGTCTATCATATCTGTATTAAGATATATTTATCTGTTATCTTTTACGAGGGCTGTTTCATAAATTCGCGGAATTACCCTATTTCTTCTACCGCAGGTGATTTATCGAAAAACAAAATACATCTTGAGATGCGTTTACTTATGACTGACTGTCAGACCAAAAATTTAAGTGATACATAAAACAGTTAATTTTATATGGAACATTGGAAAAGAGTACTGTGTAGTACTTGAAGCACGCCGATGTCAATTTAACGTCACCTAGACGTCAAATTGAAGAGTGCGGTTCACTTTCTCAACGTAGTTACCACCTGTAGCCACACACTTTCTTTGTCTATGTACCCACTGGTCAAATGTAATGTCTCTCGTTTTGTTGCGTAGTTCTAATGATGTTTCAAAGCGTTGTCTGTTCAGTTCATTCTTAATGTCGGGAAATAAACGGAAGTCCATAGCGGCTAAGTCAGGACTGTAGGGAGGGTTTCTACTGTCCATAAATCGCGCATGCCATTTGTACAAAAATGTCATTCCACGCTTAGGTAAGGTATCCGAGTTTTTTATTTGTTTAAATGTTTCCGCCGAATATTGTTTAAGTCGAACACAAAATTTGACAACGGAACATTATTCAATATCGTCCGTTGACGTCAAGCAATTAAGCGAAGTCATGGCGATAAAACGCTGCTGGGAGGTAACCGTTCCACACAATGTTTTCAAACTTACAGGAAATGACGTCGTGACGTGATGCTTACATCAGGCGCTTTCGCGACAAAAAATCATTACGTAAGACTATTTAACAGCACTAACAGTGAGCTTCATATGTTGAAATACCGGCGTGCTTCAAGTCGCTAAATAGCGGTTGCTATAGTTACCACTAAAACTTCCATAAATTAAAGAAAATAAAGATCTATTTTAAAATATCACAGGATATGTTTCAAACAACTTGTGCAAGTGTTATCATTTAAGTTGATTAAAAAATAAAGTTTTGAGATATGAATTCCGCGAATTTATGAAACAGCCCTCGCACATGTATTAGATAAATGAAAGCCCATTGCGAATTGCCAACACAACACCGTACAATACGCACTGAGACATTTTTGGTTAAATGTGCGTTACATAAAAGCTAACCTCTTTTCTTATAAAATATTCTACGTTTGATTTGCTGTAAAGAACACGTTAGCAATTGACACTTGACATTAACATATATTTAGCGTGTTCATCACCAGTACCATAAACTACACGCATGCGCCTGACTGTCCGTGTTTATGATGGAAGGTAGCATTCAAGTTTCATTACCAAACTGCCTTTGATTGAGTGTCAAAGGAGTATCTCATAACCTGTCTGCTATTCTAGGCCAAAGATGAACGTGGAAGTGACGGCGAGTAACCTTGTCAGCTCAGTAACAAAAACCATTGTTGTCGACGTGTTTTACAAGATAAATAACGTCAATTTTGTCGTTGCGTCTACACTTGGCAACACGACATTACCAGTCGAATTCAGTTTGGACTTCTTGTTTACAGCAGACCTACCTATGAAAACTGTCAATATCACTATCGATTATTCGCATGGAACCGACGTATTCGAAACGAAACATTTTGACGAAACTGCCGTTCTACCCACAATTTACAAATACAGCCACCTGTTCAACATGCAAGGGGAATTCATGGTGTCCGCATATTTACGAAGTAGGCTTGGTGACTACAATAGGTCCATAGCCATGTCTATCTGGGACTCGTTGTTACCATTGAAATTTACCTTTGTGAACGGTTCAGGAAAATATATCACAAACACGACAGCTTTATTCGAATTTACCGGAGTGCCTAATTTCGGCTTCAAGTACACCATTGATTATGGTGACGGTTCCGGTACGTCAAACCTTACCGACAGTATCTTGTACATAGTCTACAGTCTGACAACGTTTAGCCACGTGTACACCAAAGCCGGAACGTATACACTTCGATGGACAGCATTTAACGGTTATGCGCTTTACCACCGCACAGGACAGATTCCAATACTTGTCCAAAACCGGATCCCAATGACTGGTTACACACTGGAACCGGACAACAAAAAATATCCTTGGCTGAATTTGCAAACTATGAGCATTCCGATAAATATAACATTGAATAGCAGTGTACACTTAGCGACGAACGCCACGTGCGTGCTTTATCCTGACGACGGCAATGCCAGTGTTCATGGTCTTGTTTTTGACAGTTATTTCTTGAATCACAATCACGCGTACCGGGATGAGGGTGTCTTCAATGCATATTTTAACTGCTCAAACGAAGTGAGCTGGTATGTTTACCAGTATTCGATCGAGGTGGTCAAGTACAACGCATCTTTCCTGAGTGTTATCTTTGAACATCTTGTTCCCTTAAATGTGTCAGAAAATGTGACTGTTTATTTCCACATTGACAACGGGGGCTTTGCATTGATTCCTCTTAATGTCTATCTTGAATGGGATTTCGGAGATTTGGTGAAGAAGCGCCGTGGTCTGATTGAGTATGATCGTACTACATACACTCACCTCTACATTGAACGCGGAGATTACACCGTGGAAGTGTACGTTGCGGCACTAACAACAAACACATCAAATACGTTGTCATACCCATTGCGATTAGGCATTATGCATTTCGAGTACAATAAAACAATTTCTTATATTAATACCGGTGGTGTCCAGTATAAAATGTACGGACATTTAGGGGTGTCGGTGATTTTTTTCATTATGTACAATGCAACTGACTATGCCTCTTGTAACGCAGTAGATTACAGTGGCTGTGTTGTCGAGTTTCTTTGCCCTCAATGGGGAAACTCTCTGGTTACTGCAACAGCAAGCAACGGGACGTTTATAGAGATGGACAACGTCAAGGTGACGTGTGACAATCCCATCGTTGATTTGGTAACTGATATTGTAAGTGAAATCCCAATTCCGAATGGAACTATCGATGCAAAACTACGAATATCAGCGACTGCGCTTTATCTTCCGGTTTTGTTTTGTGTTTTCAATATGGGCGACCCGATTAAGAGAAATGACTATTCCTTCATACAGGAAGTGACATACGCAAAACCGTTTTTATTTGAAGACTTTCAATACATCGGTACTGGGATACACACGATTACAATTTTCTGCTGGAACCTTATCAGTGAAAAGAACTTTACCCAGAAAATAAGAGTTGTAAACGTAGAATTCTCTTTAGATGGAGTATTTGACCGATACTACTCTCAGGTAGAATCGCCAATGTACCTCTCGTCGATGATTGACACGGGTATATTCAGCAGAGCTCAAATAGAGGCTAAGTCTTTGGTGAAGGCACATTACAATGAATGGCAATTAAACGTATCCGTTGGGGAAGTAAATCCGAACAGACAGGAGCTGCTCTTCACTCGTGGTCTTCTTCTACCAGAGGAGAAGCATTTAATCAAACTTAAAATAGACTTTATAGAGGGGCCATCTAACTCCGTATTTGAACCAACTTACGTACAGTTCATCATGCCTCCGCCACGTGCAAGTATCGTCGGTGGAAGCCGACGGTGGGCAAACAGAGGAACGGTCAAAGTGGATGCTGTATTGGAGTCGTATGATCCAGTGACGCTGGCTTATTCTAGCTCCTTGCTGTTTACATGGGATTGTCAAGCGTGAGTATTTTCCATATTATGTTAACTGTGGTGTTCATATGTTAAGCAACAGTGCATCAAACAGTAAACTACGGCAGTAATAAAAGTTTTAGATTGCGCACATGTGTGAACTTGTGGGATAATTCGATAAAACGACACATACATATCTGTTTATTTTGGACACAAATTTTAAAACAAAACATTAACATTTACAATCGTATAAGAATCGATGTCAAATACATATGAATATTTTATTGATACTTAACTCCAGCGTCAATGCCAATAGTTTTGAAGAAGCTGAAGCTAAGACGGAAACGAGTATTTGCATCTTCACCATCACTGGTACCGGAGTGATGTCTTTAGACACAAGCGCAACCCCAGAACTAAACTTCTACATTGTCACTGTTATTGTTAACAACAAACGCGGTGGCGAATCAGCATTCACGCAGAACATCGGCATCTCATCCGGAACTGTTACGCCGCTCAGCATTAGGTAAAGTTTTTTAGTAAATTATTTATTATCGTGATATGTGCATAGTAACACAAATGATTATTTACAAAATTAATGTATACCAGGCCATGGAGCCTATAAGTCAACTCGATACAAACGATATATAAATCATGATAAGAAAGAACATCATTTATATATCGCTAATGGCAGCATTGAATGTTCACAGATATAATGATGTTTTAAAACATTTAAGGCGTGTCGTGGGAAAACCGGGCTTAATGCATGTGCGTCAAGTGGCGTCCCGGATTAGCATGTGCAGTCCGAACAGGCTAATCCAGGACGACACTTTTCGTTTTTATGTTGCTTTTTTCTGTTTTAAGGAAGTCTGTTCTTAACATAAATCCACTGTAGGCGTCAAGTGTCGTCCCGGATTAGCCTTTGCGGACTGTACCCTCAATCTACGCCGAAAGTGTTAAAAATACTTTTTCCCATGTTTTCTTTTCCTTACATTCTTTATGTATAAGCCTTCGCAACAAATTTGGTTAATTGTTTTAAGTGGTTTTGCATTTGATAGAACAGTTTCTCTGATTCCTCCTGTAAAGCAAACATAGTTTTAAATACAAATTCTCTTAAACATACAATTCTAGTATTATGGTATAGAATACAATTAAGCACAAAATGGTATTCATTTTCAACTTTATTTAAATTGCAAAGCAGCATATTCTAGCGTCCACTGGCTCGCCCAAGAGTCTACGGGCTCGCCCAAGAGTCTACGGGTTCGCCCAAGTATCTCCTTGTTTAAATACATAATGGTAATATATCAGCTCTTAACTGTGCAAGTGCGCGTTCAATTTTCCTAAAATCGATGCACAAGCAATCTTCATACTTAATTACACTTTTGAATGCCCGATATGTTTTATTGAATGTTTTGCGGATAAATACGATGCTATCGTTGTCATTCTGATTTATTTTTTGTACGTTTTAAATAGAAATTAAGTACATGTGTTTCATGGCGATGTATAAACGCGGGCATTTAATGTTCATGTATACACATAACATTCCAACGTTTTTTGAAGCCATCGCCATAGCGACGTTTTTTTACATGAAGTTTAACAGTCTTGAATATCTTATGCTGAATTTTTTTATTTGCACATATTAAGAAATTTAAAAAAGCTTAAAATGTACTTAAATTTACAGATCCGTTGTTCATCGTGATGATAAAAAGTATATTCGAAATATCTTCATTATGGATATATGTTATATAAATATCATATGGCAGCGTGTATGACATTGATATTGCCAACCCGAGGGCAGAATGTCAGCCGATTCGAATGGCGAGTTGTGACATTCTGTTTCGAGGGTTGACAATATCAATGTCACACACGCTGCTATATGATATTAATCTTATTATATTGAACAAAAATTGAGTTAAAAGGTAAACACATGCTTAAATCTGCCCATCAAGATTGAAAAATGTCTAAATCTTGTTTTATCTTTAGAATTACCTTCAAACTATTTTTCTGACAGCTAAGAGAATCGCTGGTTTACACATTGAATCACGACAAGGGAGGCAATCTTTTCACGGAGTGGACAAAAAAACTGACGCAGTTACTTGTTCTTAAATTAATTTCAAAATGTCGGCGCGGCTACATGACCTGACAGTCACTTTTGCTTGGTCACGTGTCAAAAAAGGTTGAAATGTTTTTAACAGTCAAAATATCTCTGTCTCGGGTAATGGGAATTTATCATTGCAGACAAACGTGAGTTAAAATAAAACTTTGTATTTGCAAACATGTATTCCTTTCGATGACTTTACCACAATGTTAATTACTTTGCCACTTTTTCAGGTGCACTATAAATTGCCTTTCAAAAGTTGCTGTTACCTCAAAACTACAACTAGTGCCTAGGCTAACAAACAACTGCCCGGCGACATTCCATTGGACGCTGAAGGAATACAGTAGTGGAAACTTTATTGCAAAAGGTTTAGAAGAAATCCCTTCAACCGGTAACCATCAGTCAATTAATATTATTAATATAGTTATGTATTTTTCTAAATGATTGGTGAGTAGATAAGTTAAATTGACAGCAAACTTTGAATTTTTTAAAATCGTTTATTTATTCCTTTTATACTCGTACACTACCATGTAACATATTATATAACATACTTAAGTCATATATAAACACACAAAGATATATATTACACAACAAAGTACGGCGCATACATGTTAAAGAAAATAACAAAAATATACACATAGAAAAATAATAGAGCTTTGTATAAGTACAGGAGTGTTGAAAAACGTGCTTAAATTATGTGAGAAGTGCAATGAGTATAGAAAGGATAATTGTTTTTATAAAAACTATTATCTTCATTAAATACTAGTCTCTTTTTAAAAAGGAATTTTAGGTTGATTTGTTTTTCACTTGCCATTTCAGTATATAAGTTAATAGAGTATAAATTGGAGTTGGTATGTGAGAAAAAAAGGTTTTAATTGTTTTCCCATATTAGTTTTTACGTAAATTGTAGTTTAATTGAATAGGTCCCATTTTTACAGTGTATTTCGTACTTGTTTTTCATGAGAGCTATTTTAGCTTCAATTCCAATTCTGGTATTCAGATAATTGATGAAACTTTGAAAGCTGGCTGTACATTTTTTTGTATTTCATTTTAAATATAAATGATTTTAGTAGAATTATGATAAAATTCAATACATCAGCAGAAGGTTTCTTTTCAGTGCAACCAAGAAACGCTGTTTGTTTATTTATGTGTATTAAAATAGTTTTACTTGCTAGAAATAATTATAATTTAACTTTGAAATTGTAGAACCTGTTTATGGGCAACTTAACGTTTACTTGTCCATCGTTATTACAAGTGTTGCCTCCCGTGCAAAACACATTTTTCATATTTCCGTTAAAATAACTCCTTTCCTTGGTATTTGTCACTGATGTCATTTCGTCAAGCAGTTAATTGCAGATACGTTTATTTATTGCATAACTTAAATATATACTGAATAATTTAAATACGACACCGTTATCATTGTGAAAACAAAACAAATACTTGATTTGAACTACACACCGGCATTGATTCCACGCATGCTCAGGTAATGTTTCCACTTTCCCTATCATGTTTAATATCTGTATTAGGAGCATACAACCGATCACTGACCATTGGTGCCAACAAACTGCATCCTGGCAAGAGATACCTCGTATCTTTGACAATGGTGTTGGACGGAGTGACCTACGGACCCGCCCTTTACGAGTTTGTAACCAATCAGCCACCTAAAGGGGGAAACTGCAGAGTGCTTCCATTCACTTACGACATTAACTCCATCGAGAGTATAAGTTTGAGCAATTCGTCCAGTGCCGAACGTATGTACCATCGCGTGAAAATATTCTTATCATTATTATTGCTAATATTAAACGTGTGTCATTACTTTTCTCCACAGAAAACTACATTGATTCATTCATTTTTACGATGCATTAAACGAGTCATATACACAACGGATTTAATAATTGATCCCACCAACTTGTACGAAGTATCGTGTTGGACGTCCTACTATCTTCACGTTTTGTGAGCTATTAAAACGAAGTTCATCCGTAACGTTTTTAATCCTGCGAAATATAATACCAGTATTTACCTGTAATCATTCTAGAAAAATCAGAGAATGAAATATATATATAAACGATTTAATGAACACCATTGTTGCTCAAATTGTACAGATGCTCACTTCTGTGCAATTTAAATATATCGCTTGTTTGCTTTAATGTCAACCTGTATGCCCCAAAACGACGAACCGGCAAGTCCAGTTTCAGGACTCCAAGATTTCGACGTATTTCATGTTGTTGTTTTTTTATGAAAAGTTAAGTTTTATTTTATCCAGCTTTGCCCTTTCTGTCTACCGAACGGTTCAACATGACATGCAGTGGGTGGATGGATGAGGGATGGACGGCTTCAAACTTTACCACCGAGCAGCCTCTGTTTTACTACTTCTACGTTAGATACAGCGGCAAGGAAACAGAGAAGCAAATACTATATTTTGATCGTAAGAACTAAGGCACTGTGTATTTTCTATGAATTATTTACATTACTTGAACGGAATTAATTACATTATTTAAATGGACTACACGTTTTTGTATCCGGAAAGCGGTTCAGATAGTAGATCGAAAAAATACAGAAAATCTATAGCACCATTAAACGTGTCGGTTGTCTCGCATTTATTGTCTCGTTTACATAATACTAGGAGTGAAACTAAAATATTTAAATTCTCCTTAACCCCTCCCCCCCCTCCCCCCAAAAAAAGAAAAAATTGTCAGGGAAGAAATTCAAAAAGATAACTTAAAGATTCAGTAAATTCAGTCAACAGTTTAACCAGTAGCCGGATTAAGATGTGTTAGTTTATGGGAGATTTAATCGGCCACTGGCTGATTTCCACCATTCCGCTTTTGCATGTTCGTTGTAATGTGCATTAGTATGCAGTCAATAGTCCATTCACATTGTGAAAATAGGTCGTTGCTCTAAATATACACAATGTGAAATTCCAGCTTCAACAACAGAAGAGAACTCTTATTAGCAGCATACTTATGATGTTGTTTTTATTTTAACTGAAATATCAAACATAGTGTTTTAAATTTTGTTTGTAGCTGGCCAAACATCCAACATCGTAAGCTTTCAGATTGGCGACCCGGCACATAATTACAAGGCTACGGCTGTCATTCGAATTTCAGATGTATTTGGAGATTATGCAGAAATGAAATACCCTATACTAGTAAGTTGCAAAGGACCTTTTTATACGTGTTCGTATCGTCAAGAGTTACATATAAATTATCGTTATATTTAAATGTTAGAAGGTACGATATGACACTATAAAATAAAAAGACAATGTGCAGAAGTCAAAGTCAGAATGCACACAGATTTCGCATGTTTAGTTTATAATCAAATTTACACAACAGTTGACACGCCCGAAAATAACCGGTATGAGCTATACGTGAGTATATATACCATATGGGCCCCGTGTTGGATCCATATACATTTTCCAACTCATATCAGGTGTGCGTGTGTGTGCCTGCGTGTGTGCGTGTGTATTTCGAAATGTATGAGATTCTTTTGCGCCGAAGCTGCATTATGTGAGGACCATGGGTGTGTCCCAGCAACCATGTCTAATTAACTTTTAGAGACACATCAAACGTTGGAAAAAATTCTGAATCATTGCTGCCGCTATTTAATTTTTACTGAAATATTCTTAATTTTGGTGTGGTCTTGTGCTGAGACTGTGGGAGGAAGCCGGAGTACCCTGAATAAACCCCACCTGTCCGGTATTGTGACCACCACCAAAACTCACATGCGCCGAGTGTGGAACGAACCCGGGCTGCCTAGGTGAGCAGCGAGTGTACCAGCCACTGCGCTAGCAGGACAGCCTTAACGCATAGAAAGCATGTACTGGTCTCTTTAAAAGCAAAGCCCATGTTTCTGAATTTCAGAGTAAACCGCAGATAACAACGGAAGACATAGTGGCAAAGCCCACATCAGCTGAGAGACTTCTTCTCGTGAAGGACTTCGTCGAGGGGTTCTTGGAGGAGATGATCAAAGCCAATAGAACCGCAGATTATAGGACACTGTCTCGCAGGATAATGGATATAGCATCCGTCTATAACAACTTGGTATGGCTTTTAGACTGTTGGCGGAAGCCAACGGTCTTTAGTAGGGCGATTTCGAGAGATTGAATCGCGTGACCTACTTTTTAGTTTGCAGGCTACGAATCACTAACAAACGATACCCCCAATACAAACGCTCCGTCGGCTATTTCGACCCGTTCAAGATTAGTCAACACGTTAAATAAAAATATATGTATTTTTTATGTTAGATACAATTTTGCACTCCATTTCTCTTGATTATGGTTTATGTCCTTTTCTCGTCAACAGTTTTTCTACGCTATCCACGTTTTGATTAGGTTATGTATGGGGATTGGTTATACGATAGTTCCCTTCCATTATTGCATGATTTTTTTGGGATATGTATGATATGGAGATTGTGATGGGAAAGTTCCCTTCCATAATTACATGATATAATAAAGTCGATATTTGTGTTTTATTTAATATGTTTGTCACAAAATATTTTTGTGTAACTATATATATGATAAAATAGGATATAGTATTTGAAGATAATTACAAATGCATTTTAATTGGTAACATAATTTACTACCGTTCATTTTTAGCTTGTGAGGTGACAGAATGTTAAACGTTCTTCCAACTGCCGTGATTTACCATAACACACTAAATGTATTATAATTATTTTAATACATGGCTGCACCATGATGCTATTCTGTTTAGTTTAAACATATTTTATTAATCCCCCGCCGCGAAGCGGGAGGGGTTATAGGAATGCCCTTCGTCCGTCTGTACGTCCGTCCGTCTGTCCGTCCGTCTGTCTGTCCGTCCGTCCGTCTGTCCGTAAAATCGTCGTGTCCGCTCCATATCTCCTATACCCTTTGAAGGATTTTCATGAAACCTGGCTCAAATGTTTAGGTCATTGAGACGATGTGCAGAAGGCATGAGTCAGTCACGCCGGCTCAAGGTCAAGGTCACACGTGAAGGTCAAATATTCGAGCCTAGATTTCGTGTCCGCTCCATATCTCCTATACCCTTTGAAGGATTTTCACGAAACTTGTTCTGAAATGTTAAGGTCATTGAGACGATGCGCAGAAGGCATGAGTCAGTCACGCCGGCTCAAGGTCAAGGTCACACTCCGCTCCATATCATCTATACCCTTTGAAGGATTTTCATGAAACTTGGCTCAAATGTTAAGGTCATTGAGACGATGTGCAGAGGGCATGAGTCAGTCACGCCGGCTCAAAGTCAAGGTCACACTTGAAGGTCAAATATTCGCGCCTCCATTTTGTGTCGGCTCTATATCCCCTATAACATTTGAAGGATTTTCATGAAACTTGGCTCAAATGTTTTGCTCATTGAGACCATGTGCAGAAGGCATAAGCCAGTCACGCCAATTCAAGGTCAAGATCACACTTGAAGGTTGAATATTTGAGCCTGTATTTTCATGTCCGTTCTATATCTCCTGTGCCCTTTAAAGGATTTTTTATAAAAATTGGCTCAAATGTTTATCACATTGAGGCAATGTGCAGAAGGCATGGTGCAGTCTTGCCACCTCAAGGTCGAGGTCACACTTAAAGGTCAAATGTTTGAGCCTCCATTTTCGTGTCAGCTCCATATCTCCTATGCCCTTTAATGAATGATCATGAAACTGTTTAAGGTCAGTGTGATACTTCAAAGTCACCTTTAAAATCTAATGAAGGATCACGGCGGGGGATATAGCTGTCCTTTGGACTGCCTTGTTGTACATACATATATATTTATGGTACATAGTATATAAAATTAGAATTGCATGTATACAGATGGATTGGGCCTAGAGTTATACCAACATCATCGAAGGGCATTTTCCATTATGACAGTTTATTGTAAACGTTAACAAGATGCCAATGTCAACATTCTTATACTGTGAAAGTAGTTACTATGTAACTTATGTTAACTTCAAAGGAAAGATAGGAACAAGAAAAAAAAAACATGAAAAAAAAACAGGAAGAACACACACAAAAAAGAAAGTTACCATCTCGACCGTTTTCGTTTATTTCGACAATAACGCAAACAATGTTAGTGGATAGCGGGATGTTCATGCGCGTATACATTGATCCGATTATACATAAAATCGTTTCGTACGTTTAATAAATAGCTGAACTTCGTTGAAAAGCTGAAGAGTTATTTTCATCATTAAGATTGTGTATACTATACAAGAGTTTCGTAGCACTTATTGGATGGAATGTACGAGTGTTTCTAAACATTTGTAACCGTTCGTCATGATAAAGAGGACAATTAAAGAAATAGTGATCTGCATCTTGCGTGTGGTAACCACAACAACAATTAGGTGAGTCGAATAAGTTATTTTCTAAAAGGTGTGCTTTCAGGTCACTATATTTGTTCCTTATTCTAGCATGCATTACCTGATATTTTCTTTCTCCATGTAGATAATATATAGGCACCATTGGTCTTTTAAATTTGTCTTTAAGTTTTGATTTAAATTCGCCTAATGTATCGGAGTTGCGTGTGTTAGAATCAAGTTCATTCCATAATTTGATCGCTGATGGAATAACAGAGTTGGAGTATATTTTAAGACGCATTGGTAGTGTAGGTAGATTATCGCCATTTCGTAAGTTATAAGAAACATTTTCGTTTCCAGTTGTATGAAACAGATCAGAAAGATACTCTGGGAGGATACCATGAATATGTTTGTACTATAGTATAAGCTTTTGAATGTTACGTCTTTGTTCCAATGGTACCCAGCCAATGGTACCCATCCAATTTCAGTAAGTAAATTGTTGATTGAGGAAGATCTGGTTAAACCACTAACTATTCTAGCTGAGACATACTGAACATTTTCTAAAAGAACTTGTTTGTATCGTGTACAATTGTCCCAGACGATCGACGAATATTCGAATACAGGGCGTAAGTATGATATGTAAATTTGAGGTTCGGTGTTGTAACTTAAACTTTAACATTCTCATGGATCCTAATATTTGGGATGCTTTTTTGATAATAGAGTCAATGTAATTATGCCATCCGCCATCTTGGCTAAACGAAATACCTAGGTGTTTGTGGGTTTCAACGAAAGACATCTGGTTTCCGTCAAATCGCAAATGTGGTTTAGGAATGTCTGATAATCAGAAAAAGACAATTTCAGTTTTGGATGGGTTAAAGGTAACCAACCATTGTTTGGCCCAGTTGTTGATATGAAATAGATCATTGTTAAGAGTGCTTTCAATAAAAGTGTGATCATGTGACGTGACTGAGAGTGAACTGTCGTCGGCAAATATTCTTAAGTGACTTAGTAATGTATCAGAGATATCGTTAACATATACATGAACTAGGATAGAACCTAACATAGATCCTTGGGGTGCACCAGCTTTTATAGATTTGTAATAAGAACATGTCGTATTGATAAAAACCCGTTGGGTGCGGTCCGATAAGTAGTTTGAAAGGCAATTCAAAATATTTCCGGATATACCATACTGGTGAAGTTTGAAAATAAGCCCTTTTTCCGGACTCGATCGAATGCCTTTGAAATGTCACAAAAGACCATGCACGTGCTTTGTTTGTCATCAAACGCTTTGCACATTTGATTGTAGATATCAATTAGTTGATAGGCAGTTGAGTGCCCCGGCAGAAAGCCAGACTGATATTTAAGTTTGTTTGAGTGTAAATAATTATACAAATGTTAAAAAACAACCCGTTCCAAAACCTTTCCTACGCAACTTACTAAAGAGATGTGTCTGTAATGTGATCGATGTTCTTTATTTCCCTTTTTGAAAATAGGCATTACGTTTGCTTTTTCCAAGAGCTAGGAAATATATTTTCTTTAACAGATCTGTTAAATAAAATCCAAAGCGGTTTACATATTGTATGCGATGTCTGTTTCAACATTCGATGACTGATTTCGTCGGGGCCGCTTGCTTTATTGATAATAAGATTATTTAATACGTCCTTAATATCTTGTTCAGAATGTTAATATCGCTTGAAATCATATGCGTCTTAACGCCAAAAGTTGGCAGTTTTATGTATCTGTCCTCAACATTCGAAACAGATACAAAATAGTCATTAAGTATAGTTGCTTTTTTGAAATCTGTAAGTGAATATGTTTGATCATTGTTGATCAACGGTGGTATTTGGTCACCCGCCGCTTGTATGGCTCCTCTACTTTGAAATTGGTTTTAACATGCACATAGGTTCCAAAGTGATTGGTTATAGTGTTATCGGTTTCAAAAATACCGGCATCAAAGCAATGTACACCACTTGATAGTACAGTAATATCTATTAGAGTACTAGAGTTACTTGTTACACGTGTGGGTTGCGTAATTATGTTGCTCAAATTGTTTAGTGTCATGATATCTTTTAGTTTATGGTTTGTCGGATTCAATTGATCTTCGTTAATATCACCAACCAGGATAATATGTGGATATATTTCCATGGCTTTTTCAATACAGATATTTTATTTTTATTCCAGAATTCGACAGTGGAACTAGTTTGCCTGTACAATGTGCATATTAAGAAAGTTTGTGTATGATCTTTAACACAGATGGATTCTGGTAGTACAAGTTCTAGTTTTGGAATTCGTTGTGGTCGCAGAAGAGACGATGTTAAGACTATAAAAACCCCAGAATGTGCGCTATTGTCTTTTCTTAATGTTGTGTCAAGCCCCTCAATTTTTAATAAATCATCTTCGATGTCAGTTGACAGGTGGGCTTCGGTGAAGCATAAAACACTATGTGTACATTCGGCGAAAATGTCGCGGATATAATTCATCTTATTTCTTATGTTTCGAATGTTGAGATGAAAGACAGAGAGACATTCTATGTTCAGGGGACCTGGATTACGTTCAATATCACCGGAAAGCAACAAGAGAAAACGTCAAGAGATAACGTAGACAGTTGATAGACATGATAATGTAATGTCTTGAGACAAGTGCGTTTGAATTAGTGACATATTGCTAATAAGTACATAGAGGGAGATGGACATTGCTAAGTTCAATATACGTACGTAGTAAATAATATTGTAAAGCACGTGCATGGTATGTAGCATAAACAGCGCCATAAACCTGTTAAGGCATTTGAGATTTAATATGGAAGTACGAAATATTTGTCGCAAGTTAACATCCCCGGTTCCTGCAATAATATAGACCTGTCGCCACTGCGTTATATCGTTACCCATTGGGTACTACAGTGACAAGAGAACATGGTTGGTAAAAGCGACAGAGCATGCGGTCTATAGCATCTTTGCAATCAAAACGATTGTTGCCAAACGTTTGGCAAATATACATCTTGCACGGTCGGGCTAGCCAAAGGGATGAAAACCAATACAATAAAAACGTAAAAAGATGTTCATGCATAATGCACGAGCACAAAGGATGTCCCTTTTTGTCAGTGAAATATACTCAATATGTAGAACATAATAATATAAATATATGAAGGTTGTAACAATAAACTGGTAATTATTTTTATTATAAAAGAATCTTTAAAAGAAACAACAACACAAAAACAGCTTTAATCTGAATGTACGATGGTTGTAACATTAAAACTGATAATTATGCCCCCCTTCGATGAAGTGGGGGTATATTGCTTTGCACCTGTCCGTCGGTCGGTCGAATGGTCGGCCTGTCCGTAGACCATTTGGTTTCCGCACGATATCTAGAGAATGCTTTGACCTACGATAATTTAAGTTGGTATGCTGGTTACTTGGGAGGAAAGGAAGACGCCTATTGATTTTGAGGTCAACAGGTCAAAGATCAAGGACACACGTTGCTAAAAATAGAAAAAGGGTTTCCGCTAAATAACTTGAGAACGCATCGAGATATTTTAATGAAACTTCATACATAGATATCTTATATCGAGACCTCGCTTGGGATTGCGTATGGGGTGGGTGAGGTCAAGGTCAAGGTCAAGGTCACCGTTACTAAAAATAGGAAAACGGTTTCCGCTCAATAATTTGAGAACGCATCGAGATATTTTAATGAAACTTCATACATGTATACCTTATATCGAGACCTTGCTTGGGATTGCATAGGGGGTGGGTGGGGTCAAGGTCACCGTTACTAAAAATAGAAAAACAGTTTCCGTTCGATAACTTTAGAATCCATAAAGAAATTTCAATGAAACTTCATACGTCGATACCATATATCGAGACCTCGCTTGGGATTGCATATATAGATATAGGGTGGGTGAGGTCAAGGTCTCCATTACTAAAAATAGAAAATGGTTTCCGCTCAATAACTTTAGAATGCATCAAGATATTTGAATGAAACTTCATACATAGATACCTTGTATCTAGACCACGCTTGGGATTGCATATGGTGTGGGTGAGATGAAGGTCAATGTTACTAAAAATACAACAACGGTTTCTGCTCAATAATTATCCCCCCCCCCCCTTCGAAGAAGTGGGATATATTGCTTTGCACCTGTCCGTGGGTTGGTCGGTCGGTCGGATAGTCGGTCTGTCCGTAGACCATTTTGTTTCCGCATGTCTCTAGAGAACGCTTTGACCTACGATCGTTTAAGTTGGTATGCTGCTTACTTGGGAGGAAAGGAAGACGCCTGTTGATTTCGAGGTAAACAGGTCAAAGGCCAAGGTCACAGGGGCTTGTAACATTAAATTCGTTTCCGCACGATATCTAGGGAACGCTTTGACCTACGGTCATTTAAGTTGGTATGCTGGTTACTTGGGAGGAAAGGAAGACGTCTATCAATTTTGAGGTCAACAGGTCAAATGTCAAGGTGACAGGTTTGTAACATGAAATTGTTTCCTCTGTAGACCATTTCGTTTCCGCATGATATGTAGAATACGCTTTGACCTACGATAATCCAAGTTCGTATGCTGGTTACTTGGGAAGAAAGGAAGATGCCTATCAATTTTGAGGTCAACAGGTCAAATGTCAAGGTGACAGGTTTGTAACATGAAATTGTTTCCTCTGTAGACCATTTCGTTTCCGCATGATATGTAGAATACGCTTTGACCTACGATAATCCAAGTTGGTATGCTGGTTACTTGGGAAGAAAGGAAGATGCCTATCAATTTTCAGATCAACAGGTCAAAGGTCAAGGTCACAGGGGCTTGTAACATGAAAACTGTTTTCTCCGTAGTCCATTTTTTTTCCGCAGGATATCTAGAGATGTTTTGGCCTATTTGATGTTTTAATCAAACAGAAAACAGGTATCCTTATATAATAGACCGTACAAATAAATTCATAATTATACTCTATCATTCTTTCAGCTTTATATTTACTTTCTAAAGCATCAACTTTAATTTCCTCCCCATGTGTTAATGTGCACATACAAAATTTAAAAAATTATTCACAATTGCACATATTCACGACTTGGCTGCAAGTCGGGGGGCATTCATGTTTTACTAACATCTCTTGTTATTTTTAGTCATTATTAAAGCGTTCTGAAAGCCATGCATTTAGAATATTTAATATACTATACACGGCCATTTTAAATTTATAGTATTACCTTAATTGCTTTACATTTAATTGATTTCAATTCTAAACATTTATGCAGGTTCAAAAAATACCTATCTAGTTTATAATATGAACACTGTTTAAGAGCAAATTTCGCACAAGACATTTGGCGATAATGTTACTTGCAGTAATACTTTTGGTTACTCTATAACATCTATGGTTAAAATATATGTACTAACTGTAAAATCTTAAAACTAACAAAGGTGAGATATCTTTGTCTTCGTTAAACACGGGATCAATCTCCAGCTTGAAATAATGACAATAAATTGTTAAAGTACTTTGGTTATACCATCTATGGTTATTATAAATGCACTAACTTTAAAATCACAAAAATTAACAACAGTGATGTGTGTATATGTTGTTTAAAACAGTAAATATCACGTGCTAGAAATGAAATCATAAATTTGCCTTTAAAAGTGAAGTATGTTCGAACCGATCGGACTGAGGATCGCCTGTGTCGCCAGAGATGTTGGTAAAGTTGAGGCACATTCGCCGTCCATACTGTTCAAGTTCATCAATCACTAGATGTTGAGCTGCAAGACTTTTACGAAATCGTTCATTTTCGTGTTTCAATGTTGATATTTCCTCATTTAGATAACCAGTTTGGCGTTTCCCTTCAATGTCAATAAGTGACTTCACTTTTATTGAGATTTCATGCTATTCTGTGTACCGTGTTACCCAATAGATGACACGCGTTTTACTGCGCCATTTAATTCTTGAATTCTGATGTATACGTTTAATGCCTATGACCTTTGCATTACTTCGGTAATTCGAATGTTCTGTTTATTATGTGCTAGATTGTGTTTCTCCTTTTCAACGCATTAAGTATATCATACAATGAACTATACAATACAATTTGCTCAGTAGTACGACAGGCACTTTAAAGTATCATATTGATTTACAATTAAAGCAACTGACGCCTGTACTAATTGACTTGGATTGTTATCAGAACTGGCTTTGTTGAACATGACAATTTTTACATTTCGTGTTTTCTTTTCAATAACATATCCGTGTTAAACGTGTGTAATGTGTGGATATATATGCCTCCTGTGTAATATTGTAGAACGTGCCTAAAGAAGTAAGTATAAATGAATGCAAACACGTATTCATTATACTCGGGTTCACCATGTATACTACAGTGCACAGATTGTATTGCAATGTTTTGTTTTTTTATCTAACCGGCAATGGTTATTCATGTCGTTTTACAGAAGAAATGCGTAACAAACTATGGAAACTGTTGTAGTAAGTGTGTGAAATTGTTTTTGTGTGATTTCCGTATGGTTAAAACAGCAACATTAATGTGTATGTGCTTGATATAACATTATAACAAAAATGCACGTAGTGTTGCTATGCACCAACACATTTGCAAAAGATAGAAATTGCATTTGCGATGGTGTGTTTGTCTTTTTTTTTTTGAAATGCAGTGTTGGGTCAACGATGCATATGGAAGTCCAGACAAGTGCAATATTAACACATTCTGCCATAGCATGTCGTGCAATCCATCGTTGTTCATATATTAAATATACCGCATGCATTATACCATTCACGCTATCATAGCTGTTTATCAGAGGAAAATGACGCAAACAGCGTTTATGATCGGCAACTACCAGCAGACCATAAGGTTGGAACTTGGAGGTGACAGTGGTATCAACACAAACGTGCGTTAACAATCTCAGACTGCTGTCCGTGACATGAATGGACACAAAGACACTATTCAAGCGAGTTTCTTCAAATGAAATCCGGCGTACATGTAAAATAAACATGTCAAGTTCTGTTATGCACTGTGCCACGACAACATTGAAGGACTAACAAGTAGAAGGCGTCGAAATTGGGGTTATTGACAACAGAATAATTCGCATAAATAAATAACTTGCATTATGATATACCCTACTATAACTAGTAACAAAATTACTTTGATTTCTTTTTGATATGGATTTTGAAAAATCAGGGCGTACACAGAAGGTGTGCCGATATGGCTTTTTTTTTTTTTACTTCATGTTGTGCCAGATACCGGCTGGGAAACACGATCGATTACACGCACCGTCGTTAACAGCGCGCTGACGTCATTAGTAAAGTCAAAATGGCTGCTTTGGAGCGAACGATACACGTTTTAGCAGATCGTTTGTTGGAATTAGACTGCCATATTCAAGGCAATGAGTGAGAAATTGATACTCACGAAATTGCTGATTCCATGAACAATGAAAATACATAAAGAAAAACAAAATCGGACGTTAATCGGGTAAACAAACTGGCTTCGTGGGGTGCATAGAGAGAACTGTTTGAAATTCCGGCAGAGGTGCTGAACGTATTTTAATGTATTTGTTGTAATAAGTACAGTATGTTGGTTTAATAAATTGGTGTAACTAATTAAAATCTTGCTTAATCTAATTGCGTTAAAGGTATGTAATAAAAAGGTTAAACACCGGCTATGTTGCGCCTTTAGGCCGTATCTGCGCACCTTCGGAATCATTGGCCCTCGGGCCAGTACTGCCGAAGGTGCGCCGATACGGCCTTAAGGCGCCCCATAGCCGTGTATTAACCTATAATTATAGCATCTTTCAACCAGTGTGTATTAACCGTATTGACACAGTTGATGCTTGACAATAAGACAACGTGTTATGTGTTGTTTTTGGATCAAATATTTATTGCACACATAATATGCAAATGCTTTTGTTAGCATATATCAGTATCTCTGTTCCATATGCCAATCATTTCACAGAGCCTTTCTGTCATTAGTATTGGTGTGTATGTTTCTTTGTATAATGCACTAATGTACAAATGATATATTTACATATATATATTGTCTGACCCCTAATGCAATGTATGCAGCTTGTTGATTTACGAAAACTGTTATCGTTTAATGACGCAAAAATAAATGTAAATTTCAATTATATGTTGTTAAACAAATGCGCTGAGTAGTTTCGTATCAAACGGTTGCGTAATTGATACTAGTATTATGTATATTTTTATTTGTATGTAAATATGTAATACTACTACTACTACTAATAATAATAATAGTAATAATAATAATAATAATAATAATAATAATAATAATAGTAATAATAACAATAATAAACTGTGTGTCACTATCCCGATATGGCGTATTGGATTTCCATAAAATGTCTGTCTGTCTATGAAACCCTGTTTGTGTTTTAGGAATCTTATGTACATACAATCATATCAATACATTCGACATTGACCACCTACCCATTCTGAAACTTATGTTTATTCTTTAATTTAAAATAATGAAACGTATAACACCACAACAAATATTAAAACTTAATTCCATAATGAATAAAGCTACTAGAATTATGGTACTTGTTCCATGTTTTTCTTTCAGAAACTGAATGTTTCCGGTGTAGAGTTTACCCCGGAGGACCTGTTGACGCTGGGCAGCCAAACAAAGGAGGGCACGTCGCAGTTGTTATCCTGGACGGAGTACTGGAACTTGATTGTAGCCGTAGTGGACACGACCGTTGCCGACTATCTGATGGAGGTAGTGTGAAAAACAGCAATCGTTAGTTCTTAATTACTGTTATCGTCTATGTAAGTAATCGTGAATATGCCATTGCAACATTATAGTATTTTTATATAATAAATTACATGGTAACGTCCATTTACATTATTTTGATTCGAATGATGTTTAACTGTGTATCCTACCGTAAAATGTATACCTGTACTGTACTAATACAAACGACACAATAATCAACAAAGCTAGTTCAGCGTTCACGGAAACGACTGGTAAACTTGTGTTGTAGTGTCATCATTGTATAAAGCATTTTTATAATACATACAGTCACAGATACCGTGATGTTATTGTTTTTGTTCAGTTGGATGGGGTGGGGGGGGGGGTATACCGGTAAATACGATTCTGATATGTTCCTTCTTAAATAAGGTGGGTGAAACCTTCGCTGAAATGCTGTTGTACAGCGTGAAAACCTGGCCGGCTAACAAACCCATGACCATTGCCTCTATCGACACCATCAGTAGAGCTTTGAACGTCACGATAGCTGTGAAGGACTACGCCAACGTGACAACCACTGTAAGTCATACTGTATGTGATACAGGTCTCAACGTTTCCACATACGACAATCATATTCAAATTGTTCTGCATTTATTTCTGTTAATTGCACTTCGGTATCACGTGTTTTACGATTAACCTGTTTTACACAAAAGAACACGTACACTTGTGATGATTGTGTTTGTGATGTACGATGAATGATATTAATATGTTAACAATAGCTGAGGAGGAGTTTAAACTGGTGGCGGCAAAAACCTTCAAAGGTCGTAGCTATGTGAGAGCAGCTCCAAGTTAAATAATATGCATTTAAATTGGATCTATATTCTTGGTTTCTTTTAATATGTCGCGACCATAAATTTGTGTTAATTGAGTATTGTTTGATTTAAGGTTATTTGAGAAATTGAATAATAATGTTAAGGGAACTTGGAATATGTGTTTGGACATCTATCGTGTACTTTAAATGGTGTCTGCTAAACGAAACTTTCCAGGAAAAAACATAGAATAAGTAATCTGATATTATATCTTGCGACACTCGTACAGTCAATAAGTTGAATGTGTTCTCTGCAGGTCATTTCATCTGAAGTGGCAAGTATAATGACAGACAATCTAGCAAAAATGGTTACCCAAACTACGTTTCCAAACACGGAGCAACTGAACTCGGCCGTTGTGGGTACGTGTAATAAACGTAGCAAGTAACCAAGGCAACACATCGATCAATGGCTTTTGAAGAACGTCTAAATAAATGTTATTTTGAATGGTGTACAGTACTTCTATTTACCAACTTTACAATGTTTATCTTAAAATACACAGTCCACTAATCAGAATTACAACTTGACATGCGGTGTCTAGAATGTTACAGTGCTCCAGATCAGCTTTTGTACTGGGGGGGGCGGGGGGGGGGGGTAAATTTACGCGTACTTCTGAAAATTTTGGAGTAAATGTACACTCTCTCCAAAATTTATGAGGGTAAATGTACAGTCTATATAGGATAATTGGTGGTTAATTTGCATCCAACAAACTTTACACTATATTTTAGGAACATTCCAAATACTGCATAGTAACAGCATTTGAATACAATAATGGTACAAGTAAGACTTCTGAACAGTTTAAGACTTTGATTGCTAGCCTAACAGCTGAACCATGTGCACATGCAAGTAGGCAGGCCTGTCAAACGTCGCACATGCTTCTGTCTTTCAGTTACGAAAATGTAACGTAATGTACGCGAACACGAGAAATATCATGCGTAAATGTACACACACATTTCTCTGCGTATATATACACCCAAGTTTTATTTTTCTCTGCGTATCTTCCGAATTTTTGTGCGTATTTACACGTGTACGCGCCGTATCTGGGCCTCTGATTTTATTTGTATTTGTCTATATAGGGAAGCATACAATATTTATCTCATTGCTTGTTACTAATGAAATATACCTACTATACATTTGACATTGGAATTCGTGGCCTTTTTCAGGTGTGGTAGATCTAATACGGAATTGCCTGAACACTCTGCAAGCCATTCTGACACCGAATTTACCACAAGACCCGTCTGTAGACGAGATGCGGAGCTACCTGGAATATGTTAAGATCTTTAAGGGCAACGAGGGCACTGCTGCGTTGAGTCTTCAGGAGCAAACTTTCCTCGCTCAAAAACAGCTGCAGAAATACTTTGTGCAACAGTTCCGAAAGTCCGAAGCGGTAAGAACTAGCATCGATTAAAAGGGATATTGGTGATTACAAACATACAATTCTTAGGGTTTTTACGACACATGGTACACCCAAAATATGTTTCAGGTGAAAAAGTGAATTTTTGAATTACAATGGCATATTTGTTTCAGTTACAAAAAGTAAAGTTCAGAAAATGCATTTTTAGCTCGACTATTCGAAGAATAGATGAGCTTTCCTACTACCCCCGGCGTCGGCGTCGGCGTACGCGTCCACGTCTGAATTTGGTTGAAGTTTTTATTCAAAAGTCTTGTAACTTCAAAACTACATAAATTATTCACTTGAAACTTGGAATATACCTTTGTCATCAACTCCAGTGTCAGTGGCAACATTCCCTATAACTCTGTTTTGTATTTTGACAGAGTTGTGCCCCTTTTTCACTTAGATTTTCTGGTTAAAGTTTATATTCAAAAGTTATGTAACTTCAAAACTACAAAAGTTATTCACTTGAAACTTGGAACATACCTTTGTCATCAACTCCAGTGTCAGGGGCAACATTCCCCATAACTCTGTTTGGTATTTTGACAGATTTATGCCCCTTTTTCATTTGGAATTTCTGGTTAAAGTTTATATTCAAAAGTTTTGTCACTTCATAACTACATAAGTTATTCACTTGAAACTTGGAACTAACCTTTGTCATAAACTCTAGTATCAAGGGCAACATTCCCCATAACTCTGTTTTGTATTTGACAGAGTTATGGCCCTTTTTCACATAGATTTTCTGTTAAAGTTTATATTCAAAAGTTATGTAACTTCAAAACTACAAAAGTTATTCACTTGAAACTTGGAACTAACCTTTGTCATCGACTCCAGTGTCAGGGGCAACATTCCCCATAACTCTGTTTTGTATTTTGACAGATTTATGCCCCTTTTTCACTTAGAATTTCTGGTTAAAGTTTATATTCAAAAGTGTTGTTACTTCATAACTACATAAGTTATTCACTTGAAACTTGGAACTAACCTTGGTCATCAACTCCAGTATGAAGGGCAACATTTCCCATAACTCTGTTTTGTATTTGACAGAGTTATGCCCCTTGTTTACATAGATTTTCTGGTTAAAGTTAATATTCAAAAGTTTGGTAACTTCAATACTACAAAAGCTTTTCACTTGAAACTTGGAATATACCTTTGTCATCAACTCCAGTATCAGGGTGAACATTCCCAATAACTATATTTTGTATGTTGATAGAGTTATGTCCCTTTTTTACATAGATTTTCTGTTTAAAGTTAATATTCAAAAGTTTTGTAACTTCAAAACTTCATAAGTTATTCACTTGAAATTTGGAAATAACCTTTATCATCAACTCTAGTACCAGGGGCAACATTACCCATAACTATGTTTTGTATTTTGACAGAGTTATGCCCCCTTTTCACTTAGATTTTCTGTTTAAAGTTTATATTCAAAAGTTTGGTAACTTCAAAACTACATAAGTTATTCACTTGAAACTTGGAACTAACCTTTGTCATCAACTCAGGTATCAGGGGCAACATTACCCATAACTATGTTTGGTATTTTGACAGAGTTATGCCCCTTTTTCACTTAGATTTTCTGGTTAAAGTTTATATTCAAAAGTTTTGTTACTTCAAAACTACATAAGTTATTCACTTGAAACTTGGAACTAACCATTGTCATCAACTCTAGTATCTGGGGCAACATTACCCATAACTCTTTTTTGTATTTTGACAGAGTTAGCCCACTTTTTACACAGACTCTGTGGTTAAAGTTTTTGTTCCAAAAATTTATAAACTATACAAGACTTCACTTAAAAATATTGTATTTTAACAAATGTATGCCCCATTCACTATCCAAAATATGTACCAACTGAAATACTTCGAATAGTCGAGCGCGCTGTCCTCTGACAGCTCTTGTTTGACTAGTTACATGCCCGTGGGTACTTTTCAGAACATACTAAGATATATTGACATATTACAGACCCATCAGTGAATTTCAGAACTTGCGTTCATAAATATAGAGATGACACAGGCTCATGAGTACATTTCTAAGCATACCTAAATATGGACATGTTACAGGCTCATAAGTACATTTGTGAGCATACCTAAATATGGACATGCTACAGTCTCATAAGCGCATTTCTGAGAATATATACATATGGGCATGTTACAGGCTCATAAGTGCATTTCTAAGAATACATGAATATGGACGTGTTACAGTTTCATAAGTACATTTCTAAGAATACCTAAATATGGACATGTTACAGTCTCATAAGTACATTTCTAAGAATACCTAAATATGAACATGTTACAGTCTCATAAGTACATTTCTAAGAATACCTAAATATGGACATGTTACAGTCTCATAAGTACATTTCTAAGAATACCTAAATATGGACATGTTACAGTCTCATAAGTACATTTCTAAGAATACCTAAATATGGACATGTTACAGTCTCATAAGTACATTTCTAAGAATACCTAAATATGGACATGTTACAGTCTCATAAGTACATTTCTGAGCATATGTATAAATATGGACATGTAAAAGACTCATAAGTGCATTTCTGAGCATAGATAAATGTCGACATGATACAGGCTCATAAGTGCATTTCTGAGCATAGATAAATGTCGACATGATACAGGCTCATAAGTGCATTTCGGAGCAGACGTATATATAATGACATGATACAGTATAATAAGCAGATTTGAGAACATATGTTCATATTATAAATTATAAATATTGCATTCTTTGAGGCTGCATTTTGTCAACTCGAGGAAATACTGTTGCCCAAGGCGAAACATTTTATATGAACACAGAAGGAAAACAGGAGGGCGAGGTATAATAAATGTAAACATATGCGTTTATTACATTTCAGAACATATATACATTATGTATTAATATATTACAGTCTAAAAAAGCCTTGCCGTACTTGACCTCGGCGCTCAGGAAGCTGACGGAGTATCTGGCGCAGCTGATACAGCTTGATGACGAGCAACTGAGCCTAGAAAACGACTACCTCTTCATTTCCGCCGAGAAAAGAACCGTCAAAGACATAGCAGGTGGTATATTAGAAAGACCCCGCGTGGCAGTGAACCTTGCTGGATTAACAACTACAGCAACGGGGCCTGTAGAATGTTCCGCGAGTCAAGTGACATTTAGGGTAAAAAGTGTATTCAATCAAATATCGTATCTTCGTAATGATTTAGTTTCGTTTTTATTGGGTTTGTAAATTTCATTAAGGTTATTATAGAATACAATGTAGTTGAAATCGTGCTCAATTTATAATAATTATTTTTATTAGTATTATTATTATTATTATTATTTACGATGTAAGTGAGCGATTATTATTATTATTATTGATATCATTATTATTTACGATGTAAGTGAGCGAGGAGAAACCCGCTTAAATAAGACAACACTTTAGATCAAATCAATATTTCATCATAATTATTATCTTTTAATCATACAAAAAACAACAGAATACCACGTCAAAATATAATTGCAATCTCAATATTATTATACTTTATATTTCAAAGACAATAATTTTCAAGACAAACCCGTATTTCTGGGGTAAGTTCGCCGACCGGATCTCGTCGTATGTACCCGTGCTGCAGATCGATGGAGCGGTGTTACCCAATTCACGAGTGATCTATAAATTGGACAACAAAGTTGAGGCCACGTGCATGTAATGTATTCGTATAGTTTTGTACTATATTCATTTGTCGCATTGCCGTTGTTTTAAATGGAAACAGGGTCAACATGTATTTAATTTTATTGCAGCACTTTAAGTCAATCTTACTATCTATTGTCACAGTTGCTTTAACACATATTGTGCGAGCCTTATTTGCAGTAACGGTTCAGTAAAGAGGTAAATATTCAATCTTTATTTCAATTATACAAACAATATAGCTATTTAACAGGCATTTAGTCATTCTTTCTCTTACCACATACCGAGCTGGAACGTCATATTTTCTCTCTCCACATTCCAAACAGTGACCAAACGCCTTCCTACAAAGCAGACGATACGGACAAGATGATCTACATGGTGTTCGACAGGCGGCACTCGGAGGACGATATCTTGTTCTTCATCAGACCCAACACTACAGAATTGGTAGGCCAGACGGGACCTGTATTATGGCTCGGACATATTAACCTGACACTCGTGAACTTTATTAGCATTATTACGCGCTCGAATTGTTTTCTATATTTATAATCTGTTTTGTTCGTTCACGTGTTTCACGTGTTTCACGTGTTTCATGAGACCATAACTGTATTTTCAAAGGGATAGATCTACTCTTTCATTGATTAACTCCATTCCAGTAAGGATACTAATATATTCATCGTAACGGATTTGTAATGTATGTAAAAGAGACGCATGTTTCATAACCAATTGGAAAAAGGGGTTTAGATTTAAACAGCTAATAACAAAAAAAACGGGTGAAGGAAATGGTGTTATAAAGTATTTGGGTTATTAGCGTTGAGAAACGTCGACAGACATATACTGTTCTAGAACAAGTGTTTTATGTACAGTAAACCAAATTCCCTCTACCTGCACGTTTCTTGATGTTATTGTAGGTATACGATGTCTATTTACGAGTCGCGGAAAAGCCAAACGTGCGGGAGAACAAATACGACTACTACACGGCTATGAAAAGCGACCATCGGACTGATAATGACGGCTATAAGTTGCTCATCAAGTCCAGCGAATTTTCCGGTACCGGAAGGATATGGATAGCTCTTAAGCCTTTGCTGGGTATGCAACCTAGCAGTGTTTTACAATAACTATTTGAGGCGTGTCGTGGAAACCGGGCTTAATGCATGAGCGTAAAGTGTCGTCCCGGATTAGGCTGTGCAGTCCGCACAGACTAATCCGGGACGGCACTTTCCGCTATATGGTGTCTTCTGTTTCAAGGAAGTCTGTTCTAAACATAAATCCACTGGAGGCGGAAAGTGCCGTCCTGGACTAGCCTGTGCGGACTGACGCTTTACGCACTTGCATTAAGCCCGATTTTCCCACGACATTACTCATTTATACATTTTGCCATCGACATGAATGTTTAATTTAAAAAAATAAATGGTTAGGTACGATAACTTTTAGTGTTTTACCATAACTTTAAATCTTATATATATATATATATATTTATTTATTTATTTATTTGACTAAGTGTTGGTTTAAAAATAAATCTGGCGTCATGACATTGTGTATATGTTTTGGTTTATGGAATAAACGTTTCCAGGATGGAGGAGACTCGTAGAAGCTGTTTTTGGTAGATAAACTTATTAGTGTATGAGTAAAACCAGTTTATGACATGCCTTTTTTACTAAAATGTTTATGCTGCTATGTTATATTACCACCAAATCAGATTATTTCAACATATATTTTTTTATATTTTAATCGATTACTGTGAACACGAAGTCTCCTTGGTTTGGTCTATATACGTCATAAGCAATGCAAATGCAGATGATTATATGAAATATTATTTCCTCTTCTAGTTAGTAATACATAGTGAATAGAATGCATGAAATTCCAACCGTAACAGAGGAATGTGTTTTGTGTTTATCTACCGCTAGTTTTTGTAGTTTCATTAACGCTTACATTCATTTTGTCTTTATCATTGGTCGAACATTTTAATAAGTTTATACATGTTTAATTCATGTGGTAATGCAGCGAGCTCCGACGACATTACGCTGTTAACGAAGCAGTTTTGCGCCAACGTCACCAGCGTCAGTTGCCTGGCCTGGGTACAGAAGGCCGGCGAGTTCGTCTGGGATAAGGGCATGTGCGAGGTAATCGCAGACTGGGTCCGTATTCACCAACCCATTCTTAGACTTATAATATTCAATATAGAATTTGATTTGATTCAAGAAAAACAAAACTTGCGTCTTCGCAAATATAACTGGTACCAATGTCGCTTATGTTCAAAATATTTTCATTCTAGATAAGGAATGCGTAATAAAAGTAGCGTTTGTGAGTCTGAGTTAACAGCGTTCTTAGAATAGAACAGTTCCAAGAATAGTCGTGGTGAGATTTTAACTATATATTGAGTGGTAAGCTGTTTTTTACGCTTCTTTAACATGTGTAAACGCCAAAAAAAAACAAGGGTTTCAAAAACACAAATATTTGCCATATATTTACAATATGATAACATAATATGTGTGCATTTGAAAAAACATAAATCACTTAAATTAATAGTATTATATTATGATACTCATAGCCAAAACACTGAAACACAAGTGCCCTTTCAAAAGGACACAGCGCGCTTAAATTCCATTTTCGAATATATTGCGCCATGCCTCTCTGCCTTCCTGGATAAAACACCAATATTCTTGATTCTTACCCCTGAAGTCTAACAATCGGTTGCTGAATACAGACCCTGTGCAAAAGGTTTGCGGGATTTGCTGTTTAATAAATTATTATTTGACTAGAGTTTTAAAAAAGACTTATATGGATATAAAACAAAATATTGTAATTTAGTATGTTTGTAATAATCTTGATAAAAGTTTTGAAATTATAAAGGATTGAAATAAGCAATGATCGCACTCTCGGAGAGCACTATGAACTTAAAATGTCATACTCCTAAATGTAGATGACTATTTCTCGCAAATTTTTGCGTACAAAACCGCCAGATTCTTGGTTACATACAACATACCAAAGTGTCTCTCGTGTATTTATGTGTAAGTCGTTACACGACTAACAACGTTAACAAAATACACCGCGAACAAAATGAATGCTCGTTCCTTCCATATGCTTCTTTGTAGTCACCATAGTTGCAGAGTTTGCATACAATTGTTACAAATGCGTCATGTCGTGGGAAACCCGGGTTTAATGCATTTGCGTAAAGTGTCGTCCCCGATAAGCCTGTGCAGTCCGCACAGGCTAATACGGGACGACACTTTCCGCCTACAGTGGATTTATGTTTAGAAAAGACTTCATAGAAACAGAAAATACCATAAAAGCGGAAATTGTCGTCCCGGATTAGCCTGTGCGAACTGCACAGGCTAATCCGGGACGACACTTTACGCACATGCATTAAGCCCGGTTTTCCCACGTCTCGCCTCAAATCTTTTTTTTCTATAACTTACTATAACTAAGTTCTATCTTTGACAAAGTTTTACTTTATATATTAAACCATAATACAAGTAGTTTTAACCTTTCGTTTTAATTCATGGTATGCATTGAGTTCGTATTTTGTATCCCAAGTGCTTTACTTCTAAGGCACTGCTCTATATTTGTTTCGCTTCGTGTTATGCCAGCATTAAACTGTGTTATTTTGGCAATTGGTAACTTGACCCAAATAAAATAGAGTTTCTATACTGCTGATGCAGCCGGATTTCTGGTGCATTGTATGTTTTCAATCACAGCATTTGCATGCATTAGAATGAATACTTTGTATACATGTCTTTTAAGGATTACTGGAATTACAATATACCTGTGGTGCGTATACTCAAATTCGGTCCAGGTACGCCCCTGTTTCCAAGTTTTAACACTGGTTTTTTTGTTTCGTACAAACGTCATCAGCTGGAATGACGTCACATTGAAATACATAGCGTTCTAAAAATAACGATCGAATAAACGTGTGCTTAAATAGCGAAAGGATATTATGGTGGCATAGAACTGCCGTACGATAACCATATAAGTTTCGCGATAATTATCACGTTAACCACTTAAGTATCGTGTTAACCACATAATTTTCGCGAAAAATATCACGTTAACTAGTTAGCGTTCGCGAAAAGATTCGTGTTACTACTTATTTATTGCGATATTTATCTGAATATATTAAGTTACCGTTTACGAAAATGTTTCTGTTAGATAATTTATTATTAAACTAAATGACCTAAAAGTGCCTATAAGTGACATAAGTTACATTTGCTAGGTCTTCGAATTATCTAACTAACGCGAATTGTATCATGAAAATTATCTGCTAACGTAAATCATAACACGTTAATATTCCTGTTACTACTTAGTTTGCCCGAGGTGTTCCGCAATATGTTGCTAACGCGAACCTTAACACGATAATATTCCTGTTACTAGTTAATTATCTGTTAACGTAAATCGTAACACGATAATATTCGTGATACTGCTTAATTTGTTTTCGAGGTCTTCCGCAGTATCTGAATATCGTGATATTTTTCGTGATAATTATCTAGTAATGTAAATCAAAACACGTTAATATTCCTGTTACCACTTAATGTTATGTTTTTGTTAACTGAAATCCTGGTGTCAGTTCGGGGCACTTTCAGGCCACATTTCAGTTAAGCAGAAAATAAATGACAAAGAAAACTATCGCGAACACTAACAAGATACAAGATAAATAACACGATACTTAAGTGGTTAACGTGATAATTATCGCGAAACTTATGTGGTTATCGTAAAACAATTCTATGCCACCATAGGATATAGCTTATGTTTATAGTTATACGATGTGTTGTTATTACATCGATTCGATTGTAGTCAGGGGCGTACCTTCCTGTAGGCACTATAGGCACGTGCCTATACAAATTTTCAAGAGATGAAAAATTTAAACATGCCAAAACTGCAATAAAAACAAGAGGGAAGATGGGGGTGAGGGGATCTTTCTTGGGTTATTGATACTTCATTGTTTAACGAATCGATTACGTCAGTATGAAATAAATTTCATGCAACACACGTTTATTTTACAAATATTTTGTAGAATCGAGGTTTAGCTGAAGTTAGTTGTTTGTGGCCACATACTTATATAAACACTCTTGGCCTAAATTATCGCTTACAGCGTCGCTTAGATTCCGCCTATTCTTTATATACCTTTGTTTAACCCAAGCTACGCCCCTGGTAGTAATAGGATACAATACTAGATTTGCATATGATTGATGTTTGTCTATACTACGACGTCCTCAATTGCCTTGTCATTTTGAAGGTATCTCCGTCCAGTACTCGTTCGGTTACGGTCTGTGATTGCCAGAATACGATGCGGACAGCTAACGCCGAACCAATGACTGTCGGGACAACATTTTACATTCCTTTAAACGAGATCGACTTTGAAAACGAGGCCGAGGACGACTTGCCCATTGGGCGCGCACCTGTCATAGGCGTCACAGTCGTCATTGGCTGCCTGTATGTCCTACTTGCGCTGTGGGCGTGGCGGGAAGATCAGAAGGACATGTATAAGGTTAGTAACTATTTAAAACAAATATGTGTATGTCACTTCAATTATAATAGTATTTTCTAATTTTTAATATTCACTGGGCCAGATTTGACGACGGATCAGAGTGATGGCATTTAAAATCTGCTGCACTAGGCCTTCTGCCCGCCTCTTGTAATAATTGATAAATGGCTGAAATGGAAAAGCTAGAATTATTAGTTTTGGTTTGAATGCAACAATACTCTGACCTTTGGAATAGCTTAAATTAATTATACATTTAAACTTTTAATTTGTTGAATAAATACTTAAAATGCTTCTGTGTACCTTTGGATTTGATGGCTTTCTGATAGAGGTCAAACGTTTGTGTATTTATCTACAGTGGTCGTACTCGCTCATGATTGACAACGATATCGCCGATGGAGCCTTCTACATCGTGCGTGTGTATACGGGGCTAAGATCTGGGGCCGGGACGGACTCCAAGGTCGGCTTCATACTTGTCGGGGAAAATGGGGACACCACTATCCGCCGGATGGACGATGACTCACATGTTGTACGTAGAGACGGAAGTTGATTTTGTATATTGTGCATATACCACTTTTCAACTTTGATAATAGCATCTTAATACTCGTGTAATTACTCGCAACACTTGTATATAGCATGTGTTGTGAATAAAAGTATATACAGAATGGATAGCAATTTTCAACGTGGTTAATTATGTATTTATACACATATATTTCAACGGTGGATATGTTTTTTCAATACATATTAAACACCAAGTGTGCATATTATAAACTATTGCGATATTTTACATAGGGCTTTGAGAGAGGAAGTGTGCGCACGTTTGTCATGAGCTGCAGAAGACACCTCGGGGAGTTGATCTGTCTGCGGATCTGGCACGATGACAGTGGCGGGAACAACTCATCCTGGTTTCTCAACAAGGTGATCGTAACTGATCTGGCAGACCGCGCTAGGTAATAGCGTCTGCTTTACCGTAGTTAACACATTCTCCTCGCAGCGGTTACTTATCCTTTGCGGTTAACTGTAACCACTGCCACCTGGAGTGAAATCCTTCCAGATCTGGAAGGACTTATTTTTAGAAATGTTTAATTATTTTCATTATTATTACACTAAACTCCCGCTCTAGATATGGAATTTAATATAACTTAACAGTAAGCTAAAATCTGGGTATGACATGTCCTTATGATGTACACTGTTGTTCCATTATTCTGACTTTCTAACAGTTTGACCACAGATTTTGTATTGAGAATCCAGTGATATTTGGTTTTAAAAATATTTCTACCTATTCGAAGTCATTCCTATTACTTGACAATTATCGGAACACCCACCAGTTCAAAGATATCCCTGTTTTATTTTTCTTCTTGCTCAAACAATCAACACAAATTCTAATGTGTTGTACAGTCTTCGAAAATTACTAGTACGTAACATATTAACATAACAAAATGATGCCTTCGAGTTGCCTTCTTTGTTTTTCAAGGTACGTATTTGAGTGCGGTCGTTGGTTTGACTATGAAACGGGAGACAACAAAGTTGATAGAACGCTGACAGCGCAGCGCCAACGCCGGTCCTTCACGGAAATGATATCGTACACAGTCGCGGAGCACCACCTCTGGGTCTCGGTATTCCTGCGACCAATGCGGAGCAACTTTACACGCGTGCAGCGTCTGTCTTGCTTGCTGGGAATGATGTGCCTTACCATGATCATTTGCACTATGATCATTAAGGTTCCCGATGAAAACACGAGCCTAAAGGAGGTTAAGATAGGCCCGTTCCGGTTCTCGCTGGAGAACGTGAAAGTGGCATTAATATCACTGTCAGTAGCCACTGTCGTCGTTACCATCGCGTCATTCTTTTTCAAGAATTCTGACAACAAGGAAAACAACAGATACCGGTCATGGGTTTTGAATACCTACAGAAAGGTTAACGCAAGGCTGAATTTCGACCCGACGGTGGTGGGTCGGGATTTTGTACCGCCGGCTGAAGACGCTCTACAGTACAATTACTTCTTCCTGCCTCATTTCTGCGTATACGTGGGCTGGACGATACTGGTTATGTCGGTAATTATTGCCATTTCTCTCCTGGTCATGTTCAGCGAATCGTGGGAGTTGGTGAAGTCGGAAGAGTGGATGACAGCGGTGTGCATTGCCGTCATGTGCTCCATGCTGGTGACTGAAGTGGTCAAGGTACGTGCGTGTATAATTATTTCAATTACACTTTGCAATTTATCTAACTAACACTTAAGTAAATGCTTTTGGAAAATGTATAATGTTTTTTGGACGAATTTGAATATATATATATGGAGGAGACACTTAATACTTGTGTTTAGCCATATTTGTAGAGGCCGTAAATACAGTATATTATTGCTTAGATTTATTATTGTCTTATAAATATGTAAGTTTGGACTAAATATTAATTTTACATTGGATATGATAAAATAAAATGCTCGCTGATACTCATTTTACAAAAATAATCAACAATGTCTTATAAATTGTGTCGTGCATTTTGTTCAGTGTTGAAAAAAGGTATCGCTATCCACTTTAATGCCAACATTTTTTAAGAGAATAGGATGTACACGTTCGGGTTAAATACAATTTTAAAAAATGCTAACTAATTATAAGTGCCACAAACTAGCCCTACTAATATGTATGGGTACCTAGGTGGCGTGTTTCCTGCTCGTGTACATCATGATGTGTCCCAGAGCATTCGAGCCGCCCGACCCAGTGTTGTACGTGGACAGCCTGGAGGAGATAACCAAGCATAACTCGGCCACAATGACCATCGGACCCCGTAAGGACATTGCTAGTCTGTGTCCCTTTCTAGAATTAATTGATATTTGGTCGTAATTCATTATCCGGTGAATATTACTAGTATGTGCCCCTTTCCAAGCCATATTGACTATTCTACCCCGTAAGACCATTGCTAGTCTGTGCCCCTTTCCAAGCCATATAGACCAGCGAAACATTGTTAGTCTGTGTCTCTTTCGATGCCACAATGACCCTTGGGCCCCGTAAGACCATTGCCAGTCTGTGTCCATTTCTATGCCACAATGATCATTGGATAACATTGCTAGTATGTGTCCCTTTTGAAGCCAAAAGGACAATTTGAACCCGTAAAACCATTGCTAGTCCCTGTTACACCATTGCTAGTCTGCGTCCCTTTCCAGGCCATATTGACCATTGGACCCCGTAAGAACATTGTTAGTATTTGTCCGTTAATAGGTCAAAATGACCTTAGGACCCCATAAGAACATTGCTTGTCTGTGTCCCTTTCTAGGTCACAATGACCTTAGGACCCCATAAGAACATTGATTGTCTGTGTCCCTTTCTAAGTCACAATGACCTTTGGACCCCGTAAGAACATTGCTTGTCTGTGTCCCGTACAAGCCATATTGACCATTGGACCCCGTAAGAACATTGTAATCGTATCCTGGTTCCACTTCATGGGTAGTGCCAGTGCTTGGTGTCTTGTGCGAAAAGTCTTTCGAACGCTGCCCGAGTAGGGATCGAACTCACTATCTCTTAATCGCAAGGCGGGGATCATATCCATTACACCACTGCGACCACTTAGACCATTGCTAGTCTGTGCCCCTTTCTAGGTCACAATGACCATTGGACCCCATAAGTACATTGCTAGTCTGTGTTCTTCATTAGGCCATATTGACCATTTAACCCCGTAAGATCATTGCAAGTCTGTGTCCTTTTCCATGCCATATTGGCCATTGGACCCCTTAAGACCATTGCTACTCTGTGTCCCTTTCTAATCTATATTGACAGTTGAACCCCGTGAGAACATTGCTTGTACGTGTCCTTTCTATGCTATATTGACCATTGGACCCCGTGAGAACATTGCTAGTATGTTTCCCTTTCTAAGCTTTATTGACCATTGGACCCCGTGAGAACATTGCTAGTATGTGTCCCTTTGCAGGCCATGTTGACCATCGGACCCCGTGAAAACATTGCTAGTACTTGCATGTGTCCGTTTCTAGGTCACAATGACAATTGATCCCCGTAAGAACATCGCTAGTATGTGTCCCTTTCCAGGCCATGTTGACCATCGGACCGCGTAAGAACATTGCTAGTATGTGTCCCTTTCCAGGCTATGTTGACTATCGGACCCCGTTAGAACATTGCTAGTATGTGTCCCTTTCCAGGCCATGGTAACCATCGGACCCCGTAAAAATATTGATAGTATGTGTCCCTTTCCAGGCCATGTTGACAGTTGGACTCCGTAAGAACATTGCTAGTATGTATCCCTTTCCAGCTCACTTTGACCATTGGACCCCGTAAGAACATTGCTAGTATGTTTCCCTTTACAGCCCACATTGACCATTGGGCCCTGTAAGAACATTGCTACTATGTGTCCCTTTCTCGGCTGAATTAGCTATTGGAATATTTTAAAATACAATATTTTCGTTCAGTGCAACGTTTTAATATATTGTATTTGTTTATGAACTTAACACATTTGCATACATGTATATTGTTTATATGTGTCAACATACATTTAAATACTGATATTATCGTGAAATGTGCAAAAAGAATAAGGATGAAATTTAACTTAAGGTGCTTTGTGAATACCGTCCCCAGAATATCAAGGCGTTCTGCCGCTTCCAAAGAGCCCGGATGAGGAGACCCTGATGAACAACAAGATCAACCGCATCCGGAACCACCAGCTGTTCAAGATCTTCTCGCAGCTGGTCCTTTACAGCGGTCTTCTGTATATCGTGTACACTATAAGCTACGAGAGCCGCGACCCGAGGTCCTTCTACCTGACGAATCACATCAGCTCGATGTTTACCTATAGAGATGTTAGTACCAGCGCGATGTATAGTATCGCCTTTTTTTGTTTACCTATTTAAATAATATTAATATTCCAGCTCGCATTATTGTATTACTTGTATTACTGGAACTTAAATACCAAAAATTCAGATGAAGACGATGTTTACATATTCAATTGTTCGAATCGGCGAATTATAATTATTTACATGTAGTTCTGATAGTTTGATTACAAAGAATCACATCAATACGATGTTCACCAAATTTTATTTAGTTCGCGTTGTTTATTATAATTACCTACTTTTCTGATTGTTTGATATCTAAGAATCACATCAATACGATGTTTATCAATATATTAATGTTTGTACGAGCGGGCTCTATTTTATTTCATGTTTTTCGGATAGTATGCTATCAAAGAATCATATCAATACAATGTTTACATACTTATAATATGTACAGGTATATGTTTTCATTTTTACGCATGTTTTCTTTTTTATTTTTTCGTTGTGGATGGATGATGACATACCTCGTGTGAAACTTCCTGTATTCTATCAAGTGCTCTGATATGACCTAGAGTGTTCATGGATAGTGACTTACCTCGTGTGGAACTTCCTGTATTCTGTCAAGAGCTCTGATATGATCTAGAGTGTCTGTTAGTGATGTAACGCATACCCGAAAATACCCGCATTCTCGGTTCCATAAAAAATAACTCTAGTTCGGTTCCTGATTGGAAATTCGGGTCGAGTCGGGTATTAAAATAATACTGCAATTCAACCTTTTTAATCATCATCATCTTTCTTAAAATTCTTCTTAATCTAAAACCATATTCAACAAATTAATACAACCAAGACCCAATGTCATAGTTGTTTCTATTTGACAGTTTTTTTTTTACAAATAAAAGCAAATATTCTGCTGGCGCTCATGGATACTGGAGTGCATCACTGAACAAACGCCACTGAACAGCTGTATGGACGTCTTAAGCCAAGGAATTACAAACCGTCAAGTTGAGGAAATAGGTGTGGCAGAGTGCATTGGCTTTTAACGGGACGGAATTTAAACGCAGAGCATCGTTATTTATATGAACAACCCAAGTTAATGTCAAATGTTATCGTTAATGAAAAGAAGTGATAATTTTTTTTACAGCGAACGAAACTTTTGACCCTTTGGAGTATGGTTTTTCAGTATTAATCCTTTCCTTTTCCTGCGCCGTCAAAATCACGCATCGAATGACGAATCAATACCTTTATAACGCATACACAAGAAGCACGTGCATTATTTCTTGCTGAATTATTTACCGTAAACCCTCTGAAAAAAAGCCTATGCAAATAACTTACGGAACAAATCTGTATTTCCCGAAACGATAATACTTTTTTTTTAACAACGGTTTTATCAAGTTTTATTTCTTAGAACTTAAATATCCTGTAATACAAATAATCTGTATACATGTATTTTGTCCCTTCAGTTTTAACTTGATAATTGTGTTGGTTCCTTATCATTCAACTGAAGTCATTTATAGGAGAAATGAGATTTTGGGGTACAGTTCAAACTTCATAGTTCCTTTCTAAAAGTATTACAGAACTTATGTCCAATCACAACATATTTGTAGCTTTAATCCTGCTGCAAATCAGCTAAATTCGGATCTAGTTTAGATATTAGCAGTATTACAATGACAATTAATAACAAGGATCTCCGTAAAACTGATGGAAGTTGCCCAGTGCGCTTTGTAAAGCAGTATCAATGCAATGAGAAATGCAGATATATTATCATGATTAAAAATCACTAGGCTGGACCAAATCTGACACCAAAACTGTATGTGAACATGCCACAAACGAGAATTATTTCATTAATCGTCTAATCTTCAAAGTAGAGACAATGTTTACTCATCGGAACAGCCATCTAGAGGTACAACGTTGATGTGTACTTTTACTTATATAAATGCCCGACCCGACCCGCAAATACCCGACCCGAAGAAAGATACCCGACCCGACCCGACACAAATTGCTACCCGTTGCATCCCTAATGTCTATGGGTAGTGACTTACCTCGTGTAAAACTTCCTGAATTCTGTCAAGTGCTCTGATATGATCTAGAGTGTCTATGTATGGTTACTTACCTCGTGTAGAACTGCCTGTATTCTGTATATTATGTATACTTGAATTTAGTTGCGTAAATACGTACGGTATGCATGTTATGCTTATAGGTGACTGATCTAGCCTCTTACACCGAATGGCTGAATAAACAATTCATAAACCACTACTTCTCAAAGACCTACTTCGGAGCCATTGCCGATCCGGAAACGCGATCATATACTGAAGATCTGGTGAATTTCCGGGTTGGTCCTGCACGCCTTCGCCAGTTAAGAGTTAAACCGGGTAAGATCGTATCGATGATTATCAGCTATATATTCATTAGTTTGTATAAATGACGGCAAATAAAAATCAATTCGTTGAAGTCTTGGTATAAGATTATGTCTTATGCTTATAACATGACGGTACAGCTATTTATTTGCCAGATTGTGTGTTGCTGTCAACCTTTATTGTAACGTTTGTGAAGTTTAGGATATGGTGTTATTTTCCAAAAAACTGTACAAACTATAACGCATGTTATTGTTAACATGTGTTTACCAAAAAAGGTTTTTCGAATGCATAATCATAAGTATATGATCCGTCATTGTTGTTTTTTGTTTTCAGAAAGTTGTATTGGACCTTTAGCCTACGCCAAACCCTGTCACAACCGATTCATAGAAAATAAGAAACAAACTAGTGACTATTGTCAGGGCTGGAACTTCCAGCCTTGTCCAGTGGCGGAAAAATCCAATATCCTGACGTCACCAGCATGGCTTTTTAAGTCGTCCGACGAGGTGTGGGGGTTTCCCACGTACGCGCTGTACAACACGTACGGTGGCGGCGGATACTTCATGAAACTGGACGTCAACAACGACGTCAGCAAGCGGATTTTTGAAGAACTCCTAAATAACAATTGGTTTGACAACCAGACTAGGGCTGTCATATTGGAGTTTTCTCTATACAATGCGAACGCCAATCTTTTTGTGTACTCAAAATTCGTCGGCGAATTTCCAGAAATGGGGGGATTTTTGCCATATTCGAAAGTCAGCGTTTTCAGGCTTTACCTGCATTACGGACCAGATGGGAATTTTATTATGTTTCTTGAGTTGGTGTTTTTGCTCTTAATGGTGTTCGCGACATTAAACATCGCCTATAAGATATTCACAGACGTGAAAGCGTTTTTCAGATCAGTTTGGAACATTCTGGATATCCTGGCACTCACTATGAGCTATGTGTCGACGATCATGTTTGTATTAAAACTGGGTATCATTGAGAAAACAATTAAAGTGTTCCAAGAAGACAAAAACGCATATGTTTCATTTGAACATTTGGAGTTCTACGACTTTATCACGAACACCACGTTTGGTATCCTAGTTTTCATACTGTCCATTCGCATTTCAAGAATTTTGGGATACAGTGGGAAAATAAACGAAATGGCTGCGGTCATTTCTAATGCGGCAAACGATCTGCTCGGATTTCTGATCGTATTTAGTATAACTACGTTTGCCTACGTCGCCTGCGGTACAATGCTGTTCGGGCGAGACGAAGACAGATTTAAAAGTATGTTTGACACTTTCGGAACAATTACCGAAGCTATCATCGGCAAGAATAAAGTAGATGATATAATGGCGTCACAGCCAATATATGCCGAGTTTTACTACTTCACGTTTGTGCTCTTCGTCCTGATGACTTTGGCTACAATGGCGGCTGCGATTCTCAACTTCAGCATCTCTCACGTTAAGGAAGAAACCGTGAAGCTGGCTCCCACCAATATTGTGGAAGTGATTTGGGACAGAATTGTGTTTATTGCTGGGAAACTGCAGGGAAGCAAAAAGGCTAAAAGTAAGTAAATATGTCTGATTGTCATAATCCAATAACTAATTTTATTTTGTGTCATGCATATTTGTGTGTAAATAAAGTTAACAAATAAGAACACCTTTGTACAATGTACAAAATTGAAAAGAAGTACTTTTACTTTTTATATCTTACATACTTAAAAAAAGCTTGTTGGATTGGTAACCATTAATTATGGTAAAGATTGGTAACCATTAGTTATGGTAAAGATTGGTAACCATTAGTTATGGTAAAGATTGGTAACCATTAGTTATGGTAAAGAATGGTAACCATTAGTTATGGTAAATGTTGAATTGGTAACCATTATTTATGGTAAATGATGGATTGGTAACCGATAGTTATGGTAAATGTTGAATTGGTAACCATTAGTTATGGTAAATGTTGAATTGGCAACGATTAGTTATGGTAAATGTTGGATTGACAACCATAAGTCATGGTAAATGTTAAATTGGCAACCATAAGTTATGGGAAATGTCTGATTGGTAACCATTAGTTATTGTAAATGTTAAATGTACAACCATACGTTATGGTAAATGTTGGATTGTTAACCATTACAGAGGCTCCACTTGTGCGGCGCGATTCAGAGAGTGAACTTCGAGAAATCCTGTCCGATCTACATATGTTTATCAGGAACATAAAAGTGAAAAAGAAGTCCAGGGTATGTTAGTTGTGGTGCACGATTGTTTTGTCACATACCATTATGCAAACGTTTTAAGCGTACTCGGACATAAAACGGATTAGTTACCGATTGGTAACAACGGTATCCGGAGTTCTTTTCATGTCTTGCTTTTTCAGTCTTTATATTGAGAACATTTTCGTGCTCTTTAATAGAACACATTTGTTCAACATCCTCTTTCATTTTTTTTAAATAACACGTGTTTGTCCGCGCGGCATTTCAGTTGAGGCTTACGTTCGTGTAAAGTCTTAAAATCCAGTAAAGAAGTTAAAAGTCCGGACAAGCAAAAGGCCAATTTCAATTTTTGACCTTCAAGTATGAGATTGACCTTTTACCAACAGATCTTACTCATGCTCGTAAAATGCCGTCTCATTTAGGCAAACGTGTGCCAATTCATTGAAAAAAGCTCAATCTATGACCATGTTATAGTCAGGACAAGCAAAAAACTGATTTTGATCTTTGACCTCTAAGTGTGACCTAAACATTTGACATATGGATCTGGTTTACATGCTCTTTATGTTGTCTCATTGAGGTTAACATTTGTGCCAAGTAGTTTTTAAAATCCATGGTAAGCTACAGCACAGACAAGCAAAGTGTGAATTGTGCCTTTAGACATCTAGATGTGACCTAGAACTTTGACCTAGGGACCTGATTCATGAGCGGTATACACCAGCTCATTGGAGCAAACATGTGTTCCAAGTGTTGCTAAGATCTCTCCATCCATGGCCAAGTTATACTGTGGACAAGCAAAATAAGCCAATTAATAATCAAAGGACAATTACTCCTTGAAAAAATCATCAGACTGGAACGATCTGACAATATGCGCATATCCCCTTGGTAGGAAGGCTGCATATAAAGTTTCTTTGAACTCGAGTTGTTAGTTCTTACGCGGAAACAAAAGTATTCCAATACAATGTATTATTTGTAATATAAAAAGGGCAATAACTCCCTGAAAAATCATTAGACCGGAACAACCTGACAATATCCGCATGTCCCCTTGGTAGGGAAGCTGCATATAAAGTTTGAATTCGGGTTATTAGTTCCAGAGATCTCGCTCGGAAACGAACATTTCCTTAGAAAATGTCCTATTTCAAATCAGAGGGCAATAACTCCCTGAAAAATCATCGGACCGGAACGACCTGGCAATTTGCGCATGTCCACCTTATAGTGATGCTGTATATAAAGTTTCATCACATTCGGGTCATTAGTTCCTGAGATCTCGCGCGGAAACGCAGTACCGTACGATCGAAAGGAGCGGAATGACAGACGGACGGAAATGGTGTATGATTGATAAAGTCGTCGGGGAAATTCGTTTCACACCCGGACAAACTGACTTGCCGTGTAATAAGAATTCGGACGGACGGACAAAGCGGCGACTACCGGTATAGGCTATCCCCTTTCGGGGAGCATAAACTATATGACTATCTTGTCGGAATTGTATTTATCTTATAATAACTTCTCGTGAACATCTGATTTTTTGCGATAAGTTACAATTAATATTTCGCGAAAAAAAAAGAATATCTTATTCAGTAGTGGGCATTAATTTGCCTTTTTTTTCATGGAAACCAGTCACGAAAATCTCAAAATGTTTCCCGACAGGTTTTTCAAATGTTCGTGGAAAGATGTTAACCCTTTGTGAAAACTGTGTGGTTATCTAATGCAGAAGTGTGCAACCATACGTAACATTTAAATTGTGTGGCTATCGAATGCAGAAGTGTGCAACCATACGTAACATTTAAAGTGTGTGGTTATCTAATGCAGAAGTGTCCGACCATACGTATCATTTCAATATGTGGATTTCTTTCTGTTACAGAAGGCGGACAAGTACCGACTGGCAGAACACGATGAGGACTGAGGAAGTGACAGTCACTGACAAAGAGTTAAACGAGAAAAAAATGCAACCTTGGTTTAATAACAGTGCTCCTAAGGTTTATGTGATTTTAAATATGTACACGAGTGTTTTAAAGGCGAATGTAATGAACATACAATTTTTGCTATTAAGTACGTTTTTATGGCAACATTTTGATAGTGATAAGTGTAAATAATGTGTATGTTTTTTAACAATAACTGATGTTAAAGTTCACGTTAATGTCGTAAATAATGTATTGCATTGTTGGTTTATGATTGAATGCTATGCACTTTTATGCTTGTTATTTAGTACCTTTTTAATATTAGCAACTCCCTGTTATAATGCTGTTAGAAAGCACTTTATCCTTGTATATTTCGTATTTGTCTAATAAGATTTATGCTCATTTAAAGGGACCTGTTCACGGAATGGAAAATTCTAAAAAGAAATATACATTAATTATAAACAAGCGAAATAACACTCATGACAAAGAAATATATTAGAAATATAGTGTCTTTTATGAAAAATCAATTGAAATGGATAAAATTACATTTAGCGTTTGTAACGCTTTTCATAGGTATTTTGGAAAACACTAACATAGCGTTAAAAATTCACCATTATGCGCAAGTCAGAATGGCAGAGTGTCACCATTATGCGCAAGTCAGAATGGCAAAGTGGTTAAAGCGCAAGATTTTTGATCCCGGCGGCCGTCGGTTCGAGTCCCGGCGAAGGCAAATCTTAATTAATGTTGTTTTTTTCTTTATATAATATTTTGTTTTTGGTCAGTCTAACTGCTTCGGTTTTTGCAGCTAAGACATAAAATGTCATTTTTCCAACATACGAAAATCTGTTAACAAATCCCTTTAAAAAACAAGTGACCAGACAAGTTCCATTTTAAATGCTATATTACTTGCACTGCACATGGTAGATTAAAATCTGACGTGTGATGCACCGTGATATATCATAGAAATAAAATTTCTGTTTTCTTCATTTATGCCTTCGTCTTTACATTTATAAAACTTAATTTAGTTACATAAAGCAATGTCGATCTATTATCAGGATGGGTTACTCATGGTATTACTGCAAAATGTATAGCAAGTAACAGCGTGACCACTGAAATTCCAGAGCAAAATTCCCCGATATTTCCCTGACAGGAATATGATATTTTTTTAGCTTTTTGCCCGAGTCGATGGCCACCCTGTATAAGGAATGCAGAAAGTGTGTTTTGCACTCCTACTGGCACGACAACATCGTATGCACGGTTTGGGAATGAGTTGAAAATCTTAGATTAATCTCACCCATAAATAAATTGGTAACGATGGACCAGTGTGCGATGCAGTCTATCTTGAATCGTCGACAGATCTACGGCCACTGTGTGGGTAAACAACAAGTGCATGTTTTAAGATCTATTCCAGTTCGTGAAACAAAACTATAAGGTATTCCAAAGATGCGGAAGCGTATCGCAGTCAGCCCGAGTCTATACGTGCAAGGTCTTCACTAGCGGACCAATAAGTATAGCAAGTAACAGGGTGGCCACTGAAATTCCAGAGCAAAATTCCCTGATATTTCCCTGACAGGAATATGATTTTCCAAGACATTTATTGACGTTACCGATACGATAAGCGCATACAGGAGAGTGTTAATGAATAATATGCCTCAATGCTACACTTCTATTAAGTTTATCTACTAGATAACTTGTTTTTGTACATAAATATGATATTTGTAAAGGTTTACAGTTTTAATTTTCTTGTTGGTAAAATTCAAATTTGCGATGTTTCTCTAAGATTTTGTCTTAATTTTGGTCAGCAACTCTGATATTTCCCCGATGTTTTTTTTGTACAAAATAATCCCTGATTTTTGTTATACGTTTTGACCGAGTCGATGGCCACCCTGGGTAAGGAATGCAAAAAGTATGTTTTGCACTCGTACTGGCACGACGACATCGTATGCACGTTTTGGGAATGAGTTGAAAATCTTAGATTAATCGCACCCATACATAAATTGGTAACGATGGACCAGTGAGCGAAGCAGTCTACCTTGTATCGTCGACAGATCTACCGCAACTGTGTGGGTACACAATATGTGCATGTTTTAAGATCTATACCAAAGTCGTTAAACAAAACTATTAAGTATTCCAAGACGCGGATGCGTATCGCGGTCAGTCAGAATCTATGCGTGCAAGGTCTTCACTACCGGGACCAAACATACATTTTTAAATGCAGTATCGAGGGGCATGATGGCCCAAAGCGCTCACCTGCGTACTGGCAATGACAGAGACCAGCTCTGCCATCAGATGAATGTCATCGCCTACAAAATGACCCACATCAGACAGATATCTTACTGTTGTTGACCTGGCAATCGACAGGTGCAATACAGATGCCTGTCCGACCTACTTCTGTTACTCACCTGGCAATCGAGAGGCACTATACAGATGCCTGTCTGGCCTACTTCTGTTTTTCACCTGGCAATCGACAGGTACAATACAGATGCATTTACGGTCGAATCTTTGGGACCAAGGCCAACAACAAAAAATTGGCGATTTGTATACCATGCCCAATCACACTTATATTACATAGAGGTTCATCCAATCTCTGCAATCACATGAGGTTGAAACATCCAGTTGAACTGCATATACGGCGTTTTGTTCTTATGTTTACAGCACAATAATTTAAACAGTCGCAAGTGACAGCAATAAAGATACCTGTCAGCGTTACAAATATCATCGAAAAGGACTAGTCAATCAAACAGACCAACGTACTGGATGTATTTGCATTTTAGCTTACCGGTTAACAGCTCTAATACCAAAGCAATTAACCGGTTACTGAAATACTATGTGTTGCCATTACTAGTAAAAAATGAAGTCTCTAACCTTAATCTAGTCCATTTTGGGTTATTTCACAAACAAGGGCAATAACTCTGTTGTTTGTACCCCAATCTAGGCAAATATTTGGTGTATTATGAGATCTTATAGTCATGCACAATCTGTGCAAGTTTGGTCAAGATTGGAAAAAAAGTTTCTGTGTTCCATTGTTTGCAAGTTTTCTCATAAAAAAAGGGAAATAACTCTGGTGAACCTGGTTCTATTTGGCCCATCATTGCACCCGATGAGATGTTATGGTCATACACAAACTACGAAAGTTTAGTCTACATATATGAATGAAAGGTTTATTCTCTTGGAGACTCTGACAACTATTGACGAATTATGGATTTTTGCACAAACAAGGGGCAATAACTGGTCTTTTTAGTTTGATCTGACCCATATTCGACAATAACTGAGACCTCATGGCTATACATAAACAGTGCAAGTTTGGTCAAGATTAGACAAAAACAAGATTCTGTGTTTGATAAACACAATTGCCCCCGGTTGATGCTGGATAACCCATTTCTTAGTCCAAATTAGGTCAAGGTCAGGGTGAGTGATATGGGTGGATAGGGAAAGGTAATAAGTAACAACTGTGTAAATATACAATTGTAGTAAGCGGTGTTGGTGCTAGACAAAATGGTAAAATCAAGTTAACCAAGAAATGGCATTTTTGAATTATTAGAAGTCCAAATTAGGTCAAGGTGAAACTGAGGTTGGGTGATAAGGGTGGATTGGGAACGGTCATAAGTAACAACTGTGTAAATATCCAAGTGTTGTAGTAAACGGTGCTGGTGCTATACAACACAGGTTAAATCTAGTTAACCAAGAAATGGCACTTTTGAATTATTATAAGTGCAAATTAGGTCAAGGTCAAAGTGAGTTTGGGTGATATGGGTGGATAGGGAATGGTCATAAGCAACAACTGTGTAAGTAACCAAGTGTTGTAGTAAGCGGTGTTGGTGCTAGACGAAACGGTAAAATCTACTTAACCTTGTCACGGATGGAAGGACACACAGGGCAACCACTATATGCCTCCTGCATCAAGATGCCGGGGGCATAAAAATGATGATTACCCTCCACATTGTTCATTGTATGCATTTTTTCTCACAAACAAGAGGCAACAACTCCGGTGTTTGAACCCCAAGCTAGCCCAGTTTTAGATTATTTTGAAATCTTATGCTCGTACAAAAGCTGTGTAAGTCTGGTGTCTGTTGCACAAAGTCCATTTTACTTTTTTTTGATGAAAAAGGGGCAATAACTCTAGCTATTATCGAAATTCACTGAGATCTTATGGTCATACACAAACTGTGCAAGTTTAGTCAGGACTGATCAAAAAGTGAAGTCTCTAGGTCTAGTCAATCAAACAGATTATCATTCTGGATGTATTTGCATTTTACTTCAAGATTGAATGAAAAAATGAAATATCCATGCAGAAAACATGGCCATTTTTACATTTGTTTCTGGTGTTTGTGGCCCAATCTGGCCCATTGTTGGCTTCTGCTGCGACCATATGATCTCACAAACTGTGGAAGTTTGGTCAAGTTTGGAAGAAAATGAAATCTCTATGAACAAAAAAGGCAAATGTTGCATTTTTTACCACAAACAAGGGGCCATAACTCTGGTGTTTGTGGCCCAACCTTGCCCATCTTTGGTTTCTACTGAGACCTTCTGGTCAAACACAAACTGTTGAAGTTTGGTCAAGATTGGATGAAAAAATAAGAGAAATCTATTGGGAAAATGCAATTTTCCATGAAAAAGGGCAATAACTGTAAGGTTTCTAGTCCGACTTGGCCAATATTGAATAAAAACGTTGTCTTTATTGCGTTAACGGTAAAATTGTTGACGGCATACAGACGCCGGACAGCGCAGGAGAGATCCCTTTTACCAATAGCTCACCGAGCACTTGGTGCTCAGATGAGCTAAAAAGATCCAAATTACGAACAATACAATAAATCAAAACATTTTATTCATATTTCTTTTGGAACTACTTAACAGATTTAACTAAGAGTTAACAAATATAATGTACAGGATTATAATACCGTTATGTACGTGCTTAGAGAAACACATCTTTTCACCACCCTTCCAAAATATTTGATGGAAAACCTGGGCTTCAAACAAATACAGAAGTAGTTATATGATAAGCAAATCTGAAGTTAACTAAAACAACAACTTTAGTACCCATTTCAGACCATGATGTATTTTACAAATCTCCAGTTTCTCCCAGAGAATACAAATATAATACTAATCCATGAGAGATATCTGAAGTTCGATAAAAAAAGCTTCAATAACAGAAAATTGATCTACAACAATTTAACTACTTGAGCTGGTAATAAATTAATACAAATGGAAACCAAGATGACAAAAGAGCCAAGTATAAAAACAAGTAAAGTACAAAATTTTGAAAAATTGATATCCCAGTTACAAAACATCACTTGTATTCAACACATAACAATTATCACCTTTGACATTGCATGGACCATATGGCCAGGTTATTGACGGCGATTTTCCACATGGTTACATACGTGTAGCATTCTACGGAGGTTCATAGTTCGTGAGACAAGTTGATAAGTACAAATGAGAGGAAAAAAGCACATAAAAACAAATGCCGGGGCTACCTGACACTAACAATAATGAGTGTAAATACCAGAAATAATGCCATCACTGCCACCACAAATTGCCTGAACACAATAAAAACACACATGAATATCTATTGTGATGTTCATAAACATTACAAAAACACCATTAGTATAAAATCTGACATCCATTTTAACCTGTTAGTACAATATTCTGTATGAAAGGGTTACTCACAATTTATGGTTTTGATAAACATCTTATGCTATTTGCATAACTTTACCGAAAAAAATCGTAAACCACTTTACGCAGTAACCATAGATGTACATATATCTGATGCAATAATATGCCAGATTCAAGCATTAATTGCACAGAAAACATGAGTAACATCCATTGTACTTTATTAGCGGGAGACTACGTTGAGCCTCTGTGGTCCTTTATTTTAACCAATTTAATAATACCTAACACCGTAGTGTTCACTTTGTCAACATTACATGACTGGTCTTCTAGAGACTAAAACTATGAATATTCTTAAAAGGATTCATGTACACCATTTTCTTGAACTATGAAATAAGGGCATGTTGGATTTACTACAACGGATTATATAAGATCACTGGTAAACAAAAAATGTTGCTGTTATACATATATTATATCAAAAAAATGTGCTAATTATCACAAGTGTAGAAAAAGATTTAACCACTTTAATATTCATATGATGATAAACTAATAAACTAATAACAAAGTTTAAAAGCAAGTTACTATATATAAAGGAAATTATCCTAGGCAAAATGCAAAGTTCCGACACCCCAATCCTTGTTTAATGCACGTATGTTTTCAAATAAAAAATGTCAAACAAAAATAAACATTTAACACTAATTTCCAAAATTCCTGACGATGTATCAACATTGAAGAACTGAAACTCTAAACTTTGGTAACATCAATTTGTAGAAAAGAAACATGTCTAATCTCTGGAAGCTGTTGCTGTGGTTACAGTGACTGATAACCACAGCAAGCATGAAAGGCAGACTGGCCTGGCTATTAGATGTCCATCTCAAACTGTGGATGCTCCTCTACTCCTTCCGCTGAAACAGACACACAGGATGGGTGAGAAGCATGTCCAAGGCAAACAGACACTCAGTAGAGTGTCAGTACAAATCCAATGAAGTTACATGCCCGGCAAGTAACATTTTAAAGGTTTTTTTGTTTAGAATTTTTTGCCGTATTCAACAGTATTTCAGTCATATAACGGCGGTCAGTTAACCTACTCACACTTTCTGGGTAAGCTGGTTTACCAGTACTAAGTGCACATACTTATGCCAGTAACTGAAAACTGCCCTACTTGAATCCGAAGTAGGGGGAGAATGGCCGTAGAAATAATTTCATGACCAATCCCCACACAAGTTATGTGGCCGGGCTGGGAATCGAACCCGCGATCCTCAAATTTGTACTCTGCACTTCATCTCAACATCCTCTATCAATATATGCGGTTAAAATTCCACAACAACAACCTGAGAGTTGAAGCCTAAGAATACATTTACCTGTCACCAATGGTGTCACAAGATTAACTATTGGTGCCTAGGCTACTGCTTTTGATATTCAACTAATATTTTAACCCTGGTATCTTTTTCATTAAAATACTGCCGAGTCAGATATAAACAAGAACTGTTTGCAATACAGGTATGCCCCCCTTAGGTCCAGAGAAATCTCTGTACAAAATTTCAAGGATGACAAGTAAAACAATTTGTTTATACTGTTGTTCAGTTTGACCTTGACCTTTGACTCTTTGACCCAATAATAAATATGGACCCACTTCTAGTCACGACCAACGTACCTTCTAAGTTTGAAAAACCAAGACCATAAGGGTTCTTTAGTTATTGCCCGGACAAGGTTTGGTCTAACAGCAGACAGACCGACATTGCAAAGCAATAAACAATACCCCGCTTCAATCGCAAACAACAAAACTATTTTTAAATCTACTGGTTAGCGACCCATTTTCGCCTGAAAATGGAGGTTTTACATCGTTCACATGTCTTACTAAAGAGTTTTTAATGAAACTTGGCACAAGCAATGTTAGTCACCTTAGACAATAAAAAATAACATTAAAAAAAATATGTTTACACAAATCAAATTATATCATGTGCAAAAAATACCTATAATTGAATGCATAAAAATTAACAACTGTACCAATTATTCCCCCACCTTAAAAAACGTGTTATTTTCAAAAGCGAAATAAAAATTAGTTTGTGATATTATTTCAGTTTAGAACAGTTTTTGTGAGGTAATTTCATGTTCAAATGTGCACAAAATCACTTTGTAACACACCTGAACATGTCACAACACTGAGGCAGTATACTATTTTCTCTATACTCAGCATAATATATTGTTTAACACTACACTTATTTTTCTATTTGACGGATGATACTCCTTCATAAATCACATTATTTGTGTTTACATTTCGGTTCTAAAGAATAGGTGAACCTACATCCATAAGCCCCCACACAAATAGCACCAATTGAGGCCCAAACATGGGTACTGAAGTGTTTGTACAAGTATCCGTTTATTTCTACACTTTTAATGAATCAACTATATTTAGTTAAAACTGGAAGGGGTCGTTTAGAGTCATTCATGGTTCACTAACAAAACAATCGCCTGGAATTAAAAAGCCTTACAGAATAAAGACCCCCTTCCAGCGCCTTGAACAAGTGAGCGTGTGCGTGATGATGTCATCCCCGCATGTACCGGATAAGGCCAGTAGTGCATTGTTTTAGACATCGCGAAACTTAAGAGGGTCTCATCAGACATGCTGTCTGACAGCCTTCAACATTATGTCAGACAACCAGATTGAACGTCAGACACACACTGTGAAATGAGTTGAACTTGAAACAATTCTGTCAGACAAAATGTCTGTCAGACATTTTGAAATTGTTTCAGACATGTCTGACACATTTCGCGCTGTCTGTTAATTGTTTACATGGATATTATAATGCGGGATACTTCTGCAATAATTTGCTGAAGTTTAACAAAACGACAAGGCTAATCGACTGACGGTAATTCATTATCCTCAACTCTTTTAGATATTAGTGTAAACAATTTTGAGCCTTTAACAATTTTACATCTTGAACATCCGAATAGATTTATTTGTGCCCGTCTTAATATTAATAGTCTTAGAAACAAATTCTATGTTATCCCGGAAATATTATCTGATAACTCAGTAGATTTACTTTTCATCCTTGAGACCAAATTAGACAACTCTTTTCCATACTCCCAATTCGATGTTGATAACTACCACATGTGGCGAGCTGACAGAAATGGTGGTGGTATTATTGCTTTTTTAAGGTCTGATATTGCAGGTGAACAGAAAAATGATCTAGAATTTGCTGACATTGAATCAATTTGTATACAGATAATGATTAACATATCTAAATGGAATATATTTGGAACACATAAACCTCCATCTCTAAACAATAACACCTTTCAAGACAACTGTGAAAAAAATAATCGATAAAGCTTTTAAAAAATGTGATAACCTATGTATATTAGGTGCCTTAAACTTCAATATGCAAGTCAAAGAGTGAAGTACATCACTGACTACCATATGTGACACATTTGACCTTGATAATCTAATTACAGAACCAACTTGTTACCAAATGAATTGCACTCCTTCACTTTCAGATGTTATATTAACTAATAGTAAACACCTGCTTGGTACCACTATTAACTTTGACTTCACTTTTAGATGTTACCTTAACTAATAGTAAACACCTGCTTGGAACCACTATTAACTTTGACTGCACTTTCAGACGTTTTTTTAACTAATAGTAAACACGTGCTTGGTACCACTATTAACTTGACTGTGGTTTAAGTAATTGTCATAATTTTATAGGTGTTCAATTTAAACATGACATACAAAAGAGATGCCCTAAAATATGCACTTACAGAAGTTTTAAACATTTTAACAGTGAGCTATTTAACCAAGAACTTGCTGATAACCTCTCACATATTGATATGTCCCACTCAAATATAAATGATATATATAATGACTTCAGTAATACTTTTATTGAAACCACAAACAGACATGCCCCCTTAAAAAAAAAAAAGTTAACTAACAAGCCTGCCCCATTTATGAATAAAGCCCTTAAACATGAAAAATACAAAAAAACGAATGTTATTTAACAAGTATAACCACAATCCCTCCACAAAAAAACTGGGAAAACTATAGAAAACAAAGAAATAAAGTAACAAAGCTAAGAAGAAAATCACTTAAAGACGTTCGCAACTAAAGGAAAATAATTGGGTTAATTTCTCCTTTTGCTTCATTATTTCTTTACTGTATATAGGTTACAATATACAAATTTTAATCAATAAATATAAATCTGTATAAGTCTTTAAGTTCCAGTCAATGGTTAAAGGTTCATAAAGCATTATAATAATCAAAAACACACGTATACAATGTATTGCCAAACAAATTAGTTAAAAAAAGATCCATAAATATATTTACATTCTATTTTTGCAGTTGATACGTTATTTACGTAAATACGAAACATGAAAAAGGCTACACAGATACCCTATTTAGGTTACAATATACTAATTCCAATACTTATGTAATTTAATGTAAAAGCGATAACTTTAACCATAATAAATGCAATATTTTGCACATAGGGACCCTCATAACCATACCTTTTCTTAAAGAGCCTTCTAAGCTGAATTGATTTAAGCAATAAAAAGGGTATGTCATGCGTTATGCAAGAAAGAACTCGACACTAAGCAAAGTTGACTGTTTTATCACCATCTTTTTAGCGACTACTTTCTAGTTGAATGTAACCCGCCTCAGCGCAAGTGTCATACTGTAGTCTCCAATCTTAAAACATATCAGTGATTTATTTGTGCATACCAATGCTTACCCTACCAACATCGCCAAAAAAGAATATCAAAGCAAGTGTCTAAACCTAAAAACATGTTTTCGAGTTAAACTTGTTGATTTATTTAGAGAGTACAGCCCTACATCACTTATTTATTTAGTGTATTGTGACCTTTAAAGTCCAATATTTCCCAAACAAGTTCGGTGACCCATTCTTTTTATTAATGTTTTGATGTAAGTATACATTGGTGCATGTATGTGCGAAAATATAAGAAAATCTGTTGTTTTGAACAAAATAATCCATGCATAATAAATGACGTTTCAGAAGTTATTTTTAGTAGCCATCTGACCTACTTCAATGTCCAGTCAAATTCATTATTTTAACAGTAATTGTAGGTAAAGCGTTTTTTATTACCAAAATACACTTGTACATTGCCACACAAGACATGTGAAAACATATCAGTTAAAAGAACCAGAACCTAGTTAGAAAAAAAGCTCTCCTTTATACTTTAAACATTGATAAAAAAATCCAAACTGAAAAAAGGGGCTTCGGTACCGTATTGAAAACCCAATATTTCCGGAACAAGGCAGGTGACCCCTTTTTTTAAAGACTGTTTTAGTTTCAGCATACAATGACACGTTTATGGAATTTTTAAACACAATATGTCGTTTGGAACAAAAGATATTCGTATATTTGATTATTTATTGATGTTTTCAAAGGCATATTAAATGCATAATTAACCTCATTAAGAGTCCATTAAAAGTAATTTTTGAATGGTAACCATAGATAAAGCGCATTTTATCGTTAATGTGCACTTGTATATTGCCAAACGAAACAATGAACAAAGATGCGTTTAAAAAATTCCGTCCTTGTTTGAACATGAACGCTTTATATAATTGGACACCGCTAGTCACATAAACTGAAAAAAAGGCTTCGATGGATACTATTCTATTAGAAGATAATAAAATTATAATTGAACAAAAAGAAGTATGCAACTTATTTAACGATTTCTTTGTAAATGTAGCCAAAACAATTGGTAGTAATTCACTTCCTGTAACTGCAACACATCCTAGCATAATTGCCATTAAACAAAGTAATACAACAAACGTGGAAACATTGGAATTCCAACCTGTTGATTCTACATTCATGAACAAACCACATTACTTCAAATTATAGAGACTGGAAACAGGCTGTAGATGAGAATAAATAAGTTGCCGCCATCCTTATGGATCTGTCTATAGCCTTCGATTGCCTGCCACATGACCTTCTTCTCTAAAGTTAAAACATTACAATGTCGGTAACAATGCGCTTCAGTTAATAAAGGACTATTTAAATAATCGAAAACAATGTGTCAAACTAGGCCATTTCACAAGTGGATTTCAAAACACATATAAGGGAGTGCTACAAGGACCAGTATTCTTTAATATTTTCATAAATGATATATTTCATTTTGTTCAGAAATGTAAATTGTATAATTATGCCGATGACAACACTTTATCTGACTCTAGTCATGACATTATGTGAAATCATCTCTTATACATGACAGTCTCCCTTATATACAATGGTTTACACTGTAAACTTTACAGATAATTAAATCCAAGCCAATCCTGACAAATTTCAAGCCATAGCAATTGGACCTAAGCCTCATAAATGTAATTTAACATTAAATCTTAATAATAAAAACAAAGCATGTGTTAAAGAGATCAAACTCTTAGGAGTAACTATAGTCTAATTCATGAGACGTGCTGCGAATTTAGTGTTACTTTTTATATAGGGCTAAATTCACTGGAACGTCTCATCGCCGAAAGACCATTTATGTGGTGGAAACCTAAAAGTTTAAATTTTCATTAATTTCCTTTATTTGCGACAAAGTTATAAATCAACGTATTTTACTACACCTAAACTGCTTAACATGTGCCGAAATTTACCTAGAACATGCGTTTAATTCTGATTTAAACTTGCGAATAAATCTACATTCGTGTACAGTCCACCATGTTTACCTTGCCTTGTTTAACCCTTCAAATATGCTTAAACCAATCGGATGATGAATGATAGAATTGAATGACCAATCGAAATGACGCAATCGTCTCAGTGTAGCAGAATATCGATTAAAGTTTACACAGTAGAGGACAGCGAGATGTGTTGAAAATTCAATAGTGTGTAGGTTTAAATTGGTGTTGCATCCAAAATGGAAGTGCTATCGTACAAATATTTATGAAACATTATTGAGGAATAAATTCTCTTTGCAGGTATGTAAATTTTATTAAGAAATATTAATGCTAACCATGCCATTTCAGCGCGTGAAAGTAGCGACGAAAATCCTGTCGCTACTCTAAAGACATATAGGGTGAAATTTCCCACACATCATTGGTCTTTCCCCGTTGATGCCCCGCCAATATTGCCCATATAAAAAGTAGCTCAATATTGGCACAGGGCCTAACTTGTTATGCTAGGGTTACTATAGATTTCAGGTTAAATTTCAAATCTCGCGTTACAAATATTTGTAAATTAGGAAAGCATCTATGCAATTAAATGTTCTAAAGCGCATAGGGAAAAACATCTGTTAATTAGGAAGAGTTAACATATATTACTCCTTTATCATGTCTAATTTTAATTTCTGCCCCTTAGCATGGCATTTTTGTGGAAAAATGAATACAAACAAAATTGAAAATATTCAAAAAAAGAGCCCTGCAATTTGTTTACAATGACTACACATCAGACTACACTACTACAAAAGTCAAAACTTCCTACTTTAAAAGTGAGACGATTGAGAACGATGGCTATTGAAACTTTCAAAATACTACATAAACAGTCACCTTCTTATCTTCAAGACCTAGTTGAATGTAAAAATAATAGCTTCTTTTTAAATATAGTAATACAGCATTTATACCGCATGTAAAAACAACAAAATATGGCCTAAACTCTTTCCATTCAGCTGCACCAAGACTATGGAACTCGCTTCCTCAACAGTTTCGTGATGAAGGAAATTTAAACCAATTCCGTAGTTTAGTAAACTCTTCAAATGGTGAGCACTGTCAATGTTCATGTTATATGTGCTACAACTAATAGCTAAGATGTAATTATCACCACCATTGTAACATATAACACTATTTGTCTGTTCCATTTAATTTGTCCTTTTCTTTCTGACTGTTCATTCTATGTTATTGTCCAAATTTTCTCTTTTTCCATTTATTTCTCTGAATTTATTATTAATTCTCTTATTCCCTCCATGTAGGCCTACAACTTGTTCTTTTTATCAAATGTATTTTATAGTACTAATAAAACTTTCTTTGCGACGATGCATAAGATTTGTCCATTCTATTTTTGAAGATTTGTTCTTTTCATTAATGTAATGTATGCAATTTAAGAAGTTTCCATTTTATTTTTGAAGTAGCCAATGTTTAATTTACTGTTTAAACCTTAATATGCCATTGTACTTAAGATCTATGCAAATTTTCCTTTTTTTTCACTGAAACTCTGTTTATTACATAGGACTGCAGCTGCTATTATTAATGAATATGCATACAATATTGATTCAAATGCCATTATGGTGTTGTTACAGTTGTACCCACATAAGTACTTCTGATGGATTTTGTTATTGTAATTGTTGCTGGTAATATTATTATTATTGTATTAGTTTTATTTGTGTAAGTTTTTATGGATTGTGTTGTATTTATTAAGTTCAACTTTCACATAATTTGATGTCTACACCAATTGTATAATAATTAATTTACTAAGATTGTGGCATTAAAAATAACATCAGTCATACATTCTATTGTTTGATTTGCCTACACATACATATGTCGTCACCTATATTAAAAGGACAGTCTTCATAATAACTTATGTTTAGATTTAATTAGTCGAATATTTATTGTTAAGTTTAATTTATTTAATCACTACTGCTTTTTTTATTGGTTTGTTACAGGTATACTGTTTTTTATTAACTGTGAATGTTACAATTATACTGTGTATTTTTCAGTCGGTCAATAGCTATAAATAGCTAATGTTACTTGTTGTATACCCTAACTATAAATAAAAGTTGTCTTGTCTTGACAGTGTATGGTTAAGAGTATTACTTGTTGTTTCGACTTATTTTCAGCAGTGGGCGATTAATTGGTATGGGCAAAAAATTGGTCGCTGACCAGTATCAGTTTGAATTTCGAGTTGTCATTGTCCACTGTGGAACTGGGCCATCATGACATGACAATGACAAATACCTTTCTGTGGTTTTGGCTCTACTACACCGTTTTCCTTGGCAATATCCAGTTCTCCGGGGGATGTTATTCCAGGGATATTTGCCATGTTGGCTGGAGGAGTCTTTGCTAATGGAGAATTGCGACACTGCATCAAGAAATTCCTCTCATAGAAAACCCTAGTCCCTGAAAATATATTCATTAAGACTATGTTTAGTTTTCAATATGTTTAAATGACATGCTGTACTGGTGAAGTACCTAAATTTGGACAGTACTTAAATCTGGACACCTCAGAAAAAGTGTTTGTATGATCAAGACCCATAATTCTATGGTATTACTTGATGCACACACCTGTCTCATCAACGCATGTCAAGTTTCAACAGAATTAATTGAGTATTAAATCATTAACTTATTATTGTTGTTTTCTTCTTTTCAAATGTAAACATTTGCACGTAGGGGCTTGAAATCAAAACAGTACTTCCGATAAAGCTTTAAAGACAAAAATTTGAAAGCAAACACGAGAACAAGGTAAACAAAGAAGAACAAGATTACTTATGAAGAAGTTACAGTTGAATGTTTATATATTCTTTTTGTTTTTAATAAAACTTTTTTTAAAGTGTCCCTATTTAGGTACTCTCAAGCTGTATTTCGATGTTTTATAGACCATTTCCCAACACATCATTCAGTGACTTTTAGATAACAGATTCCACTAAGATTTTGACGAAAGCTTAACATTACCCCTAACTTATTATGTTTAACTTTATATTTTCGTTTGATGCAATTATCCAGAGAAATCGTCCAAAAACCAGCAAGTGTCCACATTTAGTACTTCACCAGTAATGACACAAAGGTTGGCATTGGTGTTAACCTGAATTGTATATTACCTGTAAAATAACAGGTACAAAATGAAATATGCCGTGAACTATTTGTCCTTACTGACCTTTGATTGTCAAAACAAACGACGCCATTTTTATTTCCTGACTGCAGTTTTTGGCCAATATTACATAAATATTTTACGGAAAGCATATCTGACAACACACAAATGCAAGTCTGTTTATCACAACAGATGTAACTGGGTGTATTGTATTCATTTACAAATACAAATATAAATAACATAAATGATGACATCAGATTTCCTTACCTCCAGGAGTCGTCGAAAAAATGGATCCACCAGGAGTAGTGGAATAGTCATTGGGCAAATTCGAAATGTCGGCTATTCTCCGGTGTGGAATCTCACGACCAACATGGAGCTTCTGAGGGGATCCCTTCTCAGTCATGCTGTGTACGTGAGGTTGAGAATAGCAACGAATGAAACGCAAATATTTACACTTTTACATGCGACTGTCAGCTGTAAACTTTCCTTATTTACCAACACAGTCACATGGCACACTTCGGGTATTTCCGATGCTGTTCGTAATCGAACGATTCCTCACGATTGATCTCGCACGTTTTGGACCACGTGTTTACGATATATTACATTTTTGTGATAATCGCGTGGAAAGGCTAACATACACTATTACTTAGTGATAAGGGTTACTAACATAACTTTGTAATTCTGGGTGAATTGTGCAAAAATGTTGACAACCCCATCTTTCTATGATTGCTTTATCGTGAAATAAATATTTCAGCAAGTTGTATTTTCTTTATAAGAATTTCAATTGCGCCATGGTAAACACGAAATTCTCTCGTAATTTTCCTATAATTTATTATGAACAAATGCACGTGTAACTCAAATAGTCATAGCTGACATTTCAAGATGAAATTCTTATAAAGAAAATACAACAATTTCCATTTATTTCCATTTGGTGCATTATAACTTATGTTGTGTGTATGTATGTCAGTCAAATTCTTTCAAAAGCCATACATTGGGGGTTTCCTTGTCTGTTCAAGCAAAATCACCGACCCCATGGGGTAAAAAGCTAAAATCCCAAAGTCATTCTAAAATGTTTGATATACACAAAACAATCAAGTGGCAGGAATGAGTTTCAAAATGTATTATAAGATCATAGACATAATGAACAATTTACAGAGTATAATAAAATATTTATATGTACGAGATGTTTGTACACATACTGCATGATGCTCTACATACTAAAAAAATGAATTGTACAAATTGTAGGCACACTAAAGTTCAAATGAACAATTAATGGCATGAACACAAGAATGCAACTATGTACAGAAGCTGCAGCCTAGTAACTCTATATGCACACTATCAATCTCACTAGCCCCCACGACAATGAACATCTTATCTTTATCTTTGTCTTCATTTTAAATATAAGCCAATAGAAATCAGAGCCAAATTAACAAATGATCCTATTGGTCGATGTTTTAAGTCTGATCCTGAGAACCTTCATAGTTCTGGCCCTGTGTTCACAAAACAAGTTAAGCCTTAAGATCAACTTGAGTCAGATATTTCAGGATCAGCCTCAAAAATAGCGTTCACTAAAAATCTGAATCAATTTTATTTGTTTATCAAATATATATTATATATAATTCTGAACTCCTCTCAGCAAACATGTGTATTCTGACATGAAGATTTAAATCAAAACCTAAGAAAAAATTCTGGTTATTTTATCTAGAAGAAAAGTTATTTAGAAAATAAAATATTTTGTGATTCAGCTCATTTGAGCTAGAAGTTCAAGATCCTGTAGTTAATCCTTTGTGAACACAGGAAAATAAAATATTTTGTGATTCAGCTCATTTGAGCTAGAAGTTCAAGATCCTGTAGTTAATCCTTTGTAAACACAGGACCTGAGGCCTGGCCATGACGACTATGAATGTTCTCAACCTCAAACTTAGAATTAATCTAAAATTTCGACAAATGAAATACAAGGTTTATATGTTACAACTATTACCATTGGTCAGTAATTTAATTCAAGACTAGGTTTGACATTTATAACTTTTGTAGTCATTAGGCCATAACTTCAAAACTAGAAAACTTCTCAAATGTACACTTAGTCTATGACTTAAATATATAAATTTGAAGTTGACATGTAACAACCTTTTCAATTTAAATGGCTAATATCTTTCACAAAGACTAATATTAAGACGATAAATTTCGTTGCCATGGTGCCTTAATTGGCTATGTTAATGAAATATTAATGATTAACTAGAACTCCAGCTTTAAATACATTGTACATGTATTGATTTTAAACGTGCAGTGAGATGCAAAAAAGGATTATTTCTACATGTATACATATGTAAGCACATAATGTAGTCAATGATAAAACATTAAAACCACATTGTAGTCATAAACCACACATAATGCATACAAGTAATGTACAGCAATTAAAGGTATGGTATAAATTTAATATACATATAATTGTAGATTAGTTCCTATACAAATTTATGGTAACATCATTACAAATTGACAAATAAAGATGCTGCTAAATGTTTTATTTGTTAATAGGATAATGAACAGATTACCTAAACGAAAAGTTTAAATTACAGCAGTGTTATTTTATATAAATGACATCATTAATCATGGTTTAGTAGGTTTAAATGATGGATGATACGAGTACAAAAGCAGCAAGTATATTGTTAAGATACTGAAAAAGCTTTGGACAGCAATTACAACATGCAGTTTACGTCATCTTTAAAAATTATTATTAATAACACAATCACAACACTGGACAGAAGCCTATCTACACTTATACAATACATGACCAGATATATAATGTCTATATATTACAAACATAATTACATTTTTCAAATCTCAGTTAAAAGAAAATTCATAAGAAAGGCAATATACAGAAACAAGAGGGCCCCGAGGGCCCTAGGACGCTCACCTGAGACCTTGTACCCCAATTGGAATTTGCATCCCCGAGGCGTGGCTTATTTTTATCCCAGGGGCATAAGTTGAACAACCTTGAACAAACCTCTGGGCCTTGCGGTTTCAGGTAAAGAGTCATTTTGCTATTTAAGTCTATATAAACCATGTGACCCCTCGGATGGTGGCCAGATTTGACCCCAGGCGCATAATTTTAACAATCTTTGGAGAGAACCACTATGCAATGTTACGTAACAAATATAGGAAAGCTGTGGGCCTTGCCATTTCAGAGAAGATTTTTATAAAGTCATTTTGCTATTTAAGTCTATATAAACCATTTGACCCCCCGGGCATGACCAGTTTTGACCCCAGGAGCATAATTTGAACACTCTTTGTAGAGGACCACTATACAATGTTACATACCAAATATGAAACCTCTAGGCCTTGCGGTTTCAGAGGAGAAGAATTTTAAAGTCATTTTGCTATTTAAGTCTATATTAACCATGTGACCAATGGGGAGTGGTCTGTTTTGACCCATGGGGCATAATTTGAAGAGTACCACTATAGGATGTTAAATACCAAATACAAAACCTCTGGGCCTTGCGGTTTCAGAGAAGAACATTTTAAGACATTCTGCTATATAAGTTCATATAAACCATGTGACCCCCTGGGCATGGCCAGTTTTGACCCCAGGGGCATAATTTGAACAATCTTTGTAGAGGACCACTATAGGATGTTACATACCAAATATGAAACCTCTGGGCCTTGTGGTTTCAGAGGGGGAGATTTTAAAAGACATTTTGCTATATATTCTATATAAACCACATGACCCCTGGGGTGTGGCCCGTTTTGACCCAAGGGGCATATCTTGAACAAACTTTGTAAAGGACCACTAAAGGATGTTACATACCAAATATGAAACCTCTGGGCCTTGCAATTTCAGAGGAGAAGATTTTAAAAGTCATTTTGCTATATATTCTATATACACCATGAGACCCCCAGGGCGTGGCCAGTTTTGACCCCAGGGGCATCATTTGAACAATCTTTGTAGAGGACCACTATAGGATGTTACATACCAAATATGAATCTTCTGGGCCTTGTGGTTTCAGAGGAGAAGAGTTTTAAAGTCATTTTGCTATATATTCTATATAAACCATGTGACCCCCCCGGGGCGTGGCCCATTTTGACTCCAGGGGCATAATTTGAACAAACTTTGTAAAAGCCCACTATAGGATGTTACATACCAAATATGAAACCTCTGGGCCTTGACGTTTCAGAGGAGAAGATTTTTAAAGTCATTTTGCTATATATTCTATATCAACCATGAGACCCCCGGGGCATGGCCAGTTTTGATAATTTGAAAAATCTTTGTAGAGGACCACTATAGGATGTTACATACCAAATATGAAACCCCCTCTGGGCCTTGTGGTTTCAGAGGAGAAGTTTTTTAAAATCATTTTGCTATATATTCTATATCAACCATGAGACCCCCGGGGCATGGCCAGTTTTGATAATTTCAAAAATCTTTGTAGAGGACCACTATAGGATGTTACATACCAAATATGAAACCTCTGGGCCTTGCGGTTTCAGAGGAGAAGTTTTTTAAAATCATTTTGCTATATATTCTATATAAACCATGTGACCCCCGGGGCATGGCCCGTTTTGACCCCAGGGGCATAATTTGAACAATCTTTGTATAGGACCTCTAGAGGATGTCACATATCAAAAGTTTTCACTTTTTAAATCTATTTTTAGCTCTGGTGACCTACATATTCAGCGGACCTTAAAGATTTGAACAACTTTAAAAGAGGTCCACCCAATGATCATTCCTGTGAAGTTTGGTGAAAATCTGCCAAGCAGTTTAGGAGGATATGTTGTTTGAATGAAAAGTTGACGACGCACACACGGACGACGGACAACGGGCAATCACAAAAGCTCACCATGAGCACTTTGTGCTCAGGTGAGCTAAAAAGCCAGCTTGACATGAACTCATACATTCATGTATATTTAATTTACACATAGATATTGCAGACTTTCAGATTATAAAACTGCATTAATGTACATTGTCTTACGTAAAAATCATGATAGAAATTGTCGATTTATGAATCATGAAGAACTCAGACACATTAGTTTGAAGAATTCCCAGCAAAGCTGCCATTATGTGAGGAAAGCAAAACTAGTAGTAAATATTTTAGCAACAGATGTTCCCATATTATTATGTTGACATACATGTATAAACAGAGCTAAATTATAAAAAAAAATTGATACTCATTTGATTGTTTTAACAGATTGTTAAATAGCGCATACAGATTCCAAGAAATTAATTTATTAAATAACTATAATTTTTTTTTTTTTTCATCTGAAACAAGATAGTTTCAGATTTGCTTGCAATGTACTTATTAAATGTCAAACATTTCTTACTAAGCATGAATTTTATAAACATAACCTTGCAAATCTTGAAAATGTGGAATGACCTCTCAACCAATGACGCCTATTTTAGACTATTTTGGACATAACAGATCTCTGTGCATTTGACAACGCACGTGATGGACAGTCTCACAACTGGTTTGAAAGGGCAGGTTGTTAGAGAAAGTAACACAGATTTTGTAAAGATTTTATAACATAATTACATTGTAATTGTTTTAGTAAGTTTAACATATTCTTTAAACCATTCATTGTGTTGTTATTAGTGCCAGTAAAATCTTTCTTTTTTTTTAATGTATATATTGGAATGGTCTATTAGGTACAATTGCAACATAAATATCATCCATCTTATACCTGTGAAATGTATAAATAAAATACATAATTATGTAAGCTGGAGTAATATGAATGTCAAGCTTATTCTTAAAATCTAAAAATCATAAAAAGCACCATTTGTTCACAAATGCACAGCAAAAACATAATGATATATTACATAAGTGCATGCAAATATACAGTGAATTTTCAAAAGTCATATGTAATTTGCACTGGTACCATAAAACCAAACCATGTTTGTCAAGTGCTTTAACTCGTAACCATGAGTTATAGACTAGTAGAACTGAGATTACTAGTATGTCTGAACAGTTATTTGCAATCACGCTGTCATTTATAAAGTATTAGACTGAATGAAATGATACTAACACATTTAAAAAAAAACAAGATTCTGTGTTTGATAAACACACATGCCCCCAGTTGGTGCGCGATAACCCATTTCTTAGTCCATATTAGGTTAAGGTAAAGGTAAGGTTGGGTGATATGGGTGGATTGGGAACGGGCATAAGTAACAACCATGTATATATCCAAGTGTTGTAGTAAGCGTGCTGGTGCTAGAGAAAATGGTAAAAGCTAGTTAACCAAGAAATGGCACTTTTGAATTATTATAAGTCCAAATTAGGTCAAGGTCAAGGTCAAAGTGAGGTTGGGTGATATGGGTGGATTGGAGATGGTCATAAGCAACAACTGTATAAGTATCAAAGTTTTGTAGCAAGTGGTGTTGGTGCTAGAGGAAACGGTAAAAAAAAATCTAGTTAACCAAGAAACAGCCCATTTGATTTATTATAAGTTCAAATTAGGTCAAGGTCAAGGTCAAAGTGAGGTTTGGTGATATGGGCCGATAGGGAATGGTCATAAGCAATAACTGTGTAAGTATCCAAGTGTTAGCGGTGTTGGTGCTAGACAAAACGGTAAAATCTACTTAACCTTGTCACGGACGGACGGACAATCACTATATGTGTCTCGCCTCAAGATGCCGGGGGCTTAAAAAGCAAAATGATGAAAACCACCAATGTCAAAAATATATAATAAAGTACCAGTATTGTTTCTTTGTAACCATAGTTATGCCTGCTAAAGTTTCTGTGCATAAGAGACAGCCATACATTATTTGGCAAAAACGATGTCACAAAATGTATTAAGAGACCTAATTACCAGAAAAAATAAAGTAAAATAAATTAATATTACCAGTAATGAATTTGTTGCAAAAAATCATGCGTTTTATGGCCACCAACATACAGAATAGAGTAAAAGTACCAGAACTGAGGGGGTCTTCTCGCACATCATGATTTTCATTGAAAAATAACTAAATCCAAATCAATAAAGAGAACAAAAATCTAGACTATATGAGGCGTGTCGTGGGAAAGTCTGGCTTAATGCATGTGCGTAAAATGTAGTTTCGGCTTAGTCTGTGCAGTCGGCTGGCTAATTCGGGACGATACTGTACGCACATGCATAAAGCCCAGTTTTTCCACGACACGTCTCATTTGTATTTAAACGATACAACATCAACAGACATAGACACTGAAAGACGAGTTACAAAATAAAAGTCTCACCATAAAACAGACCACCAGTGTCAAAGAATTCAATTTGTGTAAACTGTAGGAACAAAATGATGCACTACATTACTCTCTCTAAAGTGAAGTAATTTATTATTCCAACAATGTCTATTAATTTCTTACTTTCAATTGTCAATGGTAACATAAACAGATTTTGAAAACAATAACACAAAAATATTACATATCGTTAATTAAAACAAAAGTAACAGTAAGATTCTCAGCTGAGATAAATTTTTTATGATAAAACAAGTTCCTGAGAAATAGAAAGAAATGCATTACAATTTGATGTTTTAGTTAACATTTGAAGAATTTATAGAAACATTAAATAACTGTAATCACTTTCACTTACATGTTTTCACATATACCCCACTCGCACATACAATTATATCTTTGTTAAAGATGTACATGACACAAAGTTATAGAAGTATATTAATGTACCAGTATTTTGTAACTATGACAAATAAAGCTGATATTTTTTTCAAAGTGACAAACATTTAACACTAAACAAGATATCTGCATAAAAGGATACTTATGTTGCTGACTAAGGACTTTCAACAACTGACCCTGTTCTCACTGCAAATACATTAATGCTGTAATGATTCTGACATTCTGTCAGGTGTGCAAAGCACCAGCAGAACAGATACACAATTAAAACCTGGTCAAAACATTATTGAATTAAAGACGTTCGCAACAATTTCCTTCAATTTTTTTCCGACCGATTTTCTTAAAACTTGGCACAAACATGCATCAATGTATCCTAAAACTATGTTTTAGTTTTAGGATACATTAATGCATGTTTAAGGCTGTTTGCCTTAAAAAATAGGGGTCCCCGGCCTTTTTCCGAAAATATTGAATTTTGAATACGGTACCTGTCGAAGCCTTTTTTTCAGTTTGAGTTACTTAGAATGTTGAATAATATAAAGCGTTTATAATCAAACAAAGATGGAGATTTCTGAATGCATCTGTTTTTTTATGTTTCGTTTGGTAACATACCAATGCAGTTTAATGATACAACGCGCTTTATCTACAGTTATCATTCAACAAATGACTTGTAATGGACACTTTACGACGTTAATTATGCATTAAATATGCCTGTGATAACATCAATAATTTTATCATTTATACCAATATCTTTTGTTCCAAACGACAGATTTTGTTAAAAGATCCCACATACATGCGTCATTGTATTCTGAAATTAAAACAGTTTAAAAAAATAGGGGTCACCGGCCTTGTTCCGGAAATATTGGGTTTTGAATATGGTACCTGTTGAAGGCCCTTTTTCTGTTTGGATCTGTATCAATGTTTTAACTATATAGGATAGTTTTTTCCAACAAGGTTATAGTTCTTTCAACTGATAGGTTTGTTCATGCTTTGTTTGGCAAAATACATGTGTATGTTGATAATAAAAACGCTCTACCTACATTTACTGCTTAAATAATGAATTTGACTGGACATATAATGCTTTCTGAAACTTTATTTTTATCAAATGCATATTTTGTTCCAAACGACAGATTTTCTTAAAATTTCACATAAACATGCATCAATGTATACTTACACCAAAACATTAATAAAAAGAATGGCTCACCGAACTTGTTTGGGAAATATTGGATTTCATATAGGGTACCTGTGTAGCCTTTTTCCAGTTTCGTTTTAACATACATAAACAACGTATCAATAGAATGGAGATATTTAATGGATCATTTCTGAACTAAATTTGTTTGGAAATACATTGCATAAGTGTGTTTTTGATTATTATATATGCTTTATGAACTTTTACTATTAAAAATATTTATTTTGAATGGACATTAGATATGAAATTAGTATATTGTAACCTATATACAATAAAGAAAAAATGAAGCAAAAGGAGAAACTAACCCAATTATTTTCTTTTTGTTGCGAACGTCTTTAAGAAATTATTTTCGATTAAGATATGTTTTACAGCTAATAAACAACGATCTGGAGTTCTGATGCAAATGAATTAAACCAAGTGGCCAGTAGCCCGAGTGGTTTAATATAGCAAAACAACAAATCAGTGTTTATTAGCTGATAAACAACGATAAAATTATTTCAATTCTAACATGACCTGACCACATTTTCTGTAATTACAATAGTTTCGGAACTACTTTTTGGGGATGTTCATTGGTAGTTAAAGAATGGTGAATTGTGTTCTTTGTCTATACAAAACTCTGCGCATGTCATGTAAGAATAATCATTGCAACATTCTGTTAAGATGGTCAAGCCAAGTAAGGACACATTAGCTATACAGCTCGGATCAAACTATGCACCTGATATTTAAAAACATTACCGGTATCAAAACGAAAATAAACATGTCATTTGAAACAATATTGTTTAAAGTACAAGTACATGACTGCAATAATATTGAATAATCTCTTACACCATACCTATTAAAAATTTTTTACTACATCAATGAAATCAAGACTTCTCAGAAAACATGCATGTGCTCCCTAACTGCTCAAATTTCTAACCAAAACGGTACCATGTGCACAAACTGCGTATTGGCCAACTAGCACACGAGAACACCCCGTATCTCAACTACATTTAAATTTTCTGCATCCAAGTACTCGAGTGTAAGAGAAGGTAGATGAGGCAGGCTCAGCAAAGTCTCACAGAGTTCAGTGTCTACACAACACAACGGTAACTCCAGTATTGCATTGCGGACTTCACATTCGTGAACCTTTCTGTTGCAATACCTGCAATGGACGTCACAATATTTGAATGTTAAACAAGTTCCTGTTACCCGGTTCAGACCTATTTAATTTACTGCTTATCCACACATAACTTGGTTAACAAATGCAAAAGGAATCTTATAAAATAAACAAAATTATGTGTCACTTACATTGTAAGATATAGATTAAATGATAAAGAAGCTTGGTGAAAGGTATATGAAAGTGAAAATGTTCAATCTAAAATCGATACATAATGATTATTCACATACATGTAAGCATTTGGGCAACTTTTGCTACAATACATAGTTCAGAGTAGTCAATAACTTTACAGACCATGCAGAGAAATTTCTGGTGCAGATGTATACAAATAAACTGTAATAGAATATACAATCATATTAGTTTACTAACATTATTATGCATTACAACTGAAATTTTATGTAAATCAAACACACAAGTTGCATTCAAGTATTTGAAAGACATCTCTTTAACACTATATTTTTACATATTAATATGATATAAAATACTGCATAAATACAAAATGTGACTCATGAGAAACAACAAGTACAACTTTGATTTGTTAATTTCAAGTACAGAAGCGTGTGACTTACATCAGCTCGGTCTGTAGGTTTTGTTTCAGGTCCATTTAAACTGTTAGGGCACTCTTTGGACACCACACAGAGGAACTCTACATGATCGTCTGAACCATAGTTGTACTGTGAGCCAATATTCACCAGCTGAAATGAATACCATAGTTGTACTGTGAGCCAATATTCACCAGCTGAAAGGAATACCATAGTTGTACTGTGAGCCAATATTAACCAACTGAAATGAATACCATTTGTATTGTGAGTTAATATTAACCAACTGAAATGAATACCATAGTTGTATTGTGAGTCAATATTAACCAACTGAAATGAATACCATAGTTGTATTGTGAGCCAATATTCACCAGCTGAAATGAATACCATAGTTGTACTGTGAGCCAATATTAACCAACTGAAATGAATACCATAGTTGTATTGTGAGCCAATATTAACCAACTGAAATGAATACCATAGTTGTACTGTGAGCCAATATTAACCAACTGAAATGAATACCATAGTTGTACTGTGAGCCAATATTAACCAACTGAAATGAATACTATAGTTGTACTGTGAGCCAATATTAACCAACTGAAATGAATACCATAGTTGTACTGTGAGCCAATATTAACCAACTGAAATGAATACCATTTGTATTGTGAGCTAATATTAACCAACTGAAATGAATACCATTTGTATTGTAAGTCAATATTAACCAACTGAAATGAATACCATTTGTATTGTGAGCCAATATTAACCAACTGAAATGAATACCATAGTTGTATTGTGAGCCAATATTCACCAGCTGAAATAAATACCAAGGTTGTACTGGGAGCCAATACTCACCAGCTGAAATGAATACCATTTGTATTGTGAGTCAATATTAACCAACTGAAATGAATACCATTTGTATTGTGAGTCAATATTAACCAGCTGAAATGAATACCATTTGTACTGTGAGCCAATATTAACCAACTGAAATGAATACCATTTGTACTGTGAGCCAATATTCACCAACTGAAATGAATACCATAGTTGTATTGTGAGCCAATATTCACCAGCTGAAATGAATACCTTATTTGTACTGTGAGCCAATATTCACCAGCTGAAATGAATACCATAGTTGTACAGTGAGCCAATATTAACCAACTGAAATGAATACCATAGTTGTACTGTTAGCAAATATTCATCAGCTGAAATGAATACCATAGTTATACTGTGAGCCAATATTCACCAGCTGAAATGAATACCATAGTTGTACTGCGAGCCAATATTCACCAGCTGAAATGAATACCATAATTGTACTGGGAGCCAATATTCACCAGCTGAAATACATATCCTAGTGTTGTACTGTGAGCCAATATTCACCAGCTGAAATGAATACCATAGTTGAACTGCGAGCCAATATTCACCAGCTGAAATAAATACCATAGTTGAAATGGGAGCCAATATTCACCAGCTAAAATGAATACCATAGTTGAACTGGAAGCCAATATTCACCAGCTGAAATTAATACCATAGTTTTTCTGTGAGCAAATATTCACCAGCTGAAATGAATACCATAGTTGTACTGTGAGCCAATATTCACCAGCTGAAATGAATACCATAGTTGTACTGAGAGCCAATATTCACAAGCTGAAATGAATACCATATTTGCACTGGGAGCCAATATTCACCAGCTGAAATGAATACCATATTTGCACTGGGAGCCAATATTCACCAGCTGAAATGAATACCATAGTTGTACTGTGAACCAATGTTCACCAACTGAAATGAATACCATAGTCGTACTGTCAGCCAATATTCACCAACTGAAGTGAATACTAAATTTGCACTGTGAGCCAATTGTCACCTGCTGAAATGAATATCACAGTTGTACAGTGAGCTAATATACACATATTTTAGTTGTACATGTATATGCTATAAAAAAAAAATAACTACGTTGGAAATAAAAATGGCACATTGTACAAATCTATTTCTTCAAATGTATATGCATAAAACGGACATCTACAATAAAAATTCCCAAATAAATTAAACATACAGTTGATTCCACAAACAAAATAAAGCATAAATTATTCTTTTTATCTGGTTTGATTCCAGCACAACACAAGGAATTCTGTATACAGATTGTATTATTTCCGTGTGAAACATCAGGAACTGAAATGCAACTTCATCAAATATTTATTGGTAGTAGACAGAATGGCGGATTCACATCTTTCCTTACAAGGAAGCTTCAGAGAGTGTTTCAAACAATTTAAAGCAGAGTTACAAGTGACATACTTGTTTGTTTGATTTATTTTTTCTAGATCGTGTAAATGATCAGAGCTAATTGTAGATTGTCCATGTAAGTGAACTGTAATAAATTACTGATTTCTGAGGCAAAAGAACAAGGTCAAAAAGTTGAAACTAATAAAGACCCAACTGATAATTATTCATATGGTGTTGAAAATACATGTATTTCTATATTGTGCATACTCTCAGGTGTTTAATAAATATCCAGCTGAGATTTTAGCACAAAAGCTCTCTTTACCATTCACAAATTAGCAAAGGCCCATAAAACTGAAAATTTGCCCAACAAAAATTCTGGCAACAACTTCTTGATCAAATTTTATTAAAATAACACATTGACTGGATTCACCAGAGTAAGGTACATTGTTCTAAAACTTAAATGAATCTATGTTACAACACACTAAATGAATCTATGTTACAACACACTGAATGAATCAATGTTATAACACACTAAATGAATCAATGTTACAACACACTAAATGAATCAATGTTACAACACACTAAATGAATCTATGTTACAACACACTGAATGAATCAATGTTATAACACACTAAATGAATCAATGTTACAACACACTAAATGAATCACTGTTACAACACACTAAATGAATCTATGTTACAACATGCTGAATGAATCAATGTTACAACACACTAAATGAATCTATGTTACAACACACTAAATGAATCAATGTTACAACACACTAAATGAATCTATGTTACAACACACTGAATGAATCAATGTTATAACACACTAAATGAATCAATGTTACAACACACTAAATGAATCAATGTTACAACACACTAAATGAATCTATGTTACAACATGCTGAATGAATCTATGTTACAACACACTAAATGAATCTATGTTACAACACACTAAATGAATCTATGTTACAACACACTACATCACATTTAACTCTTTTACATCTGTTTAGAGCACTCATACTGCACCTTAAATCACATTTGCCTAATATTCTGACACTGGACAGTATGTTCATATAAGAATTACGATCCAGCAGAATTGTGAAGTACCATAGCCATAGTTATGAACTTCTGCAGCCACAGTTGTTAAAAATATGTTTGATTTCTGATATTTTGGCAGGGTTGTCATTATCAAATTAAACAAGCGATTTTTATCTAAATCTAAGCGATTTGGCCTGGGGTCCAGGGCGCCTATTTGCTAGATGTATATTACCTATTGCACTTTTTTAAGTTCCTGAAGAAAAAAAACATTTTTCCCACGATTTTGAAAGATGAATTTGATCGGCAATCGGTAAATAATGACAAGTCTGGATTGGCCCGTAGTATAAAGGGAAGAACGCCTTATTACCTGTTCGAACTTCCATCCATCGGACATTGTGGAGACCATCTGTGTAAGCTCCTCCTCTGAACACTGCAACACCCGGTACACGTTCTTCATGTACGTCTGAAATATAGACCACCAGACTAAATGTTCCATTTGACAAAAAGACAAGTGTTTAAAAGATGATATAGGCTAGCTCCAACACAGCTTGCAGGTGTATAGTAACACTCAGCAAATATACAGTGTTTCAAAGATGATACAAAGATGATACTGGCTAGCTCAAACCACAGATCACTGGTGTACAGAAACACTCAGCAAATATACAGTGCTTCCAAGAAGATACTGGCTAGCTCCACCACAGATTACTGGTGTAGAGTAACACTCAGCAAATATACAGTATTTCAAAGATGATACTGGCTAGTTCAAACCACAGATTACTGGTGTACAGAAACACTCAGCAAACATACAGTGTTTCAAAGATAATATAGGCTAGCTCAAACCACAGATGACTGGTGTACAGAAACACTCAGCAAATATACAGTGTTTCAAAGATAATATAGGCTAGCTCAAACCACAGATGACTGGTGTACAGATATACTCCACAAATATACAGTGTTTCAAAGATGATACTGGCTAGCTAAACCACAGATGACTGGTGTACAGAAACACTCAGCAAATAAACAGTGGTTCAAAGATAATATAGGCTAGCTCAAACCACAGATGACTGGTGTACAGATATACTCCACAAATATACAGTGTTTCAAAGATGATACTGGCTAGCTAAACCACAGATGACTGGTGTACAGAAACACTCAGCAAATAAACAGTGGTTCAAAGATGATACTGGCTAGTTCAAACCACAGATTACTGGTGTACAGTAACACCCAGCAAATATACATTGTTTCAAAGATGAAACTGGCTAGTTCAAACCATAGATTACTGGTGTACAGTAACACTCAGCAAATATACAGTGTTTCAAAGATGATACTGGCTAGTTCAAACCATAGATTACTGGTGTACAGTAACACTCAGCAAATATACATTGTTTCAAAGATGATACGGCTAGTTCAAACCATAGATTACTGGTGTACAGTAACACCCAGCAAATATACAGTGTTTCAAAGATGAAACTGGCTAGTTCAAACCACAGATTACTGGTGTACAGTAACACTCAGCAAATATACAGTATTTCAAAGATGATACTGGCTAGTTCAAACCACAGATTACTGGTGTACAGTAACACCCAGCAAATAAACAGTGTTTCAAAGATTATACCGGCAAGCTCAAACCACAGATTACTTGTGTACAGTAACACTCAGAAAAAATACAGTGTTTCAAAGATTATACCGGCAAGCTCAAACCACAGATTACTGGTGTACAGTAACACTCAGCAAAAATACAGTGTTTCACAGATTATACTGGCAAGCTCAAACCACAGATTACTGGTGTACAGTAACACTCAGTTATTTAACAGTGATTCAAAGATGATATAGGCTAGCTCAAACAACAGATTACTGGTGTACAGTAACACTCAGCAAATATACAGTGTTTCAACGATGATACAGGCTAGCTCAAACCACAGATTACTAGTGTACAGTAACACCAAGGAAATATACAGTGTTTCAAAGATGATATAGGCTAGCTCAAACCACAGATTGCTTGTGTACAGTAACACTCAGCAAATATACAGTGTTTCAAAGATTCTAGCGGCAAGTTCAAACCACAGATTACTTGTGTACAGTAACACTCAGCAAAAATACAGTGTTTCAAAGATTATACCGGCAAGCTCAAACCACAGATTACTGGTGTACAGTAACACTCAGTTATTTAACAGTGTTTCAAAGATGATATAGGCTATCTCAAACCACAGATTACTGGTGTACAACAGTAACACTCAGTTCTTTAACAGTGTTTCAAAGATGATATAGGCTATCTCAAACCACAGATTACTGGTGTTCAATAACACTCAGAAAATATACAGTGTTTCAAAGATAATATAGGCTAGCTCAAGCCACAGATTACTGGTGTACAGTAACACCCATCAAATAGACAGTGTTTCATAGATGATACTGGCTAGCTAAACCACAGATGACTGGTGTACAGAAACACTCAGCAAATAAACAGTGGTTCAAAGATGATACTGGCTAGTTCAAACCACAGATTACTGGTGTACAGTAACACCCAGCAAATATACATTGTTTCAAAGATGAAACTGGCTAGTTCAAACCATAGATTACTGGTGTACAGTAACACTCAGCAAATATACAGTGTTTCAAAGATGATACTGGCTAGTTCAAACCATAGATTACTGGTGTAGAGTAACACTCAGCAAATATACATTGTTTCAAAGATGATACGGCTAGTTCAAACCATAGATTACTGGTGTACAGTAACACCCAGCAAATATACAGTGTTTCAAAGATGAAACTGGCTAGTTCAAACCACAGATTACTGGTGTACAGTAACACTCAGCAAATATACAGTATTTCAAAGATGATACTGGCTAGTTCAAACCACAGATTACTGGTGTACAGTAACACCCAGCAAATAAACAGTGTTTCAAAGATTATACCGGCAAGCTCAAACCACAGATTACTTGTGTACAGTAACACTCAGCAAAAATACAGTGTTTCAAAGATTATACCGGCAAGCTCAAACCACAGATTACTGGTGTACAGTAACACTCAGCAAAAATACAGTGTTTCACAGATTATACTGGCAAGCTCAAACCACAGATTACCGGTGTACAGTAACACTCAGTTATTTAACAGTGATTCAAAGATGATATAGGCTAGCTCAAACAACAGATTACTGGTGTACAGTAACACTCAGCAAATATACAGTGTTTCAACGATGATACAGGCTAGCTCAAACCACAGATTACTAGTGTACAGTAACACCAAGGAAATATACAGTGTTTCAAAGATGATATAGGCTAGCTCAAACCACAGATTGCTTGTGTACAGTAACACTCAGCAAATATACAGTGTTTCAAAGATTCTAGCGGCAAGTTCAAACCACAGATTACTTGTGTACAGTAACACTCAGCAAAAATACAGTGTTTCAAAGATTATACCGGCAAGCTCAAACCACAGATTACTGGTGTACAGTAACACTCAGTTATTTAACAGTGTTTCAAAGATGATATAGGCTATCTCAAACCACAGATTACTGGTGTACAACAGTAACACTCAGTTCTTTAACAGTGTTTCAAAGATGATATAGGCTATCTCAAACCACAGATTACTGGTGTTCAATAACACTCAGAAAATATACAGTGTTTCAAAGATAATATAGGCTAGCTCAAGCCACAGATTACTGGTGTACAGTAACACCCATCAAATAGACAGTGTTTCAAAGATGATACTGGCTAGATCAAACCACACATTACTGGTGTACAGTAACACCCAGCAAATAAACAGTGGTTCAAAGATGATACTAGCTATCTCAAACCACAGATTACTGGTGTACAGTAACACCCAGCAAATATACAGTGTTTCAAAGATGATACTGGCTATCTCAAACCACACATTACTGGTGTACAGTAACACCCATCAAATATACAGTGTTTCAAAGAAGATACTGGCCAGCTCAAACCACACATTACTGGTGTACAGTAACACCCAGCAAATAAACAGTGGTTCAAACATGATATATGCAAGCTCCAACCACACAAAGTTCCAAAGACGATACTGCTCCCCACAGCTTGCAACCTGCAGAAATTTCATTGGTATAGTTATAAATGTTTGTTTATAGGACCATTAAAGCAAGACAAACGAATTTTTGTTTACCTGATTTTGTTTGGCATCTCTTTCACGAATCTTGTCCCTGACAAGTACTATCAAGTCTGTTATATTATAAAACTCTGCTTCTTCAAGAATGCCTGAATGGAAAAACAACAAACTAGTGTTAGTTACAACCCTTCTGGAACAATAGTGCTAATTGATCCCAAAAAATATGAGGCATGTCGTGAGAAAACCAGGCTTAATGCATGTGCGTACAGTGTCATCCCGGATCAGCCTAGGCAGTCCGCACTGGCTAATCCAGCACGGCACTTTTCGCCTTCAGTGGATTTATGTTTAGAAGAGACTTCCTTGAAACAGAAAACACCATAAAAGCGGAAAGTGAAATGTGATATGTTTGTGTTCTTTGAACACACTATCAAGTGAAATTAGTATAAGACATCAAACATGAAAAAGACTGTTTTATCACATTTTTCCCGTGTAATACAACCATTACGAATATTTCTATCTTACACATGTGTAAGATAACATTTTCAGCGTTTTCATTGGCTACATATTCTTTGACTGGCAAATCGGATGACGTTATTTTGGTGAAATGACGTCCTCAACATTAAATGACGTCACATCGGTACACAACTTTTTGGATTTATCAACATGTTTTGGTAAAATGAGCAGATTTTTGTTTCGTTTAAAAGCATGTGATAAAAAAGATCTGACACTCGTTGTCCTTTTATACCATATTTTATTATACTCGTCCAGGAAATTCGTTAGTAAGCTCGCCATAGGCTCGCTTACTAACAAAATTCCTGAACTTGTTTAATAAAATATGGTATGAAATGACAACTCGTGTCAGATCCTATATTTATTAAACCAGTGTTTTGTAACATGCAGTTAACCATGTTTAATTACATTTGTTCAAAGTAATTAGTACAATCAACAATTGACACCTGTATTCATAATTGCATTAGTAAAATTGATTTTTCCACAAAATGTTCCCAATAAAATAGGACAGTGTAGCGTACATGGACACACAGTTTTTAAATACTGTAAAAACTAATCAAGCCGTAAAAATGGATCAATGTTTTTCACATCTGTTACAGACTCCAAATATCGCAACAAAAGGTGAATATTTGCAACTGAGACATGAAAATAACATTGTTTTACTTGAAACTTCAATACATGTGAATGTGATATCGTTAGAAGCTGGAAGTTATATCAATAGAAATATATATAGCGATCTGGCCCGGACCTTGGACTCTGCATCATTATATGCGAGTGATATCGTTACAAGTGGAGTTTACTGTATATACTATCAGAATTAACACAATGTATCAAACATATTTAAAAAAAAATGAAAATCCCTATTAAATTATGTGAAAAAAGAAACACTTCAGGTTATGCCGCTGGGGTACAAAGGGGCTATGCCCTGGAAATCACTGTCTTATTCTATCTTCACATAATACAGTGTTTTTGCTAAACAAATTTCCAAAATCCTGAATGCTACAGTAATGGTGTCCATTACCCCTTTTTCCTGAATAATTTGTCATTTCAAGGCTCTGGTTCTAGGAATAAATGCAAGAAATATACAATGTACATTTGTGGCGCATCGTGGGAAAACCGGACATAATGCATGTGCGTAAAGTGTCGTCCCGGATTAGCCTGTGCAGTCCGCACAGGCTAATACAGGACGGCACTTTCCGCCTACAGTGGATTTATGTTTAGAAGAGACTTTCTTGAAACAGAAAATACCATAAAAGCGGAAAGTGCCATCCCAGATCAGCCTGTGCGGACTGCACAGACTGATCCGGGACGATGCTTTACGCACATGCATTAAGTCCGGTTTTCCCACGACGCGCCTCATTTTACGCAATCACGAGTGGTCATAGAAACAATATTTTCATGAGTGCCGCAAAATATCTAGTTTCTATGACCACGAATGAACTAAAACAAGATCTTACACTGTATTAAACAAAGTTTCTTTTTATTTCATGCTTTTGAGCTATAAATTTTAACAAATGTGCGCGATACGTGTATGCTGAAGAGTTTTTGTGTGTATTATAACGTCATTATGATTCCAAAATAGTCAATCACTGTTGTGGTGGGAAAATAGTGTCACTCTTAGTGCGTCGTTGTCGCTTAATTATATTTGTGTTGAATTTTATTATGTGTTTTCTGTTGTTTAAAAAGGCCGATGTTTACACTGGCGAGTACGGTATTCACATACTTTCAAAAAATAAACATAAAAACAAAGTTAAAAGTAGTTCCATATAACTAAGAGTGAAATGATCAAACGTTATCATTTCACTTGATCCAGAGTGAAATGATCGGGTTATCATTCACTGGTATTCTCATTGCATAGCATGACATAACTTTATTCCCTTCTGAATTGTGTCAATCTAATGAATTTAACCATCATAAACTTATCAAAACCTTTGCTAGACATACCTTCCTCGGGCAGATCTTTGTTGTAAACAAGTTTTCCATGCCTTAAATAGTTCAGAACTGGTCCAAAATAGGCTGCATCTCGGTCAATAAGATAGGCACCAATTTCATCCTAAAAAGTGAGGATAAAAATGTATGGCAATCAATCTAAACACTAAACATTATTATAGCTACAGTGTGAATTAAATTTGTTTAAATTATAATATATAGATGCAAAATTCTGCAAATCTTAATTTGCTCATTCTGTGCCACATTTTGTAAACAAGAGGGCCAAAATGGCACTGGGTCGCTCACCTGAGTTAAATTAATCATACGGTAATCAGCACATTTCTGTGGAATTATTTCAAATTCCAGCTAATAGTTATAGAATAGTTTCAATACTAAAAGTTTTCAATGAAGTCATATAAGGAAAAACTTCTGCGCCCCCTTCCTGACATGTTTTTTTTAACAAGTCATAATAAATTGAAGGACTTTGTAAGAGGGTCACCCAAGGAACATTTCTGTGAAGTTATTTCCCAATCCAATCAGTTGTTTCAGACAATAAGATTTCAATATAGGCATATAAGGGAAAAGGTCCTGCCTCCTGGGGGCCACGTTGTTTAAAAATCAAAATAATTACAAGTATTTTAGTAAAGAAACAACCCAAGAAACATTTCTGTGAAATTATTTGGAAATCAAACCAGGGGTTTCTGACAAGAAGATTTTTCAGTTTTCAAAATAGCCAGTAAAAGGCCCCACCCCCTGGTGGCCATGTTTTTTAATGAATCAAAATAATTTGAATTCTTTTGGTAGAGGACCACACATAGAACATTTCTATTTCGAAATCCAACCAGCAGTTTCTGACAAGATATTTCAAGTCTTCACTACAGCTATATAAGGAAAAAGTATTTTGGTAGAGGACCACCCAAGGAATATTTCTGTAAAATTAATTTAATATCCAACCAATGGTTTCTGATAAAACCATTTAAGGAAAAAGGCCGCACCCCCTGGCAACCATGTTTTTTACAAAATAAAATTATTTGAAATCTCTTGGTAGAGAACCATCCAAGCAACATTTCAGTGAAATGATTTCCAAATCCAACCAGAGGTTTTTCAAGTTTTCAATATAGCCATTTAAGGAAAAAGGCCCGTCCCCTGGTTGCCATGTTTTTCAAGCTTTCAATACAGGCATATAAAGAAAAAGTATTTTGGTAGAGGATCACCCAAGGAACATTTCTGCAAAACTAATTCAATATCCAACCAGTGGTTTCTGACAGGAAGATTTTTTATGTTTTCAATAAAGCCACTTAAGGAAAAAGGCCCCACCCCCTGGTGGCCCTTGTTTTTTAACGAATTAAAATAATTCGAGGTATTTTGGTAGAGGACCACCAAAGGAACATTTATCCGAAATAATTTCAAAATCCAACCATAAGATTTATGAAGTTTTCAATAAAGGCATAACATTAAAAATGCCCCACCCCCTGGTGGCCATGTTTTTCAAGTTTTCAATATGTACAGCCATATAATAAAAAAGTATTTTGGTAGTGGGTCACCCATCATACATACAAGAGCATTATAACATTTTTATATTCGACTTTGTTATAAAACATTAATCAGTTGTTTTGCTACAAATGATAACTTAGATTATGCAAAACTAGGAATGATAAACAAAAGGGCCATGATGGCCCAAAGCGCTCACCTGAGAACTGGTACAGATGAAGACCATACTGTTGTGACAGGTTTGAAAATTAAAGTATCAGAACAATACACAGAGGGGGTAGGGTCAATTTTGATTTAAAACATCGGTTAGTGCAATGGGCTAACTAAAGTATGAGTTGGGTAGTGGATGTGCGTTTTTTTGCTAATGGTTCTCAAATCATTTTTCTCGCTATTCTTACCTGACCCTTTTTAATTAAGTCATTGACAATTCTGGAAAATGCACAAACAGTAGATTTTCATGTCTTTTTCGCAAACAGTTTTTGAAAACTACTTGCAATGCGATAATTGCGATTGCTGTGCTACAAGGTAAAGTTTTGCTTTGTCTTTGCTAATTTTCTTTCCAATGATGATAAATGATGTTAATGCAGGCTCTTAAGAGTGAAGACATCAAAGTTGCATGTACAAATAACTGCATGCAAGTCTTGCAACTATTGGAAATCAAATTTTATCAATCAATTTTTACGGTCATGTGCAAACTGTGTAACTTTGGTCAACATTGAGTCAAAAATCGTTTGTGCAAGCCAATCATTGATGACTTTTTGATGTTTTTTTGGCCAAAAACAAGGGGCAATAACTCTGGTGTTTCTGGCCCGATCATGCTTCTATTCGACTTCACCTATAGTCTTACGTTCATAGACAAACTGTACAGGACTGGTGAAGATTGGATGAAAAATGAAGCCTCTATCCTGAGTAATGTCCATTTTTGCATATTTTTTTCACAAACAAAGGGCAATAACTTTGGTGTTTCTGGTCCGATCTTGCTTATATTCGACTTCAACTGTAATCTCATGGTAATAGACAAACTGTGCAAGATTGGCGAAGATTGGATGAAAAATGTCTCTCTCTATCCTGAATAATGTCCATTTTTGTATATTTTTTTAATAAACAAGGGGCAATAACTCTGGTGTTTGAAACACGATCTGGCCCATTTTTGGCTTCTGCTGAGATCTGATGGTCATACACAAACTGTGAAAGTTTGGTTAAGATTGGATGGAAAATAAAGGCTATACGTTGCAAAAGGGCACTTTTTTGAATGAAAAAGGGGCAATAACTCTGGTGTTACTGGTCCGATTGGGCCCATTATCGAACTCATCCAAGATTTTATGGTCATACACAAACTGTTTAATTTTGGTCAAGATTGAATAAAAAATGTAGTCTTTATCGCGATAACGGTCCAAATTGTTGACGGCACCTTGACGACGGAAGGAGGAACGACGCCGGAGAGGTCCCCTATACCAATAGCTGACCGAGCACTTCGTGCTCAAGTGAGCTAAAAAAATGCTGGCATTGCTAACAAAAATCCCTCTATCTTAGTCATTTTGTCCCATTTTATAAAAAAAAAAAATCAAACTAAAGCTCACATTCTGAGGGGAATTTTAAGGTAAATACAGGGCAAAAATATGTACATTTTAAGCAGGAGACTGGGACCAATTTCGGCCCCAAATTGGCCCTAAAAAAAACACTTTAGTGGCTACAACTTTTTTACAACAGAAACCTTATAAAATGCTTTAAATAGTAAATTTGGTCATGGGGAACCCTGCAAATAGCACTATATATCAAATACTGTGATATACCAATATACTGATATACATTATTACTGTTACTGATACAGCAATTAATTATTAGAAGAGTGAAAACATAATTATGCAATTCATTATTAATTAATAAAAATAATGTATTCACAGTGTGAGAACATCTCCAGTCATTATCTGACAACAAACTTTTTCATAACGGGGAAGGGCCGACATGTACCCTTAATCCTACAGCAGCGTTGTCATTATCAACGGAAACAAGTGATTTTATCTAATCTAAGCGATTTGGCCAGGGATCTATGGGGCCCATTTGTGATATTATCTATTGCAATTTTTAAGTTCCTGAAAAAACAACAGATTTTCTCATGATTTTAAACTATGAATTTTATTGGCAATCGTTTAATAATGACAACCCTGCTACAGTATATAGTAGAGTACTCTTAACCCTACAGCTACTGTAGGTTCAAGCAAAACAACATATTTCACGATTTGCTGAGATTTGGCAATCAATAAAGAGGGTAACGGGACCATTCGCCCGTAATGTTTTGCCCTGAGACTTTTCGCGCTGGGATGTTTCGTCCTAATTATTGGGAATAAACATACAATGGGGCCAGTATGTGTATCATTTCACAGCAGGATGTTTGTACAACACTGTGCCCCAACACCTATTTGAGGGGTGTTAGCGTGTTATGTATCACTTGTCAAACTGTGAAAGTCGCCCCTCTTTTTGTTCTTGCAACATGATCTGTTTAAACTCATCATGCAGACAATTGTGAGATAAGTGTTAATTACGAGACAGCACTCATGTTTTTTTTTCTAAACTGTATGTTGCAAAACGATTAACTTAACGTAACAGGCAGATGTTATCATATTCCAATACTTGAAATATTATAATAAACATTAATAATAAATAAGGATGCCTGATTTTGTTTTCATGTTATTTTTAATTTTAAAAAATGTCACATTAATACATGTATTTATGCATGTATTATCATATTTAGTTTTGTTACATGTGCTGATAAACATAAATGAATAAATGTCTGCTTTTTGTCCTCATCTTTTAATACAGTACAGTGTATATGAAAGTTTTTACTGGATACTGGTCATTCAAATAAGTGAATTTGGCATGTCATTATTCCACATTTAGTTTAATTCAATTCACATTATTGTTTCACATTATTGCAAATTTAGATACCCGACCGCTGAAATATTCTGGGTGAAACATCTCAGGGTGAAACCTATTTCGGCGCGAATCGTCCCAGGGCGAAACGTGTTTCGGGGCTAATGGTCCCTGATTCATAAAGAGGCGAGTCAATGCGGATTAGACTGGTGTACTGCGTGAAATTATTATGAGGTAGTAACAGGAGTCAGCTATCAGTTGTACGAGCATTCAGGATTTCTGAGTTATGAGGTTTAATTTTGTGGCAGATGTCAGCTACAACTCCATGTAGATATGCATAGTAATTTTGCAAATGAAAAATTCTGATCACAATGGTGAGTTAAGTTTTTTTCGCTTAAGCTGTACTGCAGCACACACAAAAGTTATTATTATTAATGTGTCATTAAACTGGGTATGTCTGTGTGCAATTTGGTGGTATTTCTGTGAATGGTAGGTTTTTCGGACTGGGGCAAAACCTAAACTGGAGTGGCAGAAACCCCTGATTCATTGCAGACACTTATCACTTGATCAGATGCTTACACGATCTGTGTTGAGATCACCTTCGTCTTGAATTAACCTATATAAAAAAGATTTTCTGTCTTTTGACAATGTTGTGCGAGTTGTCATAAAAGTGGTTCCTCCCACATTCAGTTTTATCCATTCACTTTTTCTGTTGTTTTCAAGAGAATTTTGAGTTGATACCGATCTGGTTGAGTTACTGTTAGTGTCAGCCATTTCTGCAAGTTACACGTTCAGCGAACAATACTATTCGCACAAATGCTTTTTCAATAAATACACAAAACGATAGCATTTAAACCCATTCACAACAGTTTTCCATTTTTCATTGACTAATACAAGTCTCACTTTATCCGAGATGAAACTTACAAGCGAGATTCGTATGCTTGATTTTACAACAGTTTTACAGTTTAATCGATTATATAAATAATATCAAAGCACTAGAAGTCCTTTCACAGAAGTTCAAACAATTCGTTTCCAATTTAATAACATTCGATATAAATTATGTTCTAATTTATCTGATAATTATTACAGTGAATAAAAAATAAACCAGCTATGAATTATGTAGTCCAAATAATTAAATATTGTGGGGTATTGATAAATCTTTGGGCAGAATCTACATTAGCTACTGACAACAAACAGAAATCTTTTAACAAACATTGATTGATAGATATCTATTGATAGATCGTTGCAACAAATAATCTGACAACGTGAATAATCTTTAATAAATGAATGCAAAATAATAACATCAATATCAAACCTCATATTTATAGGAGTACGAATTATGTGGCTTTTAAAATGTTTAATGTACTGGTATTCATTCTACCATAAGTTGTTTGATTTTATGCATATCCACATGACACATGTGTAATATGTCAAATGATACATTTTATATTTATAATATTTTTATGCATATGCACATGACACATGTGTAATATGTCAAATGATACATTTTATATTTATAATATTTTATTTACTGTGAAGTTGGGTTGGGGGGAGTACTCGACTACCTGGGTACAATTGTGTGTGATTGTATTTAATATTGTTAACAGACGGGCGTATGAACAACACAGACCCGAAGGATGGTTATACTGTTTATTTACTCTAAGTAGCATTCAGCGTCTCTAATACCAAGATAGATTCAGTTATAAACCACGCATGCAGAGGTAACATGATACTACAGAGATGTACTTGCTTACTGCACTGATTAATCAGGTTACATGTTATTTTACAAATTTAATAATATCTAATGTGTTCACAAATCTATTTTCGCCCAGGGGGGTAGCGGCGGGCATGTACGGTACTTTAGACTGAAAGTTTTTCCCGACAGGCGGGAATTTGACACGCCGAATGATTCCGGGTCCCGGGAAATAGACTTTGGTCGGATTTTAGATCCTGATAAAATTGGGAAATTAAGACGCCGGCTTTTTCACTCAACTTAAATATGGCATCTCCCACTGTGGGGATTTAGACAAAAATGCTTGGCTCTGGGGTGGGAAATTAGACCCCAGAAAATGAAATTAGTCTAATTCCCCTTGTATTGCCTGCCGCTCCCCCCCCCCCCCCCCCGAGGCAAAATATTGATAGGTGCATTAGACAATGTGTCGCGGGGAGGGGGGGTGTCAGGGTTGTGCAATGTGGTGCTTTAATATATAGTAGTATTGGCAGTGCTAGTAGCAGCTGCTGAAGCAGTAATAACAACAACATCACCAGCAGCACGTACCACAGGAATAGTGGGGACAGCAGCAGCAGCGGTATTAGTAGCAGTAATGCACCTATCAATATTTTCCCCCGGGGGGGAGCGGCAGGCATATACAGGACTTTAGACTGAAAGTTATTCCCGACAGGCGGGAATTTGACACGCCGAATGATTCCGGGTCCCGGGAAATAGACTTTGGTCGGACTTTAGATCCTGATAAAATTGGAAAATTAAGACGCCGGCTTTTTGACTCAACTTAAATATTGCATCTCCCACTGTGGGGCTTTAGACAAAAATGCTTGGCTCTAGGGTGGGGAATAAGACCACAGAAACTGAAATTAGTCTAATTCCCCTGGTATTGCCCCTCGCTCCCCCCCCCCTGGGGCAAAATATTGATAGGTGCATAAATGCAGCCTCAGCTGCAGCAGTAGTAATGGAAGTATTAGCGCGCACACATTTCAGTAAAATATTAAAGCATAATTATATATTTATAAGACTGAGATTGAAACATTTAGACAGTTATCGAGCTTGAACTAGTAACAGTAAATAGCTTCAGTATATACACTCAGTAACATAGTTCCTTTACCCAATGCTGAATATTAACTTATTTCCTGATAGAATAAATCATTTGTAGGTGACCGATTTCCGAGAACTTAAAAAAATGTAATCAGCCTCTTGTATATTGACAATATTTGAGAAAAAAACAAACTATATAAAGTACTTCATTAAATCAGTACCACCGGGTACTCCGGTTTTCCTCACAGCGCAAGGCCACATAAAATAAAAAAAATATATACATGGCAGGATATTACAGCTATGCTTAAAAATTCGTCCCACTTTTCGATGTGTCGATTTCTAAAAGAAAAATTAGGTCGTGCAGGTGCTGGGCACATTCCGTGTTTTCGCATAATGCCGATTGCACACTGCGGAAGGATCTCCTAAAACACACTTTCTCTCCCATTTGGCCAGGTTGTTATGTTGATTACATAAAAATAGTGCACGATACAGGAGAAGCACATAGCTAGTAAACTGCACATCGGTTTAGCGTCTCATGCGAAAGATTAGGGTATACCCGGTGTAGGGGGGTGGCTCGAAACTGCGCCACAGGATTGTGAAGTCAGCGCGTTACCACTAGACAACGAATATGCTACTAGATTTGTAAAGACATTCCATTCGTTAATGACTTCAGAAGAGATCAAGCCCTGTCCCAGTGATTGACGGTAAGTTCGGTAAATTGGTTTTACATAGTAAATTGTTTGGAATTGGAAGTGGAGGTAAAAGTATATATAAAAAGTGTTATTCACACAATAGATAACGCAGACAAGGCTTGTGAACGCAACTGTTACGAGTTAGTTTATCAATTGTTGTGCGCAATAAAATAATGTTTAATTAATATAAAAACATATTTTAAGGTTTAGACTATTTATTTAGCACGATCAGCACATATAGTAAAGCAATTTATAAATTTTCATAAATGACGTAAATCCTATATTATAAATCAGTACTGTTTGCCGCAAATTAACAACAAATAGTATGTTATAAAATATAACCATTCTGACATGCAAGAAATTAAAAAACCCAGGGCAAAGATCTATTAATAAACTAGATCTCTGCATGGCGAACGGACCCAATACCGGGCGGTGGTCGACTGACCCGAAACTAGGGTCTTAATCCGAGTTTGTAATCTCCGTATATATAGGTTAGATACCAGTAAATCATTGTGTATCCCTCCGTGGTCCATTCAAAAGTAGTGCCTGTTACTAAAGAGTTCCTCTTCTCTTCTGGCATAAAAGCCATTTAGCAATCTCAGACATGGCTTTTGTGGTTATTTCTAATATCCTATGCATGTCTGCAACATTTTGATGCATTTCATTGGGGGCTAACTTGAAAGGTGAACTTTTGGGGTGTGTTTACTGTGATATGGGGCTTTTGTCGAAATATGACTGCCGAAACCCTGTTTTCTACCGGTGCCAGAATTCAAGTGAGATGCATTTCTTTGAAGTAACATGACATATCTTTTTTATTGCAAATTTTGGAAGGAAGAGGACAGATTGCTCTTTCAATTGATACCAGGCTTGCACAATCTGCAATAAAGGAAATGCTAGAAAAATGCTTGGACAGTTTGCCGTTTTATAATGGGACACTATTGGAATTGGATTTACTGGTTTCTAACCTATAGTGTACACATTTATTAGAGCTCATTTCCAAAAAGTACGAGGTTTAGTGTAATAAATTTGTTAAACCGGTTTGTAGACGACTCTTTCGATCAATCGAGACAACCAGTTGTCGACCTTGCTACGGTCAAAAATGGCCTCACGAAGAGCAGCTAAGCGTGCAGTTGACTGGGTTGCTCTGTCAAACAGAGTGCCTGAGGCCCAAAAAGATGCATTTAGAGTATTTAGAACAAATTACGATAAATATGCATTAAAGTAAGTTGTGTCATTCAGTTAAATGACACATGAACTTGACATTCCATTCTCACCTTGTTCATGTGTCTAAAATTACACAACGACTTGAATTTATAATATCGTAGTTTTACTATCGAATCGTGGTTTCCTATCGATTTCCTGGCTATCGAGTTCATGCATGCGCCGAAATAGTGCGTACCCTAGCACAACAAGTTAGGCCCTGTGCAAATATTGAGATACATTTTATACGGGCAATTTTGGCCCAGAGGGCCCAACCGGCGAAGTACCAAAACTGTGGTGGAAATTTCTCCCTGTATGTCTATAGAGTAGTGACAGGATTTTGGTTGCTACTTTCATGCGCTGAAATGGCATGGTTAGCATTAATATTTCTTAATAAAATTTACATACCTGCAAAGAGAATTTATTCCTCAATAGTGTTTCATAAATATTTGTGCGATAACACTTCCATTTTGGATGCAACACCAATTTAAATCTAGACACTATTGCATTATAAACACATCTCGCTGTCCTCCGCTGTGTACAGTCTTCACCCTAATTTTTTCAAAGCACTTGCCAGTTCGGGCAAGCTTGTTAGCGAAACCACTTTCCGAAATCTGTTTAACTTGTCCGAACTTCAAGTGGTTCGTCATCTTGTTTTTGTTGTTCTCCCTCAAAAAGGTAAATACATACATGTAAGGTTCATCATATTTTGTATGTCATGCGTCAAATGTGATTTAAAAGATAAACAAAGAAATATCTAGGGTCAAAAAGGTATGTGGCTCTGCTCAAAAGGAGAGGGGTGGAAACATGGATCAATTTGTTGATATTCTCTAATAACTTGATAACTCACCTAATTGCTTCTAATTAAGGTTTTTATACAAAGTATATGTATCGGATAATCATATTTGCACAAATACAGTCTGCGCGAAATGCTTTTGAAAGGACAGGCCATTCGGGCTTGTGGGTTAAGAAATTTCATAGGCCCGAATGAAAATCTACAGGCCCGAAGCAGTTTTGAAAAATTTATTCATAAAACAACGGATTAACATGTTTTATGTTCATTTAGACAACAATCATTTCAATTTGAATGTGTCCTGTATTTCAATAGACAGAACACTTTTACGTTTTTTTTCATAGCTGGTGTTTGCGTTTTACATTTATTTTTTACTCCAGGTTTGGCACCCGCAATGTACTTCAAGTTCAACATTTTGACATTGCTAATGTAAACAATGGACTGCTACTCTGTTTGTTTTTCCAAAAATACGATCGAAAAATGAAAACGGTAAACCAGTCAAATCATGAACTTGTAAGGGTAAAACCCGGTACACGGAGCATTTAACACTTGAAGAAGATCCTAAATATTTACTTGACATTTTTAATAGCTTTCAAACCGATATGATAAGTTCTTGTCGTTAATAAAACAATATATATATTATATTTTTATATACCTACTACAATTCTGTTTCAAATAAGGTGATGAATGCATACCGTTAGACAAGAGGACGCCGAAAAAAAACACCGGGAAATTGGCTCCGGACAATAGACGCATGGTTGATGTTAACATGTATATCGGTGACGTAGAAAGGTCGCGCATGCGCTATATCGTAGTACACTTTTCTAAACAGAAACCAGAGTACTGTGAAGTGTTTACGTGAATTAAAACGTTTTTTTTTTCAAACATACTTTTTTTTAAATTTACAAAACGTACACGCCCGTCGGGCGTTCAGCATCAAATATTTTACACGCCCGATACGATTTCTATACGCCACGGGCGTCGGGCGTGTGGCATTTCGCGCAGACTGCAAATATGTTGTATTTCAAAAGACATATATTCAACAGTTCTCTGTGAACCATTCCAGAGGGGCAGCAGAGCGAAGCTAAACAAGGAACAGGGTGCAGCAACCCGCTATTTCGCTCTTATAAAACTGCAAGCTACATTTGACGAAAGTAGTTCCAAAATAGTATCCTACCAAAGACAAGTAATTCAATGCAGTTTTACTTTCAAACAACATGCACTTATGCAATTAGTTTCATATTCAAAATAAAATACTAATTTATATATTTGTTAATTACTGCAAACAATGCAAGTATGTGCACACTTCAATTTCAACCAAACCAACCTGTACTCCAACTCAACTAAGGTAGTCTGCACCTTAAGCTTTTAACAGAGAAGCGGTTACTCGACTACGATCAATTGTCTATACATTTCAATAAGCGTCGCCACAATAATGAAGACCGCACAGCATGATGACGTAATATGTTTATGTGTAAATACTTATGTGCCAATAAAACAACGGGTTTTGTAAATATTTTCTTCGAAGAAACAATCTTAAATGATATTTTTAATGCATTTCTGTTTCCACATAATATATAAAGACTCTGAACACACTTGCCTGATTGGGCAAGCGTCTGGCATTTTCTGCTAGCCCGAAATCAAATTTACTTGTCCGGGGCATCGGGCAACCCAGTTACGACGAAGACTTTGTGTAATATTTAATCGATATTCTACACTGAAACAATTGCGTCATTTCAATTGGTCATTCAATTCTATCATTCATCATACGATTGGTTGAAGCATATTTGAAGGGTTAAACAAAGCAAGGTAAACATGGCGGTCTGTACATGAATGTAGATTTATACAAAAGTTTTAGTCAGAATTAAACGCATGTCCTAGGTAAATTTTGGCACATGTTCAGCAGTTTAGGTGTTGTTTAAGTAAAATACATTGATGGATAACTTTTTTGTCGCAAATGATGGAAGTTTATGAAATTTTAAACTTTCAGTTTTTCACCACGTAAACTGCCTATCGGCGATGAGAGGTTACAGTGAATTAAGCGCAATCTAAAAAAGTAGCACTAAATTCGCGTTAAACGTCTAATTTATTAGACTAGTGCGAGCTCAAATTCGAATGAAAAGAATTCCAGTCAAACTGGCCACAAGTTAAACCAGCCACACGTTAAACCGGCCACAAAAATGTCAAACCGGCCACAGAGTGATTTAGAACAAAATCAAACCGGCCTCATTTTTATTTCTCTATACTAATTCGCTTATAGTGTGGATTATATTCATTTATTGTATTGCTATATCAGCCCATGATGTTTTGTTTGATTTTATAGTGAAAATAGGTAAAGGTATATATATAATTATAGTTTATTTAATGATATTTTCTGAAGAAGAGATAATTTCCAATGCAGTTAGCTTGTAATTAACTTATAAAGGTTAGTTAAAATTAATAAGTTTTGGCTGTAAATCACACCTTTTCAACGTGTGAAAACGTCTTTAACAAATCGTTGTGAAACAAAAACATTATTGAATTTTAAGCAAAGTTGTTAATAAATCAACAGATCTGTCTGTATTAGTCAGTGAAATAAGAAAAATTTTATTTTTTAAAATCTTTTTCTAGAAAAAATACTTGTGTTTAGATATAATCCTACATACAAAGATAGTAGAAAAACGTAATAAGAAAATTGCACATGTTTGCATATTAAATTTGATAACCTCTATTGATCGTTAGTACATGTTGCTCCACAGCTACTGTGTTTGGACCGTGAAAACACCTCATCAGTGCCCACTTGAGATAACGATCGGTGAATATCAGTATACCAGACATCAAGGCATATATCAGTACACCAGACGTCAAGGCGTTCATCAGTACACCAGACATCAAGGAGTTAAGATGTCATAACATCGCGAGTTTTCTGATAATTAAATGGCAATCTAATGTGTAAATCAAATCTTATGTTTAATTATGATGTCAATAAAAAGCATGGTAATAAACTTGCAAAATATGTTTATTTTGCTATGAAAATTAGAAATGAAAAATTACAAAATTACCTGCTTCTTAATAGTTAAATTTTTTTCATTGTCAAACACATTGTTGTGAAACCTATATATGTTAGACTGTTACAGTGTATAAATAATAAGTATCCATTCATGTAGTTTGTATTAACCTGTACCTCTTGGCCATACTATGTAAATGCTATTTGTAAGTGATCCAAGGCAAATATTAATGTAAATCGAAGGTTTGTTATAAATTACCTTTACTTGTTTGCATTAAATGAAGTATCTCATAATTTAATGTTCAGACACAAACTGAGCTAAATATTACATCATTCTATTTAGTATCACTTAAAAATTATTACTTCTGCAAACTAACGACAACGATTGCAACATAGGTCCTTTATTATGCCCCCCTTCGAAGAAGTGGGGGTATCTAGCTTTGCACCTGTCCGTCGGTCGGATTGTCGGTCTGTCCATAGACCATTTCGTTTCCGCGAAATATCTAGAGAACGCTTTGACCTACGATCATGAAAGTTGGTATGCTGGTTACTTGGGAGGAAAGGTAGATGCCTATTCATTTTGAGGTCAAAGGTCAAGGTCACCGTTGCTAAAAATAGAAAAACGGTTTCCGCTCAATAACTTGAGAACGCATGAAGATATTGTAATGAAACTTCATACATATATACCTTATATCGAGACCTCGCTTGGGATTGGATATAGTTTGGGTGGGTCAAGGTCACCGTAACTAAAAATAGAAAAACGGTTTCCGCTCAATAACTTAAGAATCCATAAAGATATTTTAATTAAACTTCATACGTAGATACCATAGATCAAGACCTCGCTTGAGATTGCATATGGGGTGGGTGGGGTCAAGATCAAGGTCACCATAACTAACAATAGAAAAACGGTTTCTGCTCAATAACTTGAGAACACATCGAGATATTTTAATGAAATTTCATACATAATATACCTTATATCGAAGCCTTGCTTGAGATTGCATATGGGTTGGATGTGGTCAAGGTCAATGTGACAGTTACTAAAAAATAGAAAAAGGTTTCCGTTTAATAACTTGAGAACGCATCAAGATATTTTACTGAAACTTCATACATAGATATCTTATATTAAGACCTCTCGTGGGATTGCATATGTGGTGTTTTGGGTCAAGGTCACCATTACTAAAAATAGAAAAACGCTTTGCTCAATAAATTGACAAGCATTGAGATAGTTTAATGAAACGTCATACATAGATGCATTATATCGAGACCTCGCTTGGGATTGCATATGGGTTGGGCGGGGTCAAGGTCACCATTGCTAAAAATAGAAAAACGGTTTCCGCTCAATAACTTAAGAATGCATTGAGATATTTTAATGAAACTTCATACATAGATACCATATATCGAGACCTCGCTTGGGATTGCATATGGGGTGGGTGGGGTCATGGGCACGGTCACCATTACTAAAAATAGAAAAACGGTTTCCGCTCAATAACTTGAGAACGCATCGAGATATTTTAATGAAACTTCATACATAGATTCCATATATCGAGACCTCGCATGGGATTGCATATTAAAAAAATTCTTAACAATTGCACATATTCACAACTTGTTTGCAAGTCGGGGGCATACATGTTTTACAAACTTCTCTTGTTTATTTTTTTATAGTTTTAAAAATAATTACCTGTAAATGTTTAAAATATTTTCTGATTACCACTTACTATGTACCTTAATTGTTATTGAATTATGTGGCTGGTTTAACTTTTTTGTGGCCGGTTTGGACTTTTTGTTGCCGGTTTAACTGTATTTCTTGCAGAGTGAGGCCGGTTCGACTTTTTTGTGGCCGGTTTGACATTTTTGAGGCCGGTTTAACTTGTAGCCGGTTTAACTTGCGGCCTGTTTGACTTGCTTCCCCCAAATTCCTGCAAGTTTTTCCGGAGGTAAACAACAATACGCTATATACCAGAAAAATGAAATATAATCCAATAATTAGCTTTAATTATGAGATAAGTCCAAAGTACACCTTAAACTACAATAAAATCCATTCTTTTCCCCATAAATAAAGGTTTTTCTTGAATATTTTATGAATATCAAAATGAAAATATTAACAAGCGTTCATGCTGTTGCATCACCTGACCAAATCCAACTCCCTTTAACATGTAAACAGGTTACGCGACACTGACATTTATGATTTATAATATACATAGCCCAAATCATGTTTTATTTTGTGAACGTTATGCAATCAAAGTTAATGCAAATAAAAGCATACAAGAAATCAGAAATTACAATATTTCAATAAATTACAGTGTGCCTACAGGTTTGCATTTTATAAATGTTTGAAGGATGTTTGCAACCCAAAACACCATGCCAGTTCAATTGACTACCCCACACCTGCTAAATAGAGTGGGATTTGTGTTGGGGAAAACCAGTAAATCTATTTTTAGAACAGCCAATCATTAGCCACGAAATCAATAGGAAAGCATCTAGACGATTTTGATGGTTAAGGGTCATCATGCTAAAGGTCAGCTTATTTGTAAAAACAATGGATTTATTCATCAGTTTTGTTCACTAAACATGTGTTGCTTGTGTTAATTTGTTTCAAAATTAATTTACATGATTGTAATTATCAAACCACAAATTCATAGGAACATAGCATAAATTAAAATTTATGTTTATGCCCCCGGCATGTTGAAGTGGGAGGCATGTAGTGATTGTCCGTCCGTCCGTCCACGATTCCTTCTGTATGGGATGAACTAGATTTTACCGTTTCGTCTAGCACCAACAGTCAACAGCGCTCACTATATAACCTGGAATGTTGAAGTTGGATAATTACACAGTTGTACCCAATCCACCCATATAACCAAACCTCACTTTGACCTTGACCTAATTTAGTTTGTTTATTATAGTGTCACCCCTCGTGATTAAGTTTTGACATTAAACACCTCTTGGCAGGCGCTTGGCAGGAGGGCAATCGGTACCCAAAATAATAATTATAATAATTCAAATGGACTGTCCAGCACCAACCAGGGGCATGTTTGTTTTTCAAACACAGCGTCTTGTTAATTTAAGCATAACGTTAGACGCTGGTCAGATATCGAGCTACTTTTTAGCTGGGCAATATTTGCCTATCTGCTTAACTGCTGAATATTTTAGCAACAAAAATATTTGTGTTACATTTTTCTCTATAAAATAACAAGGTTATTAATATCAATTATCATTAATATTTTGTAATTAAGTTTACATACCTGTAATGATAATAAGAATTTATTTCACACAGTGTTTAGTTAATATTTATATGATAATATCACCATTGTTTACTTAACAATTAAAACAACACACTGTTCCATTTGTACCAACGCTAAAATTGTTAACTTGATGTCATTTATCTGAACAGTCGACACTCATCAATTAAAGCAGCAGTTCAGAAATATGTTAATACAATTAAATCAGAAATAGTTTCTTATGGACATCTCACAGGTCAAAATACAGAAAACCGCATTGAAATCGGTGCACTAATAACGTTATGGTTAACTTTTTGTCGTCTGTTTTCTGTATGCGATAACTGGTGATGCCTCTGGACCAAATCAGCATGTACACTATTGTATATTCCGTTCGTACCAAGCGTTTTTGAAGATAGAAAATATAAAATGCTTTTCGTAAATGATAAACAGTTTCAGACGAATGAACAACATTAATTTTCATTAGAACTATTGCCAAATTGCAATGTATTGAATTAGATTCCATGGACTGCGGCTTTAAAGGTATTAAATTTATATTGCCTATTGCAGTCTTCACGAATAAGTTTTAAAAGCAGTGGACCGTCAGTCCACCAAACCAGCTAAATCAACCGGACCGTACAACAATTTAGTGGACCACAATTTGTTTGTAGATTTTCATTCACTCTAACGTATATATATCAATAATTTTATTTTAAAAAATAAATTGAAAGCAATTATGGTTTTCAGACTTTTATTCTAACATGAATCATGTATTTATTACATTACTCTCAATAAAAATATGGCGAAATAATAATACAAGATCGCGAGTTAAATCAAATACCAGGTGTTTATTTCGTTTTAGCCTATTTGAGTTCAGTACTGGCCCAAATGGCCGAGCTGGTATCGAATGCGCAGATCAAATGGTAACTGCTCCGCTCGCTAGGGTTGCAGAACATGGACTCCCTACTCCTAAAGAGTTGGGGTCACAGTAATTGTTACCATGGCACTCCTCCCCACCCACTCCTTTAACAATAAATGCTTTGTGTCCAAAAATTATTTTACAAATTCCATGGTTGAGTAATAAAACATTTGTACTTTCACTGTTTCGCCAACTTTCGTGAAAATGTGGCAGCATGAGTTTTTGGGTGTAATCAGTGTAGTTGTAGTTCGTTTATTCGAAAACACACGTAGTCATAGCAATATTTTCTTTTAAAACAAATGAAGACGTAGCCTCTTTTCCTGTATATTCGGCCACTTAAGAGCTAAACTGCTTTAATGCCCTAAATGAATACAATTTCAACAACAGTGAGACTTTTATCTGTAACTTTAAGGTCTTTCCTACTAAATTAAGGTCAGATTAGGTAGAGATCAGCCATTCACTTAGTTACTGACCAATGCTAGGAAGGCACCATAGCAACCATGAATTTGTCAGATGTTTCCTATCATTTGGTCCAGTCTGCATTTTGATAAGAAAATACAAAAAATTCTTACAATTTTTATATAATTCATTAGAAGCATTCTATATAAGACTACCACACACCAGCATACTGTTTGAAAATGAATGTTTACAAAATTCTTGGCATATGCACGAAGAGTGTAGCAATTTTTAGGAATTTCTTTTTAAAATCTTAATTATTTGTGACAAAATATAAAATTATAAATTTTTTAAACCCAAAACAATATGTATGTGATAGAATTATCTCAATGCAGATAACTAACACAAGTTTTATATGAAATATTCATTAATTCTGCTTATCTTGGGATGGCTGAATCTATAGGAATGGCTGAAACTATAGGAAAGAAGGATACCTTTGACATTACACACTAAAATTCTATGCGATTTGCAAACACAATTTGTCAACATCCCATTTCGTATTTTAAGTAAACATTTTGCAAACAATAATATACTGACTTCTTTAAGTATGTAGTATTTTATTTATTAGGTGGGTGTTACCTACACGCAGCTAACAACATGCATACCTCACGAAAATGTGTTACAAATTACTTCACCTTTACCAACAATGAGGGCGTGATAAACATTCTATCGACTACGCTCATCTACATATTGGAAATTTAATGCGTTCTCATTGGCTGACTGGGTGACTGTAGTAAATCTATATCCTCCTGCTGTCAGATTTTATCGAGAATTTGACACACTGATGCAGGAGATTGCGTTTATTGCCGAGTAGGCGTTCTTTGTTTTAGAAAAACATCCGTACGCAAGCGGAAATGGTTGTGAATCTGACACTGAATTTTATGGCGTCATTTCTTAAAAGTATACATCCAAAAAGTCGATTTTCACTTTACTGAGAAGTATTGGCTGAATATTTTTAGGGATTTCTGGTATCAAAATTATCAAGGGAAATTTCTTTGCTGGACCGCCGGTCCAGTTTACTTGCAACTTTTGCTGGACCGAGCGAAAATGTGGTGGACTCGGTCCACGGTCCACCGCTTAACGTCGAAGACTGCTATTGTCCTGTTTTCAGTATGTAGTCCTATTTTCATACAATTTTTTGTTTACTATACTATGTGAGACTATGTGTCAGAGGCCCAGGTTCTGTCCTGCTTCAGAATGTCACATGTTTGTCACCTAACCAACTATTTGACTAGGCAATATTTCAAAGATCCTATCCTTGTGACACTAAGATTGGATGAAGCAATAAAAATCAATATTTAATGAATTTCAGAAATATTTAATATCGCAAATGTTATTTAGTTGTCATTTATTTTGCAGAGTAAATGAGCTTCCCTCTGAGATGCCGACAATCGACTTCGAGGCTTATAGAAGCAAAATCTCCAACAGAGCCATGGTTTCTGAATTTGAGAAAATGGTATTTTGTTCGTTTTTTTTATTCCCCCCCCCTTAAAAAACCTGTCAGATCAATGAACTATTGTTTTATGATGTATAAGTAAAGTTTGTCCTAATACTAGTATGCTGCATAGTGCAATGACATTTAATCACATTTATGTATTGGTAGATGTTGTATAAACCCTTCAATGGAATATATTGTTGACAGCAGACACATGTTTGTTAATATTTGACTGTTCATTTCAATGCACATGGAATGCAATCATTCAAACCAACAATAGATTGCAGAAATACCTTGTATCGTCAATATATATAATTTGGAAATTTCCTTTGTATGTAAATATTGTGAGTAAATTATGGTTACCAGCAATTAAACGCCTGGCTGTAAACCAATTTCTCAAAAGTAATAAAAGTATGTGATATTGATTGTACCAAGAAAATATTCAAATATATCACACCTCTAACAAATTTCCAACACTTCCATTCGCTAAAAGAGATCACGTGACTGCCCCGTATTTTCCCATACGGGGCATCTCCAGAAAATATTAGGTCAGTAAAAAATCAAAATGGCCATCTGTCGATTAAAATGGTTTTCTTTGGCAATTTTGTGTTAACTTTAACTTGATAAGTTGGCAAATGTCAATAGTGACTACATGAACATGTGAGAGAGGAATAACTGGTACAGATATTACTTACTGCTGTCTGACCTAAGCTTCCTTGCCGTTGAATTTTCAGTGAACTTATTTGATTTGTTTAGGTTTTGTTGTTTGGTCAAAATGTCGCTGTCAAAAAGAATTACAGATGCTTCAAATGAAAAAAATGAGAGGAAGAGGCTAAAACTCTAATCAGAAAATACTTTAATGTCTAAAGAAAATATTGGGTCAGTAAAAAAAATTAGTTTAAATTTTGTTTTATCATAATACTTACTTTAAAATCTTTCTATAAGGTTGTCAGCAAGCGTCTCGCCCAATATGAATCTCCTAACTGCCCCGTATTTTCCCATTTGGGGCAGCAATTCACCCTGTATCTTATAATACAAGCATGGGGCTTTTCACCTGATCAAGACTTAGGGAAAGATCTAGAATCAGAAACGGTACAGGGTGCTTCTAAAAAGGAGCAGGGGGGAAAGCCGGGCCAGTTCATTGAAATTTTCAAATAAAATGGTTAATATAAGGGTTTTACCATGTTCATGCTTCTAATTAGGGTTTTTAAACGTGACATCTTCATCTGTCATTGGATATTTGTAAAAATATATTACTTTTATAATATAATCAACATTTCTTTGTCTACCAGCCCAGAGGGGCAGCTGGGGGGAACCAAAAAGGAGCAGGGTGCAGCACCCTGCTATTTCGCTCTAAATCTGTTTTATCAGGCCACACTAATATTGACTCACACAGTGACAGTTGGTGTTTATCTTATTGCAGTATGCTGCTCTAAAAATTCCATATCCGACCGATGTGACAAACGTGAGAGGCACTATCGAAAAACAGGAAAAAGAAAGTGTAAGTATATGAATAGAAGTCTTTAGGCAGGCTCTTCAATATCATATTGACAGCTAGCCCAAAATATAAATTATCATGTCATTATTTATGGATTCATTAGCTTTCTAAATGCTTTGATTATGGTTAGTTAGAAGTTAAAAATGATAGTCTAGATCTACTTTTCCTCAAAGAAAACATTTTTAAATTGAAAACCAAAGTGCATTTGGTACAATGAATTTCACTTCGTGATTAGAAACACGACCCTACAACATACCAAAACTGTAATGTTCTGTAGAACATAATTATTAAAATAATTCACATTACTCTATTTTTTGCTCACCTGAGCATGAAGTGCTCAGTGAGCTGTTGGTATAAGGGACCTCTCCTGTGTCAGCCGTCATCAGTCGTCCAGATGCCGTCAACAATTTGTTTCGTTCTCTCGCTGGAGACCACTTTTTATCCAATCTTAACTATACTTGCACAGTTTGTGTAAGACCATAAAATCTCGGATGGGACTGTTATTGGGCAAGATCACACCACTAACACTAGAGTTATTGCCCCTTTTTCATACAAAATGAGTGCAAAAATGCCCTTTTCCAACATATAGACTTTATTTTCCATCCAATCTTAACCAAACTTTTACAGTTTGTGTATGACCATCAGGTCTCAGCAGATGCCAAAAAGGGGCCAGTTTGTTTTCCAAACACTGGAGTTATTGTTTATGAAAATATATACAAAAATGGACATTTACCGGTATTCAAGGTAGAGACTTCATTTTTCATCCCATCTTCACCAATATTGTTCAGTTTGTTTATTACCATAAGACCGTAATTGTGCACAGTTTGTTTATGAACTTAAGATTACATGTGAAGTGGAATATAAGCTTGCCCAGGCCAGAAACACCAGAGTTATTGCCCCTTGTGAAGTAAAAACATAAATAAGTTATCAATGATTGGCTTGCACACACGATTTTTCTTTCAATGTTGACCAAACTTACACAGTTTGCATATGACCATAAAAATTGATTGATAAAATGTGATTTCCAACAGTTGCAAACCTTGCATGCAGTTATTTGTACATGCAACATTGACATTAACATCATTTATCATCATTGCACAGGAAATTAGCAAAGAAAAAGCAAAACTTGACCTTCACCTTTTCAAACCTGTCACAACAGTATGGTCTTCATCTGTACCAGTTCTCAGGTGAGCACTTTGGGCCATCATGGCCCTCTTGTTTTAGATTATTATGCCCCCCTTCGAAGGCGTGGGGGTATATTGCTTTGCAACTGTCCATTGGTCGGTGCGATGGTCGGTCAGTCTGTCCGTAGACCATGTCATTTCCGCACGATATCTAGAGAACGCTTTGATCTATGATCATTTAAGTTGGTATGCTGGTTACTTGGGAGGAAAGGAAGACGCCTATTGATTTTGAGGTCAACAGGTGAAAGGTCAAGGTCACAGGGGCTTGTAACATGAAATTTGTTTCTGCAATATATCTAGAGAACGCTTTGACCTACGATCATTTAAGTTGGTATGGTGGTTACTTGGGAGGAAAGGAAGACGCCTATCAATTTTGAGGTCAACAGGTCAAAGGTCAAGGTGACAGAGGCTTGTAACATGAAAACTGTTTCCTCAGTAGACCATTTCGTTTCTGTATGATATGTAGAATATGCTTTGATCTACGATCATCCAAGTTGGTATGCTGGTTACTTGGGAGGAAAGGAAGATGCCGATCAATTTTGAGATCAACAGGTCAAAGGTCAAGGTCACAGGGGCTTGTAACATGAAAACTGTTTTATCCTTAGACCATTTTGTTTCCGCAGGATATCTAGTGATGTTTTGGCCTATTTGATGTTTAAATCAAACAGAAATTGAGAAAACAGGTATCCTTATATAATAGACTGTAAAAATAAATCCATAATTATATTATATTTTTTTAATTTACTCCCCATGTGTTAATGTGCACATACAATATTACAATACAATATTTAAAAAGTCTTTTAACAATTGCACATATTGACGACTTGGCTGCAAGTCCGGGGGCATACATGTTTTACAAACATCTCTTCTTCTGTTAGAGATGTAATATTTCATATTAGTTGACTGAGTATACCTTTTAATATGCACTTTTACGATGCTGCTATAATGATGTTGATGGTAATGTAATATTTGGGGATAAGGAAAGCAAGTATATCATTGGAACAAAATAGTTTTCTACTAAAGCCTCCATATTGGGCAGGAAATATTTTATTTGCACAAGGTAAACAAATGAATGAAACACTTTTACTAATTGTAATGTTTCTACATACAACCATAGATTTTACAATGATTTCTTAATCCGAAAAAATATTGTCAACCAGGAATCAGTGTTGAGTTAAATTGGATACTGCGCCTTGAAATGAATGTTAACATGTTTGCTTGTCATTTAGATGGAGAGAATGAAACACTATGTTGCTGAGCAGGAAGTGAAGCTAGCAGAAGTCAAGGAGATTGTAAGATGCTCTTTATCTACAAAACAGTTGTATTAATATGCAAGTTGTTTATGTATATTGTTTACTAGTAAATGAGTTGAATGTAAGTTTACAATACTTAAAATGCTTTAATTGTAATGTTTACAAACATATATTCCGAAGTTTTGCATAAAACTTTGTATTTGAAACATTTTTTTATTGATAGAAAGCTGTTTCTTTCAAAATTAAACAAGGATAATGTTAAATGTTAAAAATATCTCACCATGGCAGTAAATGGGTGTACTTACATGAGTGTCAACTACTGGTCTGCCCTAGTAAAAGCATAAATGGCACAAGATATTGAATGTGACATAATGGGGTTTACTTCAGTATTAAGAATGAGGTACTTAGCGAGGTACATGTCTATCTTTGTGTTTCAGCTGGACATAATTGGTACCGTTCCCCCTCCAGAGAAGATGAGCGTGCAGATGTTCAACCACTACTTCCCGAACATGGCCACCAACCCGAACTTCCGCAACCCCAGAGTTGTGCCCCTTGATCTGGACGAGGCCCAGATTGACAGCCAGACCAATCCTCGCTACAACACCATTGAGGACAGAGTGTAAGAATAAGATTTTTGTTGAATACAACTATTTTGGGGGCAATAACTCCGTATTATTGCTAATAACATCAGTGGACATATCCACAAAGCTCCTAAGGGAAATCTTAACTTAAGTCATATTTAAGGGAAAATTTAAAATGCATTTTTCCTTATGAGAATCAACATTTTATATCTGAAATATGGTAAAATAAGAAGCCCCTGTTGATTCCTTACCAGTTTAAAACAATTATGGACAAGATAAGCTTGATATAAACCAGCCATAGACTAGGGATTTTAAGAAATGTTCTTAAGTTTTCACAAAGGAGCTTTGTGGATATGGGCCCAGACATTCTGCAGAATTGTTTGTGGATTTACTGGACACTCTGTCCTGTTGTTTGTGGATTTACTGGACACTCTGTCCTGTTGTTTGCGGATTTACTGGACACTCTGTCCTGTTGTTTGTGGATTTACTGGACACTCTGTCCTGTTGTTGTGGATTTACTGGACACTCTGTCCTGTTGTTGTGGATTATCTCGACACTCTGTCCTATTGTTGTGGATTTACTGGACACTGTCCTGTGGATTTACTGGACACTCTGTCCTGTTTATTTACTGGACACGCTGTCCTGTTTGTTGTGGATTTACTGGACACTCTGTCCTGTTGTTTGTGGATTCACTGGACACTCTGTCCTGTTGTTTGTGGATTTACTGGACACTCTGTCCTGTTGTTGCCTCAGAATTCTTTGTGGATTTACTGGACACTCTGTTCTATTGTTGTGGATTTACTGGACACTCTGTCCTGTTGTTTGTGGATTTACTGGACACTCTGTCCTGTTGTTGTGGATTTACTGGACACTCTGTCCTGTTGTTGTGGATTATCTGGACACTCTGTCCTATTGTTGTGGATTTACTGGACACTCTGTCCTGTGGATTTACTGGACACTCTGTCCTGTTGTTGTGGATTTACTGGACACTCTGTCCTGTTGTTGTGGATTTACTGGACACTCTGTCCTGTTGTTGTGGATTTACTGGACACTCTGTCCTGTTGTTTGTGGATTTAATGGACACTCTGTCCTGTTGTTGTGGATTTACTGGACACTCTGTCCTGTTGTTGTGGATTATCTGGACACTCTGTCCTATTGTTGTGGATTTACTGGACACTCTGTCCTGTGGATTTACTGGACACTCTGTCCTGTTTGTTGTGGATTTACTGGACACTCTGTCCTGTTGTTTGTGGATTTACTGGACACTCTGTCCTGTTGTTGTGGATTTACTGGACACTCTGTCCTGTTGTTTGTGGATTTACTGGACACCCCTCTGTCCTGTTGTTTGTGGATTTACTGGACACTCTGTCCTGTTGTTGCCTCAGAATTCTTTGTGGATTTACTGGACACTCTGTTCTGTAGTTGTGGATTTACTGGACACTCTGCCCTGTTGTTGTGGATTATCTGGACACTCTGTCCTGTTGTTGTGGATTTACTGGACACTCTGTCCTGTTGTTTGTGGATTTACTGGACACTCTGTCCTGTTGTTGTGGATTTACTGGACACTCTGTCCTGTGGATTTACTGGACACTCTGTCCTGTTTGTTGTGGATTTACTGGACACTCTGTCGAGTTGTTGTGGATTTACTGGACACTCTGTCCTGTTGTTGTGGATTTACTGGACACTCTGTCCTGTTGTTGTGGATTTACTGGACACTCTGTCCTGTTGTTGTGGATTTACTGGACACTCTGTCCTGTTGTTGTGGATTTAGTGGACACTTTGTCATGTTGTTGTGTATTTACTGGACACTCTGTCATGTTGTTGTGGATTTACTGTACACTCTGTCCTGTGGATTTACTGGACACTCTGTCCTGTTTGTTGTGGATTTACTGGACACTCTGTCCTGTTGTTTGTGGATTTACTGGACGCTCTGTCCTGTTGTTGTGGATTTACTGGACACTCTGTCCTGTTGTTTGTGGATTTACTGGACACTCTGTCCTGTTGTTCGTGGATTTACTGGACACTCTGTCCTGTTGTTGCCTCAGAATTCTTTGTGGATTTACTGGACACTCTGTTCTGTTGTTGTGGATTTACTGGACACTCTGCCCTGTTGTTGTGGATTATCTGGACACTCTGTCCTATTGTTGTGGATTTACTGGACACTCTGTCCTGTGGATTTACTGGACACTGTCCTGTTTGTTGTGGATTTACTGGACACTCTGTCCTGTTGTTTGTGGATTTACTGGACACTCTGTCCTGTTGTTGTGGATTTACTGGACACCCTGTCCTGTTGTTGCCTCAGAATTCTTTGTGGATTTACTGGACACTCTGTCCTGTTGTTTGTGGATTTACTGGACACTCTGTCCTGTTGTTTGTGGATTTACTGGACACTCTGTCCTGTTGTTGCCTCAGAATTCTTTGTGGATTTACTGGACACTCTGTTCTGTTGTTGTGGATTTACTGGACACTCTGCCCTGTTGTTGTGGATTATCTGGACACTCTGTCCTATTGTTGTGGATTTACTGGACACTCTGTCCTGTGGATTTACTGGACACTGTCCTGTTTGTTGTGGATTTACTGGACACTCTGTCCTGTTGTTTGTGGATTTACTGGACACTCTGTCCTGTTGTTGTGGATTTACTGGACACCCTGTCCTGTTGTTGCCTCAGAATTCTTTGTGGATTTACTGGACACTCTGTCCTGTTGTTGTGGATTTACTGTACACTCTGTCCTGTGGATTTACTGGACACTCTGTCCTGTTTGTTGTGGATTTACTGGACACTCTGTCGAGTTGTTGTGGATTTACTGGACACTCTGTCTTGTTGTTGTGGATTTACTGGACACTCTGTCCTGTTGTTGTGGATTTACTGGACACTCTGTCATGTTGTTGTGGATTTACTGGACACTCTGTCCTGTTGTTGTGGATTTAGTGGACACTTTGTCATGTTGTTGTGGATTTACTGGACACTCTGTCCTGTTGTTGTGGATTTACTGGACACTCTGTCCTGTTGTTGTGGATTTACTGTACACTCTGTCCTGTGGATTTACTGGACACTCTGTCCTGTTTGTTGTGGATTTACTGGACACTCTGTCATGTTGTTGTGGATTTACTGGACACTCTGTCATGTTGTTGTGGATTACTGGACACTCTGTCCTGTTGTTGTGGATTTACTGGTCACTCTGTCATGTTGTTGTGGATTTACTGGACACTGTCCTGTTGTTGTGGATTTACTGGACACTCTCATGTTGTTGTGGATTTACTGGACACTCTGTCATGTTGTTGTGGATTTACTGGACACTCTGTCCTGTTGTTGTGGATTATCTGGACACTCTGTCCTGTTGTTGTGGATTTACTGGACACTGTCCGGTTGTTGTGGATTTACTGGACACTGTCATGTTGTTGTGGATTTACTGGACACTCTGTCCTGTTGTTGTGGATTTACTGGACACTCTGTCATGTTGTTGTGGATTTACTGGACACTCTGTCCTGTTGTTGTGGATTTACTGGACACTCTGTCATGTTGTTGTGGATTTACTGGACACTCTGTCATGTTGTTGTGGATTTACTGGACACTCTGGCCTGTTGTTGTGGATTTACTGGACACTCTGTCCTGTTGTTGTGGATTTACTGGACAATCTGTCATGTTGTTGTGGATTTACTGGACACTCTGTCATGTTGTTGTGGATTTACTGGACACTCTGTCCTGTTGTTGTGGATTTACTGGACACTCTGTCATGTTGTTGTGGATTTACTGGACACTCTGTCCTGTTGTTGTGGATTTACTGGACACTCGGTCATGTTGTTGTGGATTTACTGGACACTGTCCTGTTGTTGTGGATTTACTGGACACTGTCATGTTGTTGTGGATTTACTGGACACTCTGTCCTGTTGTTGTGGATTTACTGGACACTGGCATGTTGTTGTGGATTGACTGGACACTGTCCTGTTGTTGTGGATTTACTGGACACTCTGTCATGTTGTTGTGGATTTACTGGACACTCTGTCCTGTTTTTGTGGATTTACTGGACACTCTGTCATGTTGTTGTGGATTTACTGGACACTCTGTCCTGTTGTTGTGGATTTACTGGACACTCTGTCCTGTTGTTGTGGATTTACTGGACACTCTGTCATGTTGTTGTGGATTTACTGGACACTCTGTCCTGTTGTTGCCTCAGAATCACTGGACCAAATTTACATTCACAAGACATTGATCTGATTTTGAAAAATGTATTATTTAAACACCATTCACAGTTGCTGTAGTTTTGTCCAGTTTTTTCAGTACATGTAGGTCTGGTAAAATGTTGTTGCACTGAAAGCTATACTTGAAATATGTTCCAGAAGAAAAACATATCATACGTCAAATGTCATTAAATTACTTTCATTGGGGCAAATTTTACAGGACTTTGGTTTTGCTACCTTTGATCTTTTACAGGACAGGCTGGACAATAACCAGTCAGGTACTGCAGTTAGGCACTTTTTGAAATGTCTGTAAAATATTATGTTAGCACTTTATATATTAGATAAATCGTATTTAAACATTTCCTGGGGGAATATTTTTTGAAATGGCTACTAAATTTTAGTGTGTGAATTCTTACAACCCATGTATTTTCATCGACAAAATAAGTCACAAATTAAGAAACCATTCAGTAATGGATTTGACTGAATAGGAATTAAATCCAGGTTAATATCGAGTACAGTCAATATTTTTGTTAATTTCTATGTAATGAGATACCAAGGTCAAGAATCTCATCCTAAATGCCTACTTAAATGGTATTTAGAATAGTTTGATAGTAGAATCTACCGGGAATTGCTTGGCCTTCCAAATTGGAAAAACACAGCAATCTACAAGTTGATTCAGGGCTTTGTTTCCAGAGCCTGTGGAGATGGGGCGCAGGCTCTAGGTTTAGGGGGAAATTATCGTAACAAATTTGGTAAAGGGGATTAAAAATCCAGGTGTACAACTGCGGTATATGTTTGGAGAACAGTACATGAGTTTAAAGACATTTTGCTTGGGAATGATGCCTATATTCAACCCCGTTATATAAGGTTAAAGCCCTGTGGGAAGGGGTCTTTTAAAAGCCCTGTGGGAATGTGACTTTTAGTTTAAACCTATTTATTTTAGCTCGATAGCATCGAAAGCCTAAGGCTTATTTAGACACTGGCGAGTCTGTTTCCTGGGTAGAACCAGTACTTGGTGTGTTTGGGGGAGATCTTGAGTACACTGCCAGATTGGGGATCGAACCCGGGACCTCCCGATCGCTAGGCGGACACCATATCCACTAGGCCACCGCGACCTGAAATGGAACCTTTAATGTGACCCATCGAAAGATATAAATCAATCACAGCACTGCACTGTTATTAATGGTTGCAGACTGTTCCGCACGCCCGCTGAGAAGGAGATGGATGATGAGAAGATGCTACGACCGCTCATCGAGGCCAAGGAAGCGAAGGAGAAGGCTGCTGTAGGGGGCGGCTCACAGGTTGCCAAGAAGTGATCACATCTACGTGTAGGGACACAATCAGCGAAAAAAAAGATGGTGTAGAGTTGTACAACTCTTGTTTTTGTGTTGATTGCATAGGTTTTATTTATCTTGGACATCTGTTGAACTTGTATTCTAGTAATAAAAGTACATTAATAGCCATGTCCACTATTAAAGACATCTACCAATAGCTTTAAGATGCAAGAGCGAAAATACCACATTTGGTTGTTTTTGAAGTTGTGTAAAAATAAATTATATTGATGTACTGAATAAAATGTAAGATTGTTTACTCTGTCTTGTAATTCAATATTTTCTGTAAGTCTGCTATGGCAACATTTTGCAAATCTGCTTTTTTAAGCATTAACACAGTTTTTAGCTCGACTTTTTGAAGAAAAGGCAAGCTATTATACTTGCCCCAGCGTCGCCCTCGGCGTCCGAGCTAGGTTAAAGTTTTTCGGTAAGCTAGTTTCTCAGGAATGGCTTGAAGGATTTCATTCAAACTTAAATCATTCATTCTCCACATTAAAATGAACCTATAGGCCAAGTTTGGTAACGCTATTTTGAAAGTTGTCAAAATTATGGGCCTTTGTACACTTAGAAATTTTACATATAAGCTATATGGACAGGTTAAGGTTTTTCGGTAAGCTAGTTTCTCAACTTTTCGTTTCCGCATTCTAACTTGAGAATGGATTTAGCAATTGTAATGAAACTTCAAACATAGATACCTTATAGCGAGACCTCACCTGGGATTGCATATGGGGTGGGTGCGGTCAAGATCACTGTTACTAAATATAGGAAAACCAGAGCTCCAGATAAGGTTTTAGCTTAAAGGGTATTTTACCCCCTGCTTTTTTGGTTAAAGGGTATTTTACCCCCTGTCCTTCAGCTTTAAAGCGTATTTGAGAAATGTAAAGGGTATTTTCATTTTTTATACAAGAACAAAGGAGTATTTTATGTGCTTGTAATATGTGAGCACATTAATATTGGCAAATGAAATAAATTGAAAGTAGACGATAATCTGTAAATCTATCAAAACATCATTTTCTTAGCAAAGTAGTAGTTGTCATTTGCCCAGATACTTAGTACTTTTTTTTCAGTGCAAATCCTACATGACAACCTGATTTCTGGTCCTACTTGGTTGACAATTAGCCAATGATAATTAGTTTTCCATGATTACAGTGTTTGTTTGTTTTTTCAGATATTTTTTCACCCCATGATTTTTGTGTTTCTTTTCCGATTTTTAGCTCACCTGAGCACAAAGTGCTCATGGTGAGCTTTTGTGATCGCCCGTTATCCGTCGTGCGTGCGTGCGCCGTCAACTTTTCATTTAAACAACATATCCTCGTAAACCGCTTTGCAGATTTTCACCAAACTTCACAGGAATGATCCTTGGGTGGAGCTCTTTCAAAGTTGTTCAAATATTTCCGGTCCGCTGCATATGTAGGCCACCAGAGCTAAAAATAGCGTTAAAAAGTGAAAACATAAAAAAAATCTTCTATGAAACCGCAAGGCTCAGAGCTTTCATATTTGATATGTGACATCCTCTAGTGGTCCTCTACAAAGAGTGTTCAAATGATGCCCCTGGGGTCAAAACTGGCCACGCCCCGGGGGTCACATGGTTTATATAGACTTAAATAGCAAAATGACTTTAAAAATCTTCTCCTCTGAAACAGCAAGGTCTAGAGGTTTCATATTTGGTATGTAACATTATATAGTGGTCCTCTACAAAGATTGTTCAAATAATGCCCCTGGGGTCAAAACTGGCCACGCCCGGGGGGTCACATTGTATAAACTTATATAGCAAAATGACTTAAAAAATTTTCTCCTCTGAAACTGCAAGGCCTAGAGGTTTCATATTTGGTATGTAACATTGTATGGTGGTCCTCTACAAATATTGTTCAGATGATGCCCCTGGGGTCAAAACTTTCCACACCCCAGGGGTCACATGGTTTATATAGACTTAAATAGCAAAATGACTTTTAAAATCTTCTCTGAAACTTCAAGGCCTAGAGGTTTCATATTTGGTTGGTAACATTGTATAGTGGTCCTCTACAAAGATTGTTAAAATGATGCCCCTGGGTTCAAAATTGGCCACACTCCGGGGGTCACATGGTTTATATAGACTTAAATCGCAAAATGACTTTTAAAATCTTCTCTTCTGAAACCGAAGGCCCAGAGGTTTCATATTTGGTATGTAACATTATATAGTGGTCTTTTACAAACATTGTTCAAATGATACCCTGTGATTAAAAACTGGGCAAACCCTGGGTGTCACATATTTTATATAGACTTAAATAGTAAAATGACTGAAAATCTCCTCTGAAACTGCAAGGCCTAGAGGTTTCATATTTGGTTGGTTACATTGTATAGTGGTCCTTTACAAAGATTGTTAAAATGATGCCCCTGGGTTCAAAATTGGCCACACCCCGGGGGTCACATGGTTTATATAGACTTAAAAAGCTAAATTACTTTAAAAATCTCTGAAACCGCAAGGCCCAGAATTTTCATATTTGGTATGTAACATTGTATAGTGGTTCCCTATAAAGATTGTTCAAATAATGCCCCTGGGGTAAAAACTGGCCACACCCCGGGGGTCACATAGTTTATATTGACTTAAATAGCAAAATGACTTTAAAAATCTCCTCTGAAATCTCAAGGCCTATAGGTTTCATATTTGGTATGTAACATTGTATACTGTAAATACGCAGTCGTAAGTCAAGAAGTTAAAATTCATTCCAGAAACATATTTCTAATAATAACCATGCCATAAATCGAGTTAGAATGATCATAAAACACCATCTGAAAATTGGCCAGAGTATGCCCTATAAGTAGGTATATAGGTACAGTCTGCAGTTAATGCCTTGAAGTGTGAAATCACTGCCTTATCCTCTTTGACAGGTTTTGATGTAGACAAAAACCGGTTCCAGCCAGTTTAATTAGCAATATGCTATACACGAAAATCATGTGTTTCGTCTGCAGGTTTCTTGATTTTATATTGGTGGCTGATGGTCTAGCTGGGGCCTAAAGTGGGGAAGGCTATTAAAATAGAGTAGATAGTTTCATTCACAGTTTGCATCTTATTTAATAATGAAACAGTTATGCATTTTGTCTTAATTGTCGGTAATTAATAGCAAGGGCAAACTGTGATAATTATGAATGGATTATAGTGTGTGGATTAGCAAATATGCAGGTAAGAAATAATATGCATTTGACAAATATTTCAATATAATATGCTAAGATTTTTGGTGAACTGCCTCAGAAGTCAAATGTACTTTATAACTACGATTTTAGAGGCTTAAATCTCGATTTATGATGGAGTATTAACGGTAGTGGTCCTCTACAGTGATTGTTAAAATGATTGTCAAAACTGTGAAACTGCAAGGCCCAGAGGTTTCATATTTGGTATGTAACGTTGTATAGTGGTCCTCTACAAAGATTGTTTAAATGATGCCCCTGGGGTCAAAACTGGGCAGACCCCGGGGGTCACATATTTTATATAGACTTAAATAGTAAAATGACTTTAAAAATCTTCTGCTCTGAAACTGCTAGGCCCAGAGGTTTTGTATGTGGTATGTAACATTGTATAGTGGTCCTCTACAAAGATTGCTCAAATGATGTCTCAGGGGTCAAAACTGGCCCTGCCCTGGGGGTCACACTGTTTATATAGACTTAAATAGCAAAATAACTTTAAAATCTCCTCTGAAACCGGAGTGTTTCATATTTGATATGTAACATTGTATAGTAGTCCTCAACAAAGATTGTTCAAAGTATGCCCCTGGGGTAAAAAGTGGCCATGACCCGGCGGTCACACGGTTTATATAGACTTATATAGCAAGTGGGCCTTAACTTTTTGAAACTGTAAGGCCCAGAGGTTTTATATTTTGCGTGAAACATTGTGGAGTGTTCCTCTACAAAGATTGTTCCAATGATGTCCTGGAGGTCACATGGATGATATACATTTAAATAGCAAAATGACTTTAAAAATCTTCTCTGCAACCGCAAGGCCCAGTGGTTTCATATTTGGTATGTAACATTGAATAGTGGTCCACTACAAATTTTTTTCAGATTATGCCCCTAAGGTAGAAAGTGGCCACGCCCTGTGGGTCACATGGTTTATATAGACTAAAAAACTTCTGAACCTGCAAGGCCCAGATTTTTATACTCCGGTAAGGGGTTTAGTGCCATTTTGTCCTCTTGTTATTAGCATTTATGAGGCCTTCAAATATGGGTGAGCGACCTAGGGCCATCATGGCCCTCTTGTTCAGCTGTTGGTACAAAGAGATCGCCACGTATCACCTTTTAAATAAGAGAAGCATCATAAGACTCCTGCCGATTAACATTTGTCAAGGTATTGCTTACTGGCGCTGGCTGATTGAGCTTAAAACGTTCATTTTTCGAACCACATACACAAGGCGAATCTATTTTGAGTAGACAGATTTGCTTGATTCACTTTTATTCGATTCCAAGGCTAACTGACACTATTAGCTGAGCTGGATAATTCGTAAAACCGGTTACGCAGTTAAAGCGATTAAAAATACGTACCCAGATTTGCAATGCGTAATGTTACGCACTTGGCCGATTTCCAATGTGTTTTTCTTTATATTTCAATGCGTAAATACGCAGATACGCGTCTTATCTGGAGCTCTGGAAAACAGTTTCTGCTCAATAACTTGAGAACGTATTGAGATATTGTAATAACTCTTTAATACATAGGTACCTTATATCAAGACCTCACTTGGGATTGCAAATGGGGTGGGTGGGGTCAAGGTCACTGTTACTAAAAATAGAAAAACGATTTCCGCTCAATAATTTGAACACGCATTGAGATATTTTAATGAAACTTAATACATATATACCTTATATCGAGACTTCGCTTGGGATTGCATATGGGGTGGATGGGGTCAAGGTTACTGTTAGTAAAAATAGAAAAACGGTTTTCGCTCAATAAATTGAGAACGCATTGAGATATTTTAATGAAACTTAATACATACATACCTTATATCGAGACCTCACTTGCGATTGCGTATAGGGTCAAGGTCACTGTCACTTAAGTAGAAAAACGGTTTCCGCTTATTAACTTGAGAACGCATTGAGATATTTTAATGAAACATTATACATAGATACCTTATCTCGAGACCTCGCTTTGGATTGCATATGGGGTGGGTGGGGTCAAGGTCACTGTTACTAAAAATAAAAAAATGGTTCCGCTCAATAACTTGAGAATGCATCGAGATATTTAAATGGAACTTAATATATAGATACCTTATATCGAGGCCTCGCGTGGGATTGCATATGGGGTGGGTGGGGTCAAGGTCACTGTTACTAAAAATAGAAAAATGGTTTCCGCTCAATAATGTGACAACGCATTGAGATTTTTTAATGAAACTTAATACATAGATACCTAATATCAACACCTCGCTTGGGATTGCATATGGGGTGGGTGGGGTCAAGGTCAAGTTTACCATTACTAAAAAATTTATTGATGTGCCGACTTTAATGCATTTCGTTTGAAAAATGTGGCTTTCGTGGAATTTCAATGTTTCTTGTTTTAGAAAAAAAATGCCAGTAACTCTGACAAGCACAAGAGAAGTCGAATGTAAGGAATATTCTAATAACAACTAATATAAAACCCAAATACCTAAATTGAGAGGCATTTTCAGTGATTTTTTTACCTCTGCGTCCTGCGTCCAGGACCCAGTAATATTGCCGTAGATGCAAAGTTTCAGTTTATGTGCGTTTGCGGGACGCATGCATTTTGTAAATGGCGAGTCCTGTCCGGCAGTTTTGAAGCATTTTGTGTACGAGTACTGTCATAATAGAGGGTAAAAATTTACCATCGCACTGTTCCGTCTATTTTTATTACGACCATTCTCATTGGATAATCGATTTGCGAATAACCAATGGCAATAGTCGTGATGTTTCTAAACGCAATGGTGTGAAAGAAAAATAATATTTAATTTTTGGGAGTTTTTTTAAAGATCGTCTGCAACATGGGGCCGAAAAGAAAAATGACACATGACAAACGCAATACTCTTGAAGTTAATTCTTGTCAGGTTCTACCAAAAATCGTTGAAAAAAATATGTTAATAGAATAAAGATTGGGAGAAGTTGTTTAGTTGGTGAGCATATACAAGGGAACTACACAATTTAATAACATGTACTGCGCTTCGAGTACAGTCGCTAAAAGGTGCAATGGTATGGCAAAAAATGCACACTGTACAAATTTTCAACATTCTACTTACTCTAGCTAGCCATGCTTCTAAAAAAAAACACAAAATTCAAATTACTTGTGTTATTATATATAATAAAGAGTTAATTGCATTATTGCCTTACTCATCTTATTAACTGACTGCTTATATTCCCATTTGAATAAATGAAAATTTTTGAACTCACATTTAACTTTGGGACTCATAGATTTTTAGTCCAATGATTCCTACGACTCTTGGCTGTGAAATTGTAAAAAAATCACTGCATTTTGATAAATACATTTAAGAAGTCAGTAAACTATTAATTGGCCCCTTTTTATTTCAGCAACTAAATTACCAACTGCTAGGCATTAGATGGAAATCCTCACACCCTAAGGTGCTGAAGGACACTAAATGCTGAATAAAGATTGTTTCGATAATTACAAACACAACAACAAAATGAGATGTGGTGTACACATTTATTTTAATGCCAACTGCACAACAAGTATACACATACATGGCACATGTATGGATTTAAAATGTTAAAAAGCTCTACTACAATAAAATTTATTAAATGTAAAATATTTGCACAAAAGCTGCTTTATTCTGGGGACTGATCAATGACGTGATTTGATAATGATTTCAATGACTTGTTTATGGTAAAATCATGAAACTATAAATCAATGGGTTTTTGTATGTCAAAACAGCATAATTTCAAAAGTTCTGTACATTTATGTCATTAAATATATTACCTAATATATTTGGTCTGTTAGTTTAAGCAGTGGTACATTGTACATTACAAATGTTTTTATAATGGTTAGTAAAATATAATGGTACATTAACAATGCTTATGTACGGGCCCGGCTAGCTCAGTTGGTAGAGCGCCGGACTGTCAATCCGGGGATTGTGAGTTCGAACACCAGCCCGGTCACATAACTTGTGTGGGGATTGGTTATGAAATTATTTCTACGACCATTCTCCCCCTACCTCTGATTCAAGTAGGAAAGTTGTCAGTTACTGTCATAGGTATGTGCACTTAGTATTGGTAAACCACTTAGATCGGCCAAGCTTACCCAGAAAGTGTGAGTAGGTTAACTGACCGCCGTGAAAAGGCTAAAATAGTGTTAAAAATGGCGAAAAACACAAACAAACAATGTTTATGTTAAAACATACATGTATTGTATTATGAAACAGGAAAGATTGGTTCAACTTATAGATAAAAGTTATTTAATGCTTCTGCACAGTCTGGCTGCCAATAATGTGTACATCGATAATACACATAACAATAAATGATTGTATATAACAATCCAATGCATCAGTTTGTGTATGTTGATGAAAAACTGACAGACCCGAATCAATATAACAATAAAAACCCAAAAAGCTGGTACTTCCAACATACAGATAAGATAATAGTGGTGGTTCGACATAAAATAAGACGTTTTTGTTTCTTTGTTTGTTTGGATTTTTCACCATTTTTAACAGTATTTCAGTCATATCACGACTGTCAGTTAATCTACTCACACTTTCTGGGCAAGCTGAAATAAGCGGTTTACCAGTAATAAGTGCACATACTTATGCCAGTAACTGAAAATTGCCCTACTTAAATCAGAGGTTGGGGAGAATAGCCGTAGAAATATTTCACGGCCAATTCCCACACAAGTTATGTGCCCGGGCTGGGGTTCGAACTCACGATCCCCGAGAAATGCAACAAATACAAAAGCAAGATATGAATATAAAACAAACATCTATCTTATGTACAATAAGAAACAACTACCCAGATGTAGTATACAAATTAAAACACCACCCTACAGCACATTTCAAGGATGGTAGATCTTAACAGTGACACAAAATACGAGATCATTAACAAAGTCTGTAAACATTTAGTGCCTTTTGCCTACAAAAATATCCATTTTAAGAAAGCATTTGTTCACAGTCCTATTCAAGTCCCACATTGACAATTTACACAATTAAAAATGAGTTCAGTTTGTTTTGGTGCATAGGCATAAGGAAATGATCAAAATGCTTAAATCACATTTAAATATCTTAGAAGAACACTATAGGGCAACTGTGACTAATTGCACCAGAATTCAAGGACAACATTCCCTCAGACTTCTTCTCCTTTGTGAAAAAGTTATGAGGCGTGTCGTGGGAAAACCGGTCTTAATGCATGTGCGTAGTGTCGTCCCCGGTTAGCCTGTGCAGTCCGCACAGGCTAATCCAGGACGGCACTTTCCGCCTACATTGGATTTATGTTCAGAAGAGACATCCTTGAAACAGAAAATACCATAAAAGCGGAAAGTGCCATCCTGCATTAGCCTGTGCGGACTGCACATGTTAATCCGGGACGACACTTTATGCACATGCATTAAGACCAGTTGTCCCATGACTCGCCTCATATAGGCCAAACGTAGCTGTTACCAAGTAGGAGATTATCCCCTTACAAGCAGGTTCGGCATAATCAATGGTCAGTATTGGCCAGCTTGTCCCAGAGCATGTACATGTACAGACATGTGATGTGAAATTTTTCAACAGTTTTCTATATATTCACTGTACAGACAAATGGCAAATCAGGCAATTGCAATTGGACCACCCCTGACGACTACCATGGAAAATTAGCCTTTGCACACTATTTCTACAAAGGAACTTTAGCGCATGCCAAGATGGATATTACCGCCTTGTAATTGCTCTACAAAACATAAACCCCTTTCAAATACTGTAGTGAACATCAGCCTCTTTCATAACTTTATTATCAAACATTATGTGTACATGTTAGCATTTCTTAAACTTTTAAATAAGAGGTAACTGTAAAGTGAAGGACAATATTGGTGTTAACAAGTAACTATAAACATGTATTCTTTGCTTAAAGATCCTGAAAATTATGAGAATCATGATTATTTTTATTGCCACACATATTTTCCGTAACTTTTGTATTCTAAAGCATACCGGTCCTTATTTTAATTTATGAAACACTGAACACGTACCATAAAATATTAGAAGGGGTTAGTGTATTAATAAATTGGATAATTACCAGGGTCCAATGTGTTCATGTCTCGTCTTGCACCATACTAAACACAGGGTTTTATGAGGACACATTGAACAAGCAGGCAATTGTGCATGTCAAGTGGTTAAATAATGGTTGAACCAAAATTACTTATAAGACAAAGAGACAATGCACCCCCACAAAGAAAGTCCAGCTTTCATCATAGATACAACATAGACAATGTACAGAAATGTAAGTCTACCTGAACAAGTATAATGAACAAGAGCTGTCTCAGGACAGCGCACTTGACTTTTCAAACGGCTTTGTCAGAGTTATGGGCCTTTGTGGCAAAAAAAAAATGGGCAAAATTCTGTGAAAATACTTGTCACAGTTATGGGCCTTGGCCAGTGACCTTTTATAACGACGTTGAAGACGTGTGAAGTTTTAATTGAATATCTGCAGTATTTACAGAGATATGCACTTGTTGCATGCAAACCTTAACCAGAGCATTATGCAGATGCCGACAAACGGGTGAGTAGTATAGCTCGGACTATTTGGAGAATAGTTGAGCTAATAAAATGTAACACATAAACACACATAATACACTCACATAATACACAAACATTCATCAACATGGATAATTAAAAACAAACACCTTGAAAAAAAGCACCATGATAAGATAAAATGACTAAAAAGCACAATATTACATGTACACACTTCATTCCTGAAAACAGATTTTAAAAGAAAACGAACTAAAACGATAAAAAGCAAAACTAAACAAAAGCACACGTTCATAGTTAAGTAAATTCTACTACAACAAATGTGCTCTTTTATATTCTTCAACAGTTACACACCTTGAGTAGCTTAGATATTACATAACATGGCATGTTACATGTAGATGCCTGTATTAGAAAATAGACATTAAAAGTGCATGGCCTAATGCCTCAACATTCTGATTCAAATGAACACATTCTATACACACCAGTCTTTTTTCCCCATAAATGTTTTATTTTAAAATAACAGTTGCAAATGTTATTTTTAACAAATGAATATAACGTTATGTACAATTATTTACATGTTATGCCTATAAACAATTTGTCACAAATTATACTATGGCTGAAATGTGTTCACGTGCAAAGTCCCAGATAAGCTCAAGTTAAAAGTGAAAGATTATTCCCTACAGACTTCTAAACATATATGAAATACATGTATTTACAGCTATTTCAGCTTTTACCTCAAATTTTCAGTAATGCTGTGTATGATTTCCTATCCAAAACCGCACATTTCAAATGATTTTAACGAAATACAGCTGTTCTTCAATTTTGAAGAACATATTATACTACATGGTACGCACGAAGTAAATACAAATACTTAACATACACTTTGGTTAATAGCTAAATTACACACACAAAAACAACCAAACTTTCATTGTAAACACATACTGTTAACAGCTTTCTCTTGCAATAATGGTGTCACATTTCAAAATTGACACAATCATGAAACTATCTAATTACAATGCAAACAATTTCTAATCTTTTTTTGTACTTCAAAACATAATACCGACAGTCACTTTTAACTGATTTTTAACAACTGGTAGAGACCTCCTGCTCATATATTAGAGCTAATTTGACATCATGATGGATTGAAATGAAAATGGATGCTGCACAATTTGTAGTTCAATGCTTCAAAGTTGAGGTCAACAATGAGTTCAAAATTGAATTCAAAGTTGAGTTCAATGTGTTGTAGCGGGTTCTAAAACTCGGGTGTGCCGTCAACGTCCAGGTAGAGCCCGTTGTCGAGATCAGGGGTGGCGTGGGGGTGCACCATGCTTGTACTGGCAACACCTGCAACATGCACTGAAGGAGAGGATCGTATGATGTCACCCAACATAGAAGTAGTAACAGTTGTTACAAAGATGTATTACAGATGACTGCAGTGAGAACTGCTTTTAATGCTTGATCACAGAATATTGTTTATATTTGATACCATAGCTTAAGTATTTACCATAAAAACAACAGACTCCATAGTTGAAATAAGCCTGTAAAACTTGACCATGTAGAATATTTATTTAGAAACCCAATACTACATACACAAGTACCGGTACTGTAATCAGATAATGATGAAACTGTACCAGTATAGTTTCTGACAATCATTTTTTTTTCTGTTCTGGCAAACTATACTAAATGTTTGATAACATTTTGACAATTAAGGTTTTTGTGTTTTAAACAAGCAACAATTCCCCCCTAGTCCCCAAACGAAGATTCATGCAAAAGGTTTACTTGTAACAAAACAAACAAGCAAAACTGACACTCTACAGGTAACAAGTTGCATCAGACCAGCTTGAAATGTGTCAAAATGAAGTTTCCATGAATGCAAGGCCAATTTTGATCATTGATCAAAAACATAAATTGCGAACTAGGAGCTTTTTTTTCAGTTCAGGTTTACACTGCCAAAATAAAATCCCACAAAGCACTCCATATATGAAAAACTTTATGCTTTTATCAAAACTATACTGTAAAATCATTTTATTTTGCTGTGGTCTAATTTTAGCATATTTTCTGGTCTGAACAGAGCATGAATTTAATAACGTCAGTAAAATGTTGTTTTCGCATGATTACCAGTATCAGAAAATATACACACGAAAATGAACAAGAGCTGTCAGAGGACAGCACGCTCGACTTTTATTGTGCTTGTCAGAGTTACTGGCTTTTTTTTTTCTAAAACAAGAAATATGGAAATTCCACGAAAACAAAATTTTTCGAACGAAATGCATTAAAGTCAGCACATCAATAAAATTTTTAGTAATGGAGAACTTTACCATGACCCCACCAACCCCATATGCAATCCCAAGCGAGGTTTCAATATAAGGTATCTATGTTTGAAGTTTCATTGAAATAGCTTAATCCGTTTTCGAGTTAGAGAGCGGAAAAGTTGAGATACTAGCTTACCGAAAAACTTTAACCTGTCCATATAGCTTATATGCAAAATTTCTTAGTGTAAAAAGGCAAATAATTTTGTCACAATTCAAACTAGAGTTATCAAAATTGCCCTATGAGTTCATTTTAATAGGGAATAAGTGTTATAAGTTTGAATGAAATCCCTCAAACCATTCCTGAGAAACCAGCTTACCGAAAAACTTTAACCTGTCCAAGTGTAAAAAGGCCAATAATTTCGAAACAAATTTCAAACTAGAGTTACCAAACTTGGCCTATAGGTTCATGTTAATGTGGGGAATAAATGTTTTAAGTTTGAATGAAATTCCTCAAGCCATTCCTGAGAAACTAGCTTACCGAAAAACTTTAACCTAGCTCGGACGCCGACGCCGGGGCGAGTGGAATAGCTTGCCTTTTCTTCGAAACGTCGAGCTAAAAATGCATGATAAGACCATGCAAAATAGTCATTTTACAAGAATTCGTGAAATTAAGTCCCCATGAATTAAAAGGATTTTACAGTAGTAGTAGCAAAGCACCATACATGTACCAGCACAGCATTCTTGACTATTGCTTACCAGGGACCATCTCCACAAAGCTCCTAAGGAGAATCTTAACTTAAGTTATACTTAAGTCAAAATTTCAAATACCATTTTCTATGTAAAAATCATTATTTTATTATTTAAATATGGTACCATTAGAAGCATCTTTTGATTCTTAACCAAAATAAAACAGTTTAAACGGAAAAGAAACTTTAAAAGAAATGGCCACAGACTTAAGGAATTTTATAATATTAAGAAATTTACTTAAGTTTTCCCGAAGGAGCTTTGTGGATACGGGCCCAGTACATTCCATACTTGTACCAGTACATTCCATACTTGTACCAGTACATTCCATACTTGTACCAGTACATTCCATACTTGTACCTGTACATTCCTCACAGCATTCTTGACTATTGCTTACCAGTACATTCCATACATGTACCAGCACAGCATTCTTGACTATTGCTTACCAGTACATTCCATACATGTACCAGAACAGCATTCTTGACTATTGCTTACCAGTACATTCCATACATGTACCAGCACAGCATTCTTGACTATTGCTTACCAGTACATTCCATACATGTACCAGCATTTCTCGACTATTGCTTACCAGTACATTCCATACATGTACCAGCATTTCTCGACTATTGCTTACCAGTACATTCCATACATGTACCAGAATTTCTCGACTATTGCTTACCAGTACATTCCATACATGTAACAGCATTTCTAGACTATTGCTTACCAGTACATTCCATACATGTACCAGAACAGCATTCTTTACTATTGCTTACCAGTACATAATCCTCACAGCATTCTTGACTATTGCTTACCAGTACATAATCCTCACAGCATTCTTGACTATTGCTTATCAGTACATTCCATACATATACCAGTACAGTCCTTATATTCGGGAATCATACTTGTTTCCTCTAATGTTTTTATGTGTTAAGCAGTATACTCAAGCAATGGTCTTTTGTAGAAGTCTCAAGGGTGTATAACTTATTTCGTTTGTCTATGTTATGAACATGTAACAAAGACATGCGAATGATATACGTGAAATAACATTGTCATCTTGTTAGGCCAAAAAAAAATTTGTGTTTCGGGCAACCTGAACCTACCTAGCGGAAAAAACCCGACCCTTAAGTGTTTAGTGACGATTGTTTTTCGCAAAATCTGTACTTGTCAGATTTTAGATAATTTGTAATGGTTTTTTTACTAAAATATATTGTGTCTTAAAAAAAAAGAGTAAAAAAACAAACAAAAAACAACTCAATCCCGACCCTACCTACCAGAAACTTTTGAGACTGTTGCCCAAAACACACCTTTTTTTTTTTTTGGCCTTGTTAGTGTGATGTATGTTGCATACTACAGCTTGGGTGAAAGCCATAAACAACTATGGTTTAGCAGGATAAGTAGTAAGGAGGGCTTCAACCTGTGACCCCTCAAATGTGCAGCTATAACTTGAGCATTACACTACAAATTCATTAAAAAGTTTCCCTTACTGTACTGTCACAAAAATGTTACCAATGATGTATGTTTTATTAGTGTTAGTTTTAGAACAACAGACAGTGTCCATCCAGAAAAAAAATCATAATGAAATACTGTGGGATAAATAATAGCGTTGAAACTAGCAGTGACACCAACGTTGATCATTACCTGCCCAGTGATTGACTAATCTGCAAAAATAAAAGCCAATTCACATTTACTATACAATAGATATGTAACAAATGTATAATTACATAAAAAGAAATGTGTAAACTAAAATGTAGGACTATTATGTTATGCTCCATAAAAGATACTTTAACAAAGGGCAATAACTCGATAATTATATATCGGTACTGCAGAGTTTATATGGTTCTTGCCCTCTGTACATCCTCTCAATGCTATCATCAACATTTGTTTAGTAATAGGAGTTATTAGCCTCACAAGACAATAAACTCAGTAAAGATTGCATTGTGGTTCCAAAACTGAGTACCGGTAAGTTTAATTCAGATCTCTACAGTACTATTATTCCCCTTGTATTAATTTGGCTGACCAGTTACCCATGACTTGACCCATTTCAAAGGTAAATGACACGATCATTTGCCTTAAACATTCTTCACAGTATTTCATTAGGCACTGGATGACAGTACATGTTTTTAAATATATTATTATTTCTTCTAAACTAATGCTTCCCATGAAAAGGTAAGGTCTTATTCAATATGTAAAACTAAATTTCAATAACGATAGGTGCATAATTCATTAATAAATCATAATATACCTGTTAATGGTACTGGTTTGTGCACAACAATGCATGAGGGTTGCCTTTCTTTGGGATTGAAAGCCGTGTACACCTCGACCTGGAGTTGTCCCCCTTGTTGAGAGCTAGCGGGCACGACGTCCGAGAGGCACACCACACCATCTGTGGGCAGCACCTCTACGACACAGATACATTCAAACTGAAAGTTCTCCGTAAGGAAGCGGTCGAGAACTGCCTGCATGTAAGCCTTAAACTGTACAAGATTTCTGTTCACCTTTCGAAGAACCAGCACTTTCACCACATCAGCTACACGACGTTGCGATAATGTTTCCAGACGAATTTCAATGTCTCCCGCTACTTGTGACATTTTAGGACCCTTACTGAGGCACAGGGTAGTTTCAACTGGATAGACGGTGAGCTCACAGCTCTTCTTTTGCAGCTGAGGCATCAGCCATTTTAATAGAACTTGAGTTTCCTGGTTTGACGGAGATAATTTCTTTTGAGGGTTTTGGCAACATGCGGTGCTTGCGGTCCACCGGAACACATTCACAGCACTCCACACTTCACGCTGGGCGATGAACGATGATGTGAGAGTGAGAAACAAGCAATAGGCATTATCAGGAGCATTGACAAGACGACACACTTCCCTCTCATACTTGCAGTTGACCTTATCACAAAGACTTAAAAGCTGCTTATAAATATTCTCACCACAAAGTAAAGAATGCATTGACATCATAGAGTCGTAGCTGAAAACATTGGTATCTTCAAACACCTTCCTTATTCCCGCACCGTCTTGCTTGCTGAAAGATAAAAAAGCAAATACAGATCATCCAGGTGAAAGTAAACCAATATATGGTAACACTGCTAGTTTGTCATACATGAACATTACATGTTTATTTATTACAGCCTACAGTTGGCAAGGTTAAACAATCTCTTATAAATTCTATGTTCTATGAAAATTGTGGATCTTGATAAATTAAGTAAATTTTGGTAACTGTACTGTACAGTATAATCTAGTTAAAACACAAACCTAAACATGTATTTTCCATTTATATTTACCTCAGTACTTAAATTATTTTGAATGCACCATTTAATACACATTCTTCAGAAGAAATAAGGATACAAAATCATGAATATAAAATTTGCAAGAGAATTCATAATTACAGTACACGCCACGGGAAACCCGCAGAATGCGCGCTGTCGTGACGAGCCTTAGATCAATATTCGCTAAGCGCCGTCACGAAAGATCATGACGATTTGCAAAAGATAGCGAGCGGCCCCATCGCGACATTTCGCGACTAATATGTCACGAAATTTCGTCGTGATTCGCAAAGATTTTACAGGTACATGTGCATCTGCTCTTTCGAATTCAAGAGTTGTACAGTTTCAAGGTCTTTTAAAAAATTATACGTTGTGTATTCTAGTGTTTGTTAAATGTAGACATTTAGTTTATAACCTTTATATTACGGTTATTTATTGAATGATTAAATAATAAAGCAACATTATTTGAAAATATCAGTCTAAGACAAGAGGGCCATGATGGCCCAACGCGCTCACCTGAGAACTGGTACAGATGAAGACCATACTGTTGTGACAGGTTTGAAAATTAATGTATCTGAACAATACACAAAGAGGGATAGGATCAATTTTGATTTAAAACATCGGTTAGTGCAATGAGCTTACTAAAGTACGAGTTGGGTAGTAGTTTTCGAGACAAAGCAATGCGATTATTGCGATGGCTGTGCTATAAGATCACGTTTTTCTTTTTCTTTGATAATTTCCTGTCCAATGATGATAAATGATGTTAATGCAGGCTCTGAAGCCATCTGATCAATGTTGCATGTTCAAATAACTGCATACAAGGTTTGCAACTGTTGGAAATAAAAGTTTATCAATCAATTTTTATGGTCATACGCAAACTTTGTAAGACTGGTCAACACTGAATAAAAACTCGTGTGTGCAAGCCAATCATTAATTAATTGTTGATGTTTTTTTCCGAACACATGGGGCAATAACTCCGGTGTTTCTGGTCCGATCATACTTATATTCGACTTCACCTGTAGTCTTACGTTCATAGACAAACTGTGCACGATTGGTGAAGATTGGATGAAAAATGAAGTCTCTATCCTGAATAATGTCCATTTTTGCATATTTTTTTCACAAACAAAGGGCAATAAATCTGGTGTTTCTGGACCGATTTTGCTTATATTTGACTTCACCTTTAATCTTATGGTCATAGGCAAACTGCGCAAGATTGGTGAAGATTGGATGAAAAATGAAGTCTCTATCCTGAATAATGTGCATTTTTGCTTATTTTTTTCACACACAAAGGGCAATAACTTATATTCGACTTCAACTGTAATCTCATGGTAATAGACAAACAGTGCAAGATTGATGAAGATTGATTGAAAAATGAAGTCTCTATCCTGAATAATTTCCATTTTTGTATATTTTTTAAATAAACTAAGGGCAATTACTCTGGTGTTTGAGACACGATCTGGCCCATGTTTGGTGTCTGCTGAGATCTGATGGTCATACACAAACTGTGAAAGTTGGTTAAGATTGGATGGAAAATAAAGTCTATATGATGGAAAAAGGCATTTTTTCACTTTTTTTTGCAAGAAAAAGGGGCAATAACTCTAGTGTTACTGGTATGATCTGACCCAATAATAATCCCATTCGAGATGTTATGGTCATACACAACTTGTGCAAGTTAGGTCAAGATTTAATCAAAAATGTAGTCTTTATCGCGACAACGGTCCAAATTGTTGATGGCATAGGGACGACGCCGGAGAGCTCCCCTATACCAATAGCTCACCGAGCACTAAGTGCTCAGGTGAGCTTAAAAGGCAAATAGGGATCACAATGAAGTTAGATCGCATATATGCTTAAATTAAAACTTACTATTCTGACAAAAATCATTAAAATCCACTTAAAATTATGAATAACGGATTGTTTTTACAATTAACTGATATTGATTTAAACGAGCTATTAATACATCTTTGTAATGTACATGTGTATATGGGGTTCTTGTGATGATTATAAAAAATGCTTCGTTATCTGATCCGTCATGGGCTTGATTATTTTAAACATTCCTATGTTTAGAACATCAACTCATTTTGTTTACATGTATAATAATAACATTATTTAACATTATAAATAAATGTTAAATAATGTTATTATTATTATTTTTATTATTGCCACTTCTAAATTTGGGGTTTTCTGAAGCATTCTTAATTTGTTCTACAGACAGCCGGTCCCCAATTAGTGGGGGTGGTACCACGGGTGGGGTGGTGCGTGTGTGTTGATCATAGGTACCATACTGTGTTTTGTTGTATATACAAACCTTCCATGTGTTAACTGACGTGTCAAAATAGCAAACTAACTGATCATATTATCAATGATTTAATTGTTTTCATTTATTTTATGTATTTTCGGATAAATCTTATTTTTGTTATTAGCCTATAAGATAGTTATTTAATATTCCAATGTTATTTAATGTTCACAACCCTGATGTAGCTACATATAGTCTACATAAGATGAAAGTGCATAGTAATAGCTTATTCAATCTTTATATCAAAATACTTTAAGTTCGTTTTTAAGGAGGACAACGAATAACCAGTTATCCGATTATTAAGGCGGTAATCCGGTTATAAATTTGAAGTTTTGATATTCGCATTCAAAACACGGGTTTCTGATGAACAAAATAAAGATTAAAAAAATCTTCAAGTGCTAATCGGTGTCATATCCAACCCACAGGCACATGTTCCGCGATAATGGACTGATCTGCAATAGCATTCTTTAATTAAAGGGAGCAACCACATCTGTTGAAACTTTCAGCTTTTGTTTGTCATTTAGCACTGTATAGTTTCTTATTTACTTGCGTTTAAAGACATTTGTCAACTAGTTCAAGGGACTATGTCATCAAAAAGGGCCCTCAAGTTTCTTTAAAAACTCTGAAATTTATATATCAATAACGGCATATAATAACGGTTAAAACAGGGTGTATATAATAGGAAAAGAGTGTACGCATTCTGAGATAAAAATCTATTTATAATATGGGTTGTGTTTGTCTGGCCCTTTTCCTGTTTAAATTTTGATGTCAGACTTGTAAGCATTTTGTATAACATAGTTTACAACGACTCCTTACCAATCATAATAGCGTAGTTGGTTAAAGCGCTGTCTACTGTCATTTCTTCCTAAGGCTCTTAAGTTGTGAGTTCAATACCCGCTTAGGGTTTTAATTTTTTCAGGCTTTTTCGCTAATTTGTTTTAATGAAATATCTTATTGTCAATAATAATAGTTTTATTTATTAATGCACATGTCTTAGTAAAGCGCATTTCTGTCAAATAATATAATTTAAAGTGCAATAGCAAAAGCCAATGTTTCGTTGACATAATCCTTTTCAACTATGGATTTAAACATATGAGGCGCGTCGTGGGAAAACCGGTCTTAATTGATGTGCGTAAAGTGTCGTCCCTGATTAGCCTGTGCAGTCAGCACAGGCTAATCCGGGACGGCACTTTCCGCTTTTATGGTATTTTCTGTTTCAATGAAGTGTCTTCTAACCATAAATCCACTTTAGGCGGAAAGTGTTGTCCCGGATTAGCCTGTGCAGACTGCACAGGCTAATCCGGGATGACACTTTACGTACATGCATTAAGTCCGGTTTTCCCACGACGCGCGACATATTCTTGTCAATAAGCACACAATTGTTGATAATGTATGTATTTAACGCTTACTATCAACAAAATAAAATATATCTTGTAGTATTAAATAAGTTTATTATTATTTCTCTTTATAATATTTGTAATTTATGATCTGATACATTGTAATATAATTTAAATATACTTTCCACAAACATGTCGTAATAGTGTTGTCATAAATGTATGTTTAAATGATACTGTAATTAAGATAATTCAGAGCGTTACATTCATATAACCATTCCGGAAGTGTTTGTATAAAGCGAATCATTAACTGACCGTGAAATATTGCGTTCAGGTGTGCATTTTAACTTATAACTTTCCCGTTACGATTCGTGGCGGGACAAAATCCTTCGCAACGAAAGTTCGCGAACATGTGCTAATTTTCGTCGCAAGAATTAGCGAGCATTCGTGACATCACAAGTGAACGATCTGCACTTGGCATTAAAATCGGCTCAAAGTATATCGCTAAATTTGCGGGTTTTGCATGGTGTGTACTGTCATCCATTTGAACATAAAATGTATTTAATTATGTTTCTAAATGGAAAATAACACATTTTGTTTTCAAAAATACACGATTAAATACTTATATCCATAATAACAAGAACAGACTAGAATTATCACATGAGTGACGGATATACCCCCACAATATGGCCTTATCACAAAACTCTGGCATCCATTCGAAATGAATGTTTAACAGTGTATTTGGAAAAATTTCAATAGGAGACATAACTCTGTCACCAATTAGTGGATTGTAACCAAACTCGAACCTAACCTGTATTGCATGGTGTGACACCTATGTACCAAAAATAATTAAAATATTTGGAGACTTTCATGAGTTATTGTCCTGAAACCATGTTTTTAGGAATTTAAGTCAAAAAGGGGTCATAGCTCAGTCAAACTTTAGTGGTTTGTAACCAAAGTAGAACCTGACCTGTATTTTATCATGCTACACATGTGTACCAAAAATTATTTGAATATGTCAAGCCATTCTTGAGTTATCGTCCGGAAACAATATTCTTAGGAAAGTTAAGTTGAAAAGGGGCAATAACTCTGTCAAAATTTAGTGGTTTGTAACCAAAGTCGTACCTGACCTGTGTTCTATGATGTTACACATGTGTACCAAAAATTATTTGAATATGTCAAGCCTTACTTGAGATATCATCCAGAAACCATGAAAACCAACAGATCGACAGACCAACGGACTGACAGACCGACCAGCTCACTCCTATATACGCCCCCTAAACTTTGTTTAAGGGGACATAATAAGCCACAATCTAACACACTGTGTTAAAACTCATGAATCAGAAACTGTGCACTGAATTTAATGAATTTTTTTTTTCATTCATAAACAAGGCTTGTCTCAGGATGTGACATATGCCCCCGAAGCATATGCTCGTCAGAGGAAGGCAAAACAATGTCAGAGATAATTGCCCTGGACAAATATCTTTAGATTTCAGCAACACAACTGTTTGTTGTTGTGACACACTGCCTCATAATGATTTTCATTCCCACCAAGGTATTACATGTTGGCAAAAATGATGCTTCCTACGAAAAGTTCATTCTAATATTTGACCTTTTAAGTGTAACCTTGGACCCAAAGACCTTGACCTAGGAGCATTTAAGTGGTATGCAACACATCATCTGGTCATGGGAAAAAATAATCTGAAGTAATATTAAAATCCTTCAAGGCTTTTGAAAGATATAGAGCAGAAAGAAAATTCCTTGACACTTGACCTTGAATTGTGACCTTGACCTTTTACCGAGGACCATGGGAGTTGTACACGACACATCGCCTGGTCATGGGAAATAATAATCTGAAGTAATATTAAAATCCTTCCAGACGTAGAAGTTATAGTGGAGAAACAGAAATCCTTGACCTTTGACCTTGAATTGTGACCTTGACCTTTGACCGAGGACCATGGGAATTGTACATGACACATCGTCTGGTCATGGGAAATAATAATCTGAAGTAACATTTAAATCCCTCCAGACATTTAGAAGCTATGAAGTGGAAACAAAAATTAATGACCTTTGACCTTGAATTGTGACCTTGGCCTTTGACCGACGATCATGGGAGTTGTACGCGACACATTGTCTAGTCATGCGGAATAATAATCTGAAGTTATATTAAAATCCTTCCAGGCATTAAGAAGTAACTGGGCGGAAACACAAATTCATGACCTTTGACCTTAAATTCTGACCTTGACCTTTGACCGAGCGTGGGAGTTGTACGAGACACATCGTCTAGTCATGTGGAATAATAATCTGAAGTTATCTTAAAATCCATGCAGGTGTTTAGAAGTTATGGAGTGGAAATGAAAATTCATGACCTTTGACCTTGAATTGTGACCTTGACCGCCGAGCATGGGAGTTGTACATGACACATTGTCTAGTCATGGGAAATAATAATCTGAAGTTATATTAAATCCATCCAGGCGTTAAAAAGTTACAGAGTGGAAACGAAGTCTGGACGGATGGACCCACGCACCCACCCACAGACGGACGGTGCGACTTCTTTATGCCCTCCTTAGGGGGCATAAAAATACATGAAACAAAATGTGTGCACAGTATGTATGTACAGCACAGTTTGTCTATATACTGAAATGAGATGAGATAAGAAAACAGATTGAGCAATTTTGTAAAGGAGCAACTATGATGACAATATGCTTTTTGGCTCTTTCATTTTGTATTTTAAACAGTAAGTAATCAGAATGAGAAAACAACAATGAACATTTAAGGTCTTTATAAACGAAGACCTCCTTTGGGGAATGTATTATAACCTTAGATGGCCTTTACCACCCATTAAACCCAACAATGACAAATACAGAAGCAACCCACCTAAGCCTACTGGCTAAGTTAAACATGACAAATGGCATGTGTTTGTTAGCCAAGCCAGTACTGACATTTTTTCCCGGCCAGACAACACAAGAGTCCTCGACACAACCAGCTTTCGCGCACACTGACTTTATATCGATCCCCTCTAGTTTGCTTGGAATCACTACATTATACCCTACAAAATGACATAAATAGCACAATTCAATCTGGGTGGATAGACGGCAAAAATCAAAGTACAAACAAGATTCTGTGTTTGATAAACACACATGCCCCGAGGTTAGTGCTGGATAGCCCATTTCTAAGTGCAAATTAGGTCAAGGTCAAAGTGAGACTAGGTGATATGGGTGGATTGGGAACGGTCATAACTGACAACTGTGTAAATATCCAAGTGTTGTAAGCGGTGTTGGTGCTAGACGAAACAGAAAAATCTAGTTCACCAAGAAATGGCACTTTTAAATTATTATAAGTCCAAATTAGGTCAAGGTCAAAGTGAGGGTGGGTGATATGGGTGGATTGGAGATGATCAAAAGCAACAATAGTGAAAGTATTCAAGTGTTGTAGCAGGCGTTGTAGGTGCTAGACGAAACGGTAAAATCTAGTTGACCAAAAAACAGCCCATTTGAATTATTCTAAGTGCAAATTAGGTCAAGGTCAAAGTGAGGTTAGGTGACATGGGTGGATAGGGAATGGCCATAACTAACAACTGTGTAAATATCCAAGTGTTGTAGTAAGCGGTGTTGGTGCTAGATGAAACGGTAAAATCTAGTTACCGAAGAAATGGCACTTTTAAATTATTGTAAGTCCAAACAAGGCAGTCCAAAGGACAGCTAGATCCCCCGCTGTGATCCTTCATTACATTTTAAAGGTGATTTTGAAGTATCACACTGACCTTAATTTGGCAAAGTTGGACCAGATATGAAAGTACAGTTTCAGAAATTTAGATATGGAGCTGACACGAAAATGGAGGCTTAAACATTTTATCTTTAAGTGTGACCTTGACCTTCAGCTGGCAAGACTGCTCCATGCCTTCTGCACATTGCCTCAATGCGATCAACATTTGAGCCATGTTTTATGAAAATCCTTCAAAGGGCATAGGAGATATGGAGCAGACACAACAAGAGCTGTCTGAGGACAGCGCGCTCGGCTATTAGAAGTATTTCAGTTGGTACATATTTTGGATAGTGAAAGGGGCATAAATCTGTTAAAATACAATATTTTTAAGTGAAGCCTTGTATAGTTTATAAATTTTTTGAACAAAACTTTAACCACAAAGTCTATGTAAAAAGTGGGCTAACTCTGTCAAAATACAAAACAGAGTTATGGGTAATGTTGACAAAGGTTAGTTCCAAGTTTCAAGTGAATAACTTATGTAGTTTTGAAGTAACAAAACTTTTGAATATAAACTTATGAAACCTATGTGAACAAGAGGGTCACGATGGCCCTAGGTCGCTCACCTGATATCTATGTATGACGTTTCATTAAAAAAACTCAATAGGTTTTCAAGTTATTCAGCGAAAAACTGTTTTTCTATTTTTAGTAACAGTGACCTTGACCCCACCCACCACATACGTAATGCAAGGTCTCGATATAAGGTATCTACGTATGAAGTTTCATTAAAATATCTCAATGCGTTCTTAAGTTATTGAGCGTAAATCGTGTTTCTACTTTTAATAACAGTGACCTTGACCCCACCCACCCCATAAGCAAACCCAAGTGAGGTCTCGATATAAGATATGTGTATTAAGTTTCATTAAAATATCGCACTGCTTTCTCAAGTTATTGAGCGGAAACCGTTTTTCAGTAACAGTGACCTTGACCCCACCCACCCCATATGCAATCCCAAGCAATGTCTCGATATAAGGTACTTATGTATTAAGTTTCATTAAAATAGCTCAATGCGTTCTCAAATTATTTAGCGGAAACCATTTTTCTTTAATTAATAACGATGACCTTGACCTGGACCCCACCCCATAAGCAAACCCAATCGAGCTCTCAATGTATCAAGTTTCATTAAAATATCTCAATGCGTTCTCAATATATTGAGCGGAAACTGTTTTTCTATTTTTAGTAACAGTGACCTTGACCCCTCCCACCCAATATGCAATCCCTTATGTGTCGATATAAGGTATCTATGTATTACGTTTCATTAAAATATCTCAATACGTTCTAAAGTTATTGACCGGAAACCGTTTTTCTATTTTTATTAACAGTAACCTTGACCCCACCCATCCCATATTCAATCCCAATCGAGGTCTCGATATAATGTTTTAACCAATTTTTTATGAAACCTCTGGGCCTTGTGGTTTCAGAGAAGAATTTTTTTATCATTTTGCCATTTACGTCTGTATAAACCATGTGAGCCCCGGGGTGTGCCCAGCTTTGACCCCAGGGGCTTCAATTGAACCATCTTTATAGAGGACCACTACACAATGTTACATACCAAATATAAAAATTCTAAACCTTGAACTTTCAGAGTAGAAAATTTTTAAGGTCATTTTGCTATTTAAGTCTATATAAACCATGTGACCCCCCAGGGTGTGGCCAGTTTTGACCCCAGGGGCATCACTTGAACAATCTTTGTAGAGGATCACTATACAATGTTACATACCAAATATGAAACCTCTGGGCCTTGCGGTTTCAGAGGAAAAGATTTTTTAAGTCATTTTGCTATTCAAGTCTATATAAACCATGTAAGCCCTAGGGTGTGGCCAGTTTTGACCCCAGAGGCATCATTTGACCAATCTTTGTAGAGGACCACTAAACAGAAGGTGGGTCAAGATCGTTAGAAAACGATGGTTGGATAAAATTTTCTCTCATGAGTTGTGGTGAAATACTTGTTTCAAATGGATTATCTTGGGTCAAACCTTGGACACTTTTGCTTTTAAACATACACTGTGTCGTGGTGGGTGGAATAAACTTTCTGTCCATGAAGAATTAAACCAATTTTTACAGTTTTGTCAAAGTAATCGATCACCTGGATTACCCGAATCGGACATTGTTTATCGTTCTACCTGGATCTTGCAACGCTTTGAGACAACCCCCTCACTGTAAGATGTCTGCAAAGGGGATAAAGAGTAGCCAGTCAACCATGAGACCTCAGGCAAAACGGAATAGATCCGATATTAGGAACAACAGTAGCAGAGATGAGCTGGCAATGATAAATACACAGTTGAATGACCTGAGTGACGGAATGTGTCTACTTAGGGAAGATCTCAAGCAAGTTGTTAAGATCAACGACTTGGAGGCCTTGATTTCATCAGCAATAAACAAAGCTATCGATAGTATAGAAATTAGATTAACAAACTCAACCTTGTCAAAAGAAAATGAAAAGACAGAAGTCTTAAACGAACGAATAGAGTCCCTTGAATTTGAAAACAAAATGCTCCAGGATAAAATATCCAGTGTAGAGACTGACAACAAAAAAATCTCTGCTGAAATCTCAGGAAGAATTACCCAAGCCAATGACGTAGGCATACAAGCAAAGCAAATGGCAAACAAGCTCGAGCAGTACACCAGAAAGAAGAACATCAAGATTATGAACATTGCGGAAGAAAAAGATGAAAACGACAGCAATTTAATAAAGAAAGTCAATGATAATTTACCTCTGCGTCCTGCGTCCAGGACGCAGTAATATTGCCGTAGATGCAAAGTTTATGTTTATGTGCGTTCGCCCGACGCATGCATTTTGTAAATGGCGAGTCCTGTCCGGCAGTTTTGAGTTTTGAAGCATTTTGTGTACGAGTACTGTAATAATACAGGGTAAAAGTTACCATCGCACCGTTCTGTCTATTTTTATTACGACCATTCTCATTGGATAATCGATTTGCGAATAACCAATGGCAATAGTGGTGACGTTTCTAAACGTAATGGTGTGAAGGTAAAATAATATTTATTTTTTTGGGAAAGTTTTTCTAAAGATCATCTGCAACATGGGTCCGAAAAGAAAAATGACACATGACTAAACGCAATACTCCTGAAGTTAATTCTGGTCAGGTTCTACCAAAAATCGTACGAAAAAAATATGTTAATAGAATAAAGATTGGGAGAAGTTGTTTAGTTGGTGAGCATATACAATGGAACTACACAATTTAATAACATGTACTGCACTTTGTATACGGTCGCTAAAAGGTGCAATGGTATCGCAAAAAATGCACACTGTACAAATTTTCAACATTCTACTTACTCTAGCTAGACATGCTTCTCAAAAAACACAAAATTAAAATTACTTGTGTTATTATATATAATAAAGAGTTAATTGCATTATTGCCTTACTCAACTTATTAACTGACTGCTTATATTCCCATTTGAATAAATGAAAAATTTTTAACTCACACATTTAACTTTGGGACTCATACATTTTTAGTCCAACGAGTCCTAGGACTCATGGCTGTGAAATTGTAAAAAAATCACTGGAAAGTTGCAGAAAATTTCAGACTGCATGGGGCATCCCTAGCTGCAGAATACACATTAGCCATACATAGACTTCCCACGGATGGGTTTTCAAACTAGACCAGTCTTGATGCAACTTAAAAATAACCACGCAAAAGGCAACCTCATGAAAGCTAGAAAAGGGATGCAACTAGCAGGTCCTAGTATTGCAGATGACATTACCCAACTCAACCAAGGCTTACTGAACAGACTGTTTAATCATGGAGACATAGAAACAGCTTGGTTTTGCAATGGCTCCATCTATGGAAGTATGCGTGATGGGATACGAATTTGATTCAATATCAATGACAATATAAATCTGTGATCCGTGAGCAGCATCAGAAGATTGAAGCCTCGCGTCAGGGGACCTCTAGCAGCCCAAGGGCTAAACCACAGGCGAGTGATACACCTACTGACATACCCCCGAGCCACGCTAAAACTGATGGCGCAATTTCCAGGGATCCAATGGACTTACAGCTTTGTAATGATATACAGCGACTGTGAAATTCGTCGAAAAGGGAAGTGACAATCCAAATTGAATATTGAGGACTTAAGGTATTCACACCGTGTGCCTTGCTTGTATTAATTATGTAAATATTTAAACATATAGCACTGCTGCTGCATGCATGTATATTATATTATATTCAAAATATGATATCTTCCGAAAAATTGTCCAGTGTATAAAACTCTTAAATATTAGGAATATGCATATACTTACACACATCTCTATTTGATGACAAACGACAATCCAAATTAAATATTGAGGCCCACACGATTGTTTTCATGCAGTCTGTTTTTGTTTGTATTAATCATGTCAAAATATGAGTATATATAACTGCTGATGCATGCTTAAATATCGTATTTAAAATATGATATCTTTCGCAACATGTTTTTCATTGCATAAAATTATTAGGTGTATGCATATTCTTACAGACGTCTTTGTTTGTATCAACTATGTCAATATATGAGTATATAGAACAGTTGATGCATGCATGTATATCATATTTAAAATATGATATCTTTCGCAACGTGTTGTTTCATTGTTTAAAATTTTAGGTATATGCATATACTTACATATGTCTTAAACTGATTACAAATGACACTCCAAATTGAATATTGAGACCTCAGGCATTCATACTGTTTGCTTTCTAGTAATGATGCCAATATTTAAATAAATAAAACTGAGGCATCATGTATATTATATTACATTCGAAATTTGATTTTTTACAAAACCTCGTTCAGTGTATAAAACGGCTAAGTACTAGGTGTAAGCATATACTTACACACTTCTTTATTTGTTTACATTAGACACGTGTATCTTGTTTACATATCCAAAACTTATGTTCCCATTGGTCGAGCTAAACATAGATTTATCAGGTGACTAATACAAAATGCCTCATTGGCGAAGCCTTTTCCTTGGTGCATCGTAGAAATTTGTAGTTGTAGAATTCACCACCACAACACACGATAAATAAAGAATGAGTAACGTTGAACTTAAATTTGCATTCGTGCAATCTCATGATTCATTTGTTGGAATATAAGAGCGCTATTACAGTAATAGCGATGTTAAAAAAGTTTAGATTGAAAGGAAACGTGCTGTTACTTATGTATAAGCGTATCCTTTCCATCTGATTGCTTCGGGAATATGCACTCCATACGGATATTGAGATACAAATAAATACCGGTAGTAAGTACATTATACACACATGTATAAACATTATAAAAGCATAATTTAGCCATTGGTGTTTTAAACTAATCAATGCCGTTTACCCTCAAATTCTTATGAATTAGTATCCCAATAGTTTTTCTGTAATTTACCAAAACCGGTGTAAAATCTTTTTCTGCTGTTTTTGATGACAGTCATTTTGCTATTTAAGTCTATATAAACCATGTGACCCCCGGGGTGTGGCCAGTTTTCAACCCAGGGACACCATTTGAACAATCCTTGTAGAGGACCACTATACAATGTTACATACCAAATATGAAACCTTTGGGCCTTGGGGTTTCAGAGGAGGAGATTTTTATTTAAAGTAATTTTGCTATTCAAGTCTATATAAACCATGTGACCCCCGCGGTGTGGCCAGTTTTGACTCCAGGGGCATCATTTGAACAAAGTTTGTTGAGGACCACTATACAATGTTACATACCAAATATGAAACCTCTAGGCCTTGCAATTTCAGAGAAGATTTTTAAAGTCATTTTGCTATTTAAGTCTATATAAACCATGTGCACCATGGGGTGTGGAAAGTTTTGACCCCAGGGGCATCATTTGAACAATGTTTGTTGAGGACCACTATACAATGTTACATACCAAATATGAAACCTCTAGGCCTTGCAGTTTCAGAGAAAAATATTTTTAAAGTCATTTTGCTATTTAAGTCTATATAAACCATGTGAGCCCCAGGGTGTGGCCAGTTTTGACCCCAGGGGCATCATTTGAACAATATTTTTAGAGGACCACTAAACAATGTTACATACCAAATATGGAACCTCTGGGCCTTGCGGTTTCAGCGGAGAAGATTTTTAAAGTCATTTTGCTATTCAAGTCTATATAAACCATGTGACCCCCGGGTTGTGGCCAGTTTTCAACCCAGGGACATCATTTGAACAATCTTTGTAGAGGACCAATATACAATGTTACATACCAAATATTAAACTTTGGGCCTTGGGGTTTCAGAGGAGAAGATTTTTAAAGTCATTTTGCTATTCAAGTCTATATAAACCATGTGACCCCTGCGGTGTGGCCAGTTTTGACCCAGGGGCATCATTTGAACAATCTTTGTAGAGGACCATTATATAATGTTACATACCAAATATGAAACCTCTAGGCCTTGCAGTTTCAGAGAAGATTTTTAAAGTCATTTTGCTATTCAAGTCTATATAAACCATGTGCACCACAGGGTGTGGACAGTTTTGACCCCAGGGGCATCATTTGAACAACCTTAGTAGAGGACCACTATACAATGTTACATACCAAATATGAAACCTCTGGGCCTTGCAGTTTCAGAGAAAAAGATTTTTAAAGTAATTTTGCTATTCAAGTCTATATAAACCATGTAACAAGAAGATTTTTTAAGTTTTCAGTTTTAAATCTATTTTTCTTGTGACCTACATATGCAGCAGACCGGATCGATTTGAACAGTTTTGAAAGAGGGTCACCGAAGGATCATTCCTGTGAAGTTTGGTGAAAATCTGGCCAGTGGTTTAGGAGGAGATGTTCTTTGAATGAAAATGTTGACACATGAAGGAAGACGCACGACGGACAAAAGGCGATCCTAAAAGCTCACCATGAGCATGTTGTGCTCAGGTGAGCTAAAAAGGGGCATAACACTGTCAAAATACAAAACATAGTTATTGGTATATGTTGCCCCTGATACTTGAGTTGATAACAAAGGTTAGTTCCAAGTTTCAAGTGAATAACTTATGTACTTTTAAAGTTACCAAACTTTTGAATATAAACTTTAAACAGAAAACTTTATGTGAAAAGGGGGCATAACTCTGTCAAAATACAAAATAGAGTTATGGGTAATGTTGTCCCTGGTACTAGAGTTGATGATAAAGGTTAGTTCCAAGTTTCAAGTGAATAACTTATGTAGTTTTGAAGTTACAAAACGTTTGAATATAAACTTTAACCAGAAACTCTATGTGAAAAAGGGACATAACTCTATCAAAATACAAAACAGTGTTATGGGGAATGTTCACCCTGATACTGGAGCTGATGACAAGGGTATATTTTAAGTTTCAAGTGAATACCTTTCGTAGTATTGAAGTTACAAAACTTTTGAATATTAACTTTAACCAGAAAATATATGTGAAAAAGGGGCATAACTCTGTCAAATACAAAACAGAGTATGGGTAATGTTGCCCTAGATACTGGAGTTGATGAAAAAGGTTAGTTCCAAGTTTCAAGTGAATAACTTAAAATATGTAGTTTTGAAGTTACAAAACTTTTGAATATAAACTTTAACCAAAATCTGTCAAAATACACAACAGGGTTATGAGGAATGTTGCCCCTGACACTGGAGTTGATGACAAAGGTTAGTTCCAAGTTTCAAGTGAATAGCTTTTGTAGTATTGAAGTTACAAAACTTTTGAATATTAACTTTAACCAGAAAATCAATGTGAAAAAGGGGCATAACTCTGTCAAATTACAAAACAGAGTTATATGGAATGTTTCCCTTGATACTGGAGTTGATGACAAAGGTTAGTTAAAAGTTTCAAGTGAATGACTAATGTAGTTTTGAAGTTACAAAACTTTTGAATATAAACTTTAACCAGAAAATCCAAGTGAAAAAGGGGCATAACTCTGTCAAAATACAGAACAGAGTTATGGAGAATGTTGCCCCTGACACTGGAGTTGATGACAAAGGTATATTCCAAGTTTCAAGTGCATAAATTATGTAGTTTTGAAGTTACAAGATTTTTTAATAAAAACTTGAACCAAATTCAGACGAGGACGCCGACGCCGGGGGTAGCAGGAAAGCTCACCTATTCTTCGAATAGTCGAGCTAAAAATGGAGGCTCAAACATTTGACCTTCAAGTGTGACCTTGACCTTGAGGTGGCGTGACTGCCTCATGCCTTCTGCACATTGCCTCAATGTGATAAACATTTGAGGCAAGTTTCATGAAAATCCTGTAAAGGGCACAGAAGATATAGAACGGACATGAAAATACAGGCTCAAACATTCAACCTTCAAGTGTGACCTTGACCTTGAGTTGGCATGACTGGCTTATGCCTTCTGCACATGGTCTCAATGAGCAAAACATTTGAACCAAGTTTCATGAAAATCCTTCATAGGGTATTGGGGATATGGAGCGGACACGAAAATGGAGGCTCAAAAATGGAACCTTCAAGCGTGACCTTGACCTTGAGTTGGCGTGACTGACTCATGCCTTCTGCACATCGTCTCAATGACCTAAACATTTGAGCCAAGTTTCATGAAAATCCTTCAAAGGGTATAGGATATATGGAGCGGACACAAAAATGTTACGGACAGACGGACGGACAGACGAAGGGCATTCCTATAGCCCCCCTCCCACTTGGTGGCAGGGGATTAATAAGGTCAAGTTCAAAGTGAGGTTGGGTGATATGGGTGGATTGGGTATGGTCATAAGCAACAACAGAGTAAGTAGTTAAGTGTTGTAGCAGGCAATGTTGGTGCAAGACGAAACGGTAAAATCTAGTTAACCAAGAAACAGCCCATTTGAATTATTCTAAGTGCAAATTAGGTCAAGGTCAAGGTGAGGTTTGGTGAAATGGGTAATAAGCAACAACTGTGTAAGTATCCAAGTATCCTAGTAAGTGGTGTTCGTGCTAGACGAAACCGTAAAATCTACTTAACCTTGTCATGGATGGCCAGACAAAAGGACAGAGGGATGGACAGACAGGACAATCACTATATGCCTCTCGCATCAAGATGCCGGGGGCATAAAAACATAAAATGTCTAGATAGTTACATGAAGATACATATATACTGGCAATAAACAGTGACTTTTAGTCTGTACAGTTTACCAGTACTTCAAGTATGAAGAAACGAACAGTTTATTATGATCTGATGATGTAAGTAATATATATCACACAATTTACTAAATGCAGGTATTTTAAATGGGCAATTTACAAAAACATATTAAAGCAGCAGTCCAGAAATATGTTAATAAAAATAAAATGTTGCAGAAATCGTTTCTAATGGACATCTTACCGATCAAAATACAAAAAAACGCATTAAAATCGGTAAAATAATATTGTTTTGGTAACATTTTATCGTATAGTTATCTGTATGCAATAGCTGGTGATGCCTCTGGAGTAAATCAGCATGTACATTAGTGTATATTCCGTTCGTACCAAGCCTTTTTGAATAGACATAATAAAATGCATTTGGTAAATAAGAAACAGATTTCAGACGAATAAATGTCATTAACGTGCATTAGAACTAATGCCAATTTAAGATGTTTTCAATAATATCCTATGGACTGCGGCTTTAAACAAAGGGCAAAAACTCCATAAATATTGAAGCAAAGGTTATGGTACTCTGGAAGTCTTCTCACTGCTCTCTATGTTTTATTAAAATTCCTTCCACATTTTTCCAGTTCTGCTATGCAAAATATTTTGATACCTTTTAAAATCTAATACCGATATCTATCTTCAAAACTTAATAAATCTATAATAAAAACTTTTTTTTATACTAGTACAGTCCACTTAGTAAATCTGAACACTTCTTTTTACACTCGTAAATACAGTGAGAAACCAGGGCTTAATGCATCTGCGTAAAGAGTCGTCCTGGATCATCCTGTGCTGTCCGCACAGGCTTATCCAGGATGACACTTTCTGCATTTATGAAATTTTCTGTTTCAAGGAAATCTCAATCCACCGTACATAAATCCACTATAGGCAGAAAGTGTCATCATGGATCAGCCTGTGCAGACTGATCCGGGATGACACTATACACACGTGCATTAAGCCCAGGTTTCCCATGACATGTCTCAAGTAAACTTTAAGCACTGATGTGGTCACTACAACATAAATGTCAAGCACAATCAATCATTGCAACAAAATAAACGTTTATGCATGTTCATTCTCCTGTGTGTGGACTTTCTCCTGCAGTATGTTCAAGTCTGTTCTTTTTTAAGCATATGATGAACCATCTATATAAGCCATGTTAGCCAAATTAAACAATACCTGTAACCAGTAATAATATTCCCGTTGCTTTATAGGCACTTTTTATAATATTGTTTGATATTATTATACAGGTCATAAGAAAAATACGAAGGATGTCCCAATACTCTGTGACAAGTTCAATAAGAAGTGCAAATGAATTGTTACAAATACAAATACAAGTTTTAAATATGTTTGCAATATACATCATCTACACATATGTACGGAATATCATTGAAAAATCTTTGCAAATAACAACATGGTAACAAAACCATACATAATGCAGCGCAAGTCAAGCTTCATTAACAACATCACAGTTATGTTTACGCGCCTTTCTCTAAGTACTCTCCGCAAAATTCAATGCACTTCTGTCTTTTCACCCATGACTCTTCAAAAACTGTCTTAAACCACATATCTGTCAGACCTCTGATAAAGGCAAGCGTTGCAGACATCAGTTCGCATTCACAGTCTGCCCTTGAGGAACTGCGTGGACAAGCATGACTCCAGTCTGTCAATGAAAACGACAAACATCGTCTATCCCATGGACTTCACAGAGCGTGCCTTCTTAGGCAGAGGGGTCCCAGGTGTTTTCCATACACTAGCAGGCCTTCCCAGGATTTTGCTAAGGCACGGGGGCAAATACCCCCTTCCACGTTAGATTTATAAAAAAAATTTGATGTGTACTAAATCAAAATCTACAGCACTTCAGAGCTAACACAAGCACAACAATAAACAGCCTTTGAATAGTTTTCTTTCTCTCTTTTGTTTCCCAATGACATAACATAATCATAAAATTCACACACTATAAATTTATCAAAAAAACACAACACAAGTGGCAAAAGTAATGTAGCCTGGAAATAGATAATGACACGGTTTACCTAAATGTATACCTCTTTCAATGAAGTTATTGGCATATTATAACAAAATTATTAGAAATGACTTTAAACAAAAGCTTTATTTTATACTTCATTTCATGTCTGAAATGTTTAGGTCTTCCACTATCCAACACTTATATCCAACACAAACATTTCATATTAGTGCAAGCCCTGTACACAAATTTAGAAAGCTGTCCTTCATGGTTTCTGCTGGTGCCACATGTCCACCCACATGTTGATGAGGCATAGTGTTCATGTCCAATATCTGGTACTAAAAAGTTGTTCTTCTGAGAAGAGGTCCTTGGGTGAAGGCTGCCAACAAAGCATTAAGAGCTTTGTTGGAGAGACATGATCTGTGTGTAGTTTTCACCTTGTTCACGTTTGAGATTCCCCTGACACAATCGGCAAAAAAAAACAAAAAACATTTTTGTAAGCTGCACACATTTTATTTAACTGTACAAATGAAAGGTTTAAAGTAGATGACTAGACTTTAGGCTCCATGCCACATGTTTCTGTACATGCTGGTGAATCAGACTGCGGTGTCAGAGCCACAGACTCAATTGCTGCATCATTTTGTCTTACAAAAAATTGTGCAGTTCCACCTGAGTTAGACTAGATATAGAACTAATGCTATCATTTCATATTTGGTATTTCATTATTAAATTAGAAATATACGCTTCGTCTGTAAACAAATTCAATGTAGTAGATCTAAAGTGAAAATGTATCATATAAGACGGTCTTATATACTAAGACTGATTGACTACATTTCTGACACATGCCTCAACATTACATCAAGCTAATTTACTTACACAACATGATTGAACATGCTGGTGGGGAACATTTTCTATGCATGTCAATGGTCATCTCCAACGATTCTCTAAAGCACCCATGAATGGTTGAACAGGTAATTCCAACTTAATTGCTAACTGAACTTGGAAGTCATTAATCTGCTGCTGAGTAATCAAAACACACAGAAGTCGAAAAATTACCACGTTGTTTATCACCTATAACACTCGGACACTTAGGTCACAACACTGTGTAACTGGCTAGCTGGCTTGATAAGATCTAAAAATAGCACACCTCTCACTGTGCTGAGAACTACCTGGTTGAAATGTCATCTGCTGTATTGATTTTTGAGTGTTAGACGCTTAATGAAATTATAGTGCTGCAGTAGACTGATTTGGGGATTTTAAGCGTTGCGGTGACAAGGATTTGGAAATTAAGGCACAGCGGTACCGCTGTTCTTAAAGGGCCTGGGGAAAGGCCTGACTAGACTGTCCCTTCCCTTCCGGTTTGAATAGTGCAACCAGGTCTCATCCGTGGTTATCACCTGATTCAGTAGTGTGTTGTCGGCATCCATGCAAGCTAGAAATTCTAACAACACTGTGACCCTGCTTGTCATCACCTGATAGAAGCCATGGCACCCTCCTCGCTCATACGCGTGACATATTCAGTTTCTCTGTGTAAGAATTCTGTGTACAGAAGACTTTGAAATGTAAGTTGACAATGAAATCTCTCTAATGGTCAGTTTCCAATTGGCGTCAATGCATTGGCTCACCAAATCACACGATTCCTCATTGATAGAAATCGGTCTTCCCGTTTGTGTATTATCCTTTTTCATACTTCTTGATTAGTTTTTCCTACCATGCCACTTGTATACTAGTGCTCGCGAAACATTTTTAAACTGTTCTGTACGGCGCATTTGTTTTATAGTCTGAACAGGTGTCATTCCGAGATCAGCACACAAATTACTGACTGTACGTTTTTGACGTCATCATCATACTGAAATTTTCTAAGATTACATCAGAATATCGGCAGACGACTACCACGTGATATTTAGCGGAAACAACATCAGACATAGAAAATATACATCATTGTTTTATAGTCTGAACAGGTGTCATTCCGAGATCAGCACACAAATTACTGACTGTACGTTTTTGACGTCATCATCATACTGAAATTTTCTAAGATCACATCAGAATATCGGCAGACGACTACCACGTGATATTTAGCGGAAACAACATCAGATATTGAAAATATACATCATTGATTAGAGTTCATACAAATGCATATACATGTATATTTGGATATTTTGACGTGCGCCAGAAAATGGTACCTCAGAATCAATAATGTCAATTTAAAGCAAAACTAAAGTTCTGATTTTATCGGAGACTTTATATTTATTGAATTATATAATTGTAAAATATATATTTGAAAATAAAAGTCCTGACGCTAAAATTGTTTCGTTTATAACATTTGTCACGAGTTTTGGGTCAGCCCTCGTACACATGTACGAAAACTAAAATTCCATTTAAACATACATTCAGAGGTACACAAGACGCTGTGTTCAATAAACACACATGCACCCGGTTGGTGCTGGACTGACAATAAGAATTGTCCCAAGTCCAAATTATGTCAAGGTCAAAATGAGGTTGGGTAACAAGGTGGATTGGGAATGGTAGTAAGCAACAATTGTATAAGCATCCAAGTGTTGTAGTAAGCGGTGTTGGTGCCAGACAAAACAGTAAAAGTTAGTTAACCAAGAAATAGGCCATTTGAATTATTCCAAGTCCAAATTAGGTCACGGTCAAACTGAGGTAGGGTGATATGGGAGTAGACAAAACGGTAAATTCTAGTTAACCTCGTATGAAGGGACTGAGGGACGGACAGGACAATCACTATAATTATGCCTCCCGCATCAAGATGCCGGGGGCATCATACAAAATACTAAGCAACACAATTTTGCCAAGCACACAATATCATTATTATACAAAAAGTGTGGTTACTTACATAGATATACATTTTTCTCTGTCAGCATGTAACAAAAGCGTGTGATGAAACTAGAAGTTAATATATAGTTTATCAAGAAAGAAAAAATGTTTGTGCTTGCAAATCTTCTAAAAGCAATTATTTGCGACCCTAAACTTTCCCTGTTCATTATCAATTAACAACAATTCTGTCATCCACAATCAAGATCAACCATAAATGCCATCAGCTGTTTTGGATCCTTTGTTGAAAAGCATTGAGCAATTTGTGAAATGTCATCGTCACTGACAGGGAAACATGTGAAGCACCAAACTTAAAGAAATATCTGTAACACTTAAAAGGGCTACATACTGTCATCAGCAATTCTGGTGGGTCCATGTTTTTCTGGGTCAGAAGAGCCTCCAGAGTCGTCAGGGTCCATGCTTGAATTGAAGTCCTCAGTTAGCTCATCCCCATTGCTTGAAGTCTTGCAGATACTGCATATAGGCAACAAAATCATAAACTATATGCATTTAGTATCTATGTAAAGTGTATCTATGTACACTTTAGTACAACTACCACTTGTTGAAGTTAACATTTCAAATTTAGCAAATAAATATAAAATTATCGAACATTACTCATTTTAGCCCTTGCCAATTAAAGGAAGTTAGAAACAAACAAGAGATGTTTGTAAAACATGTATCCTCGCCCCGACTTGCAGCCAAGTTGTGAATATGTGCAATTGTTAAGAATTTTTTTAATATGCAATCCCAAGCGAGTCTCGATATATGGTATCTATGTATGAAGTTTCATTAAAATACCTCTATGCGTTCTCAAGTTGTTGAGCGGAAACCGTTTTTCTATTTTTAGTAATGGTGACCTTGACCCCACCCACCCCATATGATATCCCAAGAGAGGTCTCAATATAAGGTATCTATGTATGAAGTTTCATTCAAATATCTTAATGTGTTCTCAAGTTATTGAGTGGAAACAGTTTTTCTATTTTTAGCAACGGTGACCTTGACCCCACCCAACCCATATGCAATCCCAAGCGAGGTCTCGATATAAGGTATCTATGTATGAAGTTTCATTAAAATATCTCAATCCTTATCAAGTTATTGAGCGAAAAGCATTTTTCTATTGTTAGTAATGGTGACCTTGACCCCACCCACCACATATGCAATCCCAAGATTGGTCGTAATATATCTATGTATGAAGTTTCATTAAAATATCTTGATGCATTCTCAAGTTATTAAGCGGAAACCATTTTCTATTTTTAGTAACTGTCACATTGACCTTGACCACACCCACCCCATATGCAATCTCAAACAAGGCTTCGATATAAATATATATGTATGAAGTTTCATTAAAATATCTCGATGCGTTTTCAAGTTATTGAGCAGAAACCGTTTTTCTATTTTTAGTTATGGTGACCTTGATCTTGACCCCACCCATCCCATATGCAATCCCAAGCGAGGTCTCGATATATGGTATATACGTATGAAGTTTCATTAAAATATCTTTATGGATTCTAAAGTTATTGAGCGGAAACCGTTTTTCTATTTTTAGTAACGGTGACCTTGACCTTGACCCCACCCACCCATATGCAATTCCAAGCGAGGTCTCGATATAAGGTATCTATGTATAAAGTTTCATTAAAATATCTCTATGCGTTCTCAAGTTATTGAGCGGAAACCATTTTTCTATTTTTAGCAACGGTGACCTGTTGACCTCAAAATGTATAGGCGTCTTCATTTCCTCCAAAGTAACCAGCATACCAACTTTCATGATCGTAGGTCAAAGCGTTCTCTTGATATCATGCGGAAACGAAATGGTCTACGGACAGACCGACCATCCGACCAACCGACATACCGACCGATGGACAGGTGCAAAGCAAGATACCCCCACTTCTTCGAAGGGGGGCATAATTATCTTGTTATGTCTAGGTATACTGATAAAAATGTAGTTATTACCATGACCATAGTATAAAATCCATGGTTTCAATAAATTTAAACAATAGACCAAGATAAGGGGAATAAAAGCAAAATATTCTTATACAAACTCACCTGTCTTCCTTGTCTTTTGTTTTCTTTCGTAGCAGCTCAGAGTACTGTTCCTGTGTTTTTGATATGACTTCCGTAGTGCTCATGGTCGGGCTATTCATCTTGGTTTTACTCGAGTCTGAGTCCTCTCCATTGGCCCCCGAGACTCGAGGCTTTTTGCTGACTGGTTCATCAGAGTCCGAGCTCTCTGAGTCTTGGTGGTTGTCTCCAACACTCTCGTCTTCCTCATCGCTTGACTGGTTTTTGCCAACAATGTCATCAGCTGCAACAGGAATAGCTCATGTGTGCAGAATTCTGAAAACACTGAAAATCAGGTGTCTTAAACACTGGAACATATTTCATGTGTGCAAGTGCAGAATTATGAAAACACTAAAATTAAGTTTCTTAAATAGTAAAATAAACAAGAGCTGTTGGAGGACAGCATACTCGTCTTTTCTTTTATTTGTCCAGAGTTACTGGCATTTTTTCTCAAACAAACTGTTTGGATAGTAGTCAGGGCCCTCAATCAGTTTTGGGGGAAGGGGCCCACCGCCCTCTGGAGGGAGAATTTTGACTGACCCGGGGAATATTTTAATACGGAAGTTTTTACAAATTAATTGATTTGAAAATAACTCAACCCAAACAAACTCGCGTGTAATTGTCGTTTGGTAAAAAGGTCATGTAATCTTTACAGCAAATGAAACTCCTGTACATATAACTTTGATTATTTTTTAGCACAAAAAAACATAGCTCAGAATCTACCGATAACGCTTAACATTTGGACTAGGCTGCGGTATACATGTAACATTTAGCTATACATGCGTCATTTCCACGAGTTTCTCATGATTTCGCCGGCCTCAATAAATAGTTAACGCGTTTTTTCAAGCCCAGCACGATTTTATAACGGAGATATGAAACTAATATAATTCAATATGCAACACATTTTTTGTAAAAGTAATTTGCAGTCCCACTTTTTATATTATTAATTAATTTAATGTATTCATTTAAAAGACCGAAAATGTAAATACACTACAACTCCATTATATCACGATTCACGGGGTCCACGGATCGCAATCGCGATATAACTTGTCAGGTCATTCATGTGCAGATAAACATAAGCCTATTCTTGCTATCTCAAAAAGTAAATGTAATCACCTTTTCATTGTTGTTAACATCCATAACGGTTATATCCAAATGTAAGATATTCTATTTGTATATAAAAATATTATATAGTTCCTTGTAATTAATTTTAAATAAGTAGTTATCACAACACATATACTAAATCGAAATGCGAAACGCCTATCCGAATTTTACTGTTCACACATCATAAACACAAATTTTGTTTACATTTAAAATACACATGTACTTCATGAAAAGCCTTTGTTCGGCTAGAAAAGCGCGCAAAAATTATGCTGACATGTACAACGTCCCGTCATCTGCATGGAAAGCGGGGGTGTATTGATGGCCATAAAAAAACTTTGTAGCGCAGAGAACAGTGAGATCTTTACTTTTCAATAAAAGTTTTGTAGCGCATACCAACCAAATTTTGTTATCGCCATCGATGTGCAGTTAACATTTCCTATTAAACAAAAAAATACTTTTCCCGTATGATAACGTTATTGTCGGTCAGTATTGATTTATGACATACAGGTACTGTGTACACCCTCCACGTGGACAGCGTGTAATTCGGCTGCAAATTAAAGCGACAGCAGTGAAAGGACGTTGTCATGGGTGGCACGTGCGATATAAGCTGATGACGTCAAACTGTTTCACTTTGATGTTGAACGGATCGGTTTATTGGTCATCGCACATAACATGGTTTTCTGTTGTTGTTTTTTGTATTTTTTTTTGCAGACCTCCAAGGGGGAATTTTTCAATTTTTTAGGGGAAAAGAACTTACTATTCAGGTGGGGGAATGGGGCCGATATTTGGCGGCAAAAATAGTAGATTAAGGGCCCTGGTAGGGGCCAATTAAACACCAGAATTCTGCAAGTCAGATGTGCCGCCTGACAACTCATAACTCAAGTACGATAACAGACATTATGCTGAAAACCAAACTTAACCTTCCTTTTAGGCCTACTAACACTTCCCAAAAGTTTCATAATGAATTTTTAAGTTATTGTCTGCACAAGCCTTTTTTGAACTTTTTTAAACAAGAGGGCCATAAGGCCCTAGGTCGCTCACCTGAGGGGCTAAGGAATTAAACCGTTCTGAGCAAGTTACGTGAAGATTCAGCTAAAAATGTGGCCCGTAGATTGTTCGCAAGCTTTTTTTTTTCAATTTGGCCTGGTGACCTAGTATTTTACCACATGTGACCTGGGTTCGAACTTGCTAGTCTGAGATATCATTGCAACAAATGTTCTGAGAAGGTTTCATGATGATTGGTATAAAAATGTGACTTCTAGAGTGTTCACAAGCTTTTTAAAATTTTCAATAAATCCATATAAGGAAAACTGAACACCCTCCCCTCCCTTGGCGGCCATGTTTTTCAACAGACCGGAACCATTTTGTTACTCGGCCGAGATATCATATCAACACATGCTCTGAGCCAGTGTCATGTTGATCAGGCAAAAAATGTGATTTCTTGACTGTTCACAAGCTTTTTCTATAGCCCAATTAGGAAAACTGCCCACCCCCACCTCACAGCCATGTTTATTGACAGACTGGAACCATTTTGGAGCTCGGCCAAGATATCATCAGAACAAAGGTTCTGAGCAAGTTTAATGTTAATTGGGCAAAAAATGTGACTTCAAGAGTGTTCAGAAGCTTTTTGTATTGCCATGTAAGGACAACTGCCCCCCCCCACCCCCCTGGCGGCCATGTTTTTCAACGAACTATTTTTTAACTTGGATATCAAAGGATCTGAGAAAGTTTCATGTTGATTGGGCAAAAAATTTGACTTCGAGAGTGTTTACAAGCTTTTCCTATAGCCATATAAGGAAAACTGCCCCCCCCTCCCCTGGCGGCCATGTTTTTCAACGGACTGGAACTATTTTTGAACTCTGCCGAGACATCATAAAACCAATGGTTCTGTGCACGTTTTATGTTGATTGGGCAAAAAATGTGACTTCTAGAGTGTTCACAAGTTTTTTCTATAGCCGTATAAGAAAAACTGCCCCACCTCCAGGCAGCCATGTTTTCAACGGACCGGAATAATGTTCAAACTCGGCCGAGATATCTTTAGAACAAATGTTCTGAGCAAGTTTCATGTTGATTAGGCAAAAAATGTCACTTCTAGAGTGTTCACAAGCTGTTTCTAAAGGCATATAAGGAATACTGCCCCACCCCCTGACGGTCATTTTTTCAACCGACTGGAACCATTTTTGAACTCGGCCGAAATATCATTAGAACAAATTTCTGAGCAAGTGTCATTTTGATTGGGCAAAAAATGTGACTTCTAGAATGTTCACAAGCTTTTTCTTCAATTTGACCTAGTGACCTAGTTTTTGACCCCACATGACCCAGTTTCGAGCTCGGCCGAGATATCATTGGGACAAATGCTCTGACCAAGTTTCATGAAGATTGGCCAATGAATGTGGCTTCTAGAGTGTTCACAAGGTAAATGCTGACGACGGACAAAAGGCAATCACAAATGCTCACCATGAGCACCTTGTGCTCAGGTGAGCTAAAAAGGGGCAAAACTCAAGTACGATAAAAGCAAATATGCCCAAAATCGAACATAACCTTCCTTTATGCCTACTATCACTTCCCTAACATTTCATAATGATTGCACAAAAACTTCTCAAGTTATTGTCTGCACAAACTGAAGGGGACGCCGCTGCCGCCAACAACGCCGCAGACACTGCCATAAGTAACTCCTATATATCGCCTTTTCAGGCAACATAAGTTCATTTTGTTCTCAAGTTAATGAGTGGCAAGAATTATTCTAATTTTCAAGACAGTGACCTTGACTCACCCACCCCTTAGGCAATCTCATGCAATGTCTCGCTATACTGTATCTATGAGGGATGTCCAAAAACTCTGTGACAAACGTTATAAACAAAAGAATTTTTGCGACACGACATTTATTTCACATATACATTGTATATTCTACAAAAATATTATTTCGCTTAATAAAGAAAGTCTCCGATAAAATCTGAACTAGTTTTGCTTTAAATTGACATGATTGATACTGAGGTGCCCTTTTCCGGCCCACGTCAGAATATCCTAATATGCATTTGTATTAACTGTAATAAATTGTCTCCGCTAAATATCGCGTGGTCGTCGTCTGCTGAGTTTCTGACATCATCTCAGAAAATTTCAAAGTGATGCACAGTATAAAAAAAAACGACTATTAAACAAATGCGCCAGACAGAACAGTTTATAAAGGTTTTGTGAGCACTGGTTTGCAAATGGCATGGCAGGAAAAACAAATCAAGAAGTATAGAAAAGGAGAAAATATTAACAGTACAACCAATTTCTATCAGTGAAGAATCGTTTGAGACATGAGTTGACGCCGATCGGAGACTAACGGTTAGAGAGATTTCATTGTCAACTGCCTTTAATAGAGTTCTGACAGATACAGGGTTTAAGTTTTTGAAGAGTAGTGGGTGAAAAGACATCGCAAGTGCGTTAAATTTCGCGGAGAATACTTTGAGTAAACGTAACTGTGATGTCATTATTGACGCTTGACGTGCGCGGCATTGTGTATGGTTTTTATGGTATTTTTGTTACCATTTTGTTATTTGTAAAAGATTTTGTAATGATATTTCGTACACGAGTGTAAATGATCTGTATTGAAAACATATTTGAACATTGTATTTGTAGCAATTCATTTTCACTTCTTAATAGAATTGTCATGGAGTATTGGGACGCCCCTCCTATAACTTGAGTTTCATTAAAATATTTCAATTTGTACTCGTATAATTAAGCAGAAACTGTTTTTTCTATTTTTAGTAATAGTGACCTGGACCTTGACACAAATGCAATCCCAATTAAAGTATATTGCTTGTGAGGATGTATGTATGAAGATTCATTCTCGAGAGTGGAAATCAAAAGATGACGCAGCCACCCTACCAGCAGGAATGTAAAATTGCTTACTGTAAAAAAGACCCATAATTTTGATAAATTTCAAACTAGAGTTATCAAAATTGGCCTATAGGTTCATTTTAATATAGGAAATAAGTGTTTTATGTTTGAATGAAATCCCTCAAGCCATTCCTGAGAAAGCAGGTTTCTGAAAAACATTCACCTATCCAAATAGCTTATATGTAAAATGTTAAGCGCAAAAAGGCCCATAATTTTGACAAATTTCAAACTAGAGTTACCAAATTTAACCTATAAGTTCAAAATATGGGGAATAATTGTTTTTAGTTTGAATAAAATCCCTCAAGACATATCTGAGCTTACCAAAAAACTATAACCTAGCCCAGACACCGATGCAGACGCGAGTAGAATAGCTTGCCTTTTCTTTAAAAAGTCTAGCTAAAAAAATAATTACTGTGTAATGTGTGCTAGGCTAACAGCAGAATGCTGTAAACACTGAGATCCAGGCCCATTTTCACTAACCTATTCTTGAAGAGTTAAGAGTAAACTTAGACTCAAGAAAAAGAACACTTGTGCTTCTGCAAAAATCCCAGGTACCAATGTCATTATGATTTACGTCATTAATACTTCATTCTTAAAATTAATAATGCTTAATTTGAAGATGGTGTATACCAAGTAAGGTTTACATTAACAGCCTTCTTAGAACAGAACAGTTCCACAGAATACAGGTTCTTTATCCTTATGTCTAGTATAGGTTAGTGAATATTGGGCCATGTTTTTGAAATACTAAAATACATCATGTTTGAAAAGTTTGCCAAGACACATTCTTCCAAAACTAACACTATTACCACTCAGAGTTTCCTTGTACTTCTGTTCATGATTCACACAGCAGAATACCCTGTGAATAGTAGAGAACATATGTGTACTTGCACTATATGAAAAGCAGCATTCATTTTCAATAAAAAACAAATAGTTTCTCATAGCAATTTTTTCATTCAATTTTTTAAAACATAAACCAAACAATATTTTTAAAATGATTTTACAAGATGAAAAACATATTCACATTACCCAGGCATATAAAAAATAGATGTGTCACAGAGACGGATACCCACGACGCCTTTTTGGACAAAGACAAAGAGTGTGTCGCCAACACTAATTTTTACCTTCACAAATTTATTATGATATAAATTCTAGTGGAAAGAAAGACCAACGGCCATAATTCTGACAAAATTTGTCGAAGCCAAAATTCCTTCCTTTACAATCACCTACATACACATTAAGGTTGTTCAGCTGTGAAAGTTGTGAAATTTCTTCAAACCAGTTTGGTTTAAACATATTTATTTTGTAAAAGGATTGCATACAAACAAGTTTGATTTCTTGAAATTTAACATTACATATACATGTAGCTAATGCATTTTGTAATGTGAGTGTCTCACCTATAGAGAATGACAACCTTAACCCCTGCTGCCACTCGGTACCTCTTGGCCACTGTGTGGGGGTTCATAGCAACACACAGGTAGTGGAAGGTCTTTTTGCAAGACGCCAGGGCACAGCCCGACGTTGCACCTTTCTTGTACTTCTTGGACTTGTCACCTTTGCATATGGTGCATGCCTGAAAAAGAATCAGGGTAACAAGTACTAGTACATTTGATTATTTCCATTTTATCTTCAAGTTCAGTTTGAAATCTATTGCATTTGTACAATTATTTCAGTATGAAAATACTTTGAAACAAAACATGATTTAAACCTGTCTTTCATACCAGCCTAATACCTTTTTGCACACATATTTACATATTAACACATGACTGTATATTTGTGCTGCTTTAGTAAATGCAGCAAAACATCTACTAAATCCAGTGTCAGCAATTTAATACTATCACAAATTTGAAATTTCAGTTAGAAACAAGAGGACCATGATGGCCCAAAGCGCTCACCTGATACTTGGTACAGATGAATACTGTTGTGACAGGTTTGAAAATTAAGGTATCTGAACAATACGCAAAGGGGGATAGCATCGATTTGATTTAAAACATTGGTTAGTGCAATTGGCTAACTAAAGTACGAGTTGGGTAGTGCATGTGCGGTGTTTTTGCTAATGGTTCTCAAATCATTTTTCTCGATATTCTTACCTGACCCTTTTTCATTGAGTCAGTGACAATTCTGGAAAATACAAAACCAGTAGATTTGACGTCTTTTTTGCAGACAGTTTTGTAGAACTAGTTGCAATGAGATAATTCCGATGCTTGTGCTATAAGGTCAAGTTTTGCTTTTTCTTTGATAATTTTCTGCCAATGATGATAAATTATGTTAATCTAGGCTCTGAAGCCACCAATGTTGCATGTACAAATAACTGAATGCAAGGTTTGCAACTGTTGGAAATCAAATTTTATCAATCAATTTTTATGGTCATACGCAAACTGTGTAAGTTTAGTCAACATTGAATAATAAAAAAGTGTGTGCAAGCCAATCATTGATTACTTGTTGATGTATTTTTCCACAAACAAGGGGCAATAACACGGGTGTTCTGGCCCGAACATGCTTATATTCAACTTCACCTGTAATCTTACGTTCATAGACAAACTGTGCACAACTGGTGAAGATTGGATGAAAAATGAAGTCTCTATCCTGAATAATGTCCATTTTTGTATTTTTTTTTCACAAACAAAGGGCTATAAATCCGGTGTTTCTGGGCCGACTTTGCTTACATTCGACTTCAACTTTAATTTTATAGTCATAGACAAACTGTGCAAGACTGGTGAAGTTTGCATGAAATATGAAGTCTCTATCCTGAATAATGTACATTTTTGTACATTTTTTCACAAACAAAAGACAATAACTCCGGTGTTTCTGGCCCGATTTTGTTCATATTCAACTTGACCTGTAATCATATGGTCATTGACATACTGTGCAAGACTGATGAAGATTGGATGAAAAATGAAGTCTCTATCCTGAATAATGTCCATTTTTGCATTTTTTTTCAGGAACAAAGTGCAATCAATCCGGTGTTTTTGGTCCGATCTTGCTTATATTCAATTTAAACTGTAATCTCATGGTCATAGACAAACTGTGCAAGATTGGTGAAGAAGGGATGAAAAATAAAGTCTCTATCCTGAATAATGTCCATTTTTGTATATTTTTTCATAAACAAAGGGCAATAACTCCAGTGTTTGAAATACGATCTGGCCCATTTTTGGCGCCAGCTGAGATCTGATGGTCATACACAAACTGTAAAAGTTTGGTCAAGATTGGATGGAAAATAAAGTATATATTTTCAGGGCATAGCCGTGAAGGCGACGTGGGCGATAACTTCGCCCTGGAGCTATTGACATCGCCCATAAATTTCATCAATGAGAAGTCCACTTCGCCATCTGTTTTAAACTTCGCATAGTAATAATTATCAATCAAACACCAGTCATAAAAGCTTTGAAGTCAACTTCCATAAAAAAGAGAATGTAATCAAAGTAAATTAAGGTATTCAACCCATAATACTCAATGTCTAGAACACCACAAATCATATTATTTTCTTGAAGGGCATTCATATCTGGACTTTTCTGCAAAATTTTAGGATATTTTACCGTTTGGTTTGTCAGATACAGTTTTTTAATTACCATACCCCCTCTTTTGCTAAACACATCAAAAACTGAAAAGCTATAGGCATCTTTACAAGTGAAATACTTTATTAATATTTCATAAACTCATATAAATATACATTTATGAATGGTATATTGAACACATATTATGAAAATAATAAACAATTATTATTGAATGAACTTATATGGAAATAATATGTACTCATATTCCTAATTATATTTATGATCGATGATAATTTTCCTGTTCTATTTTTTCAAAGCCATAAACAAAATGTGATAAACTTGCTTATTGTTTGCATGTTCTGAATCTATACCATAATATATTTTATTCTTGGACTATAAGCCACACAATGAAGGCAAAACAAAGAAACTTTACCATGCAAATTTGAAAAATTAACAGTTTTTAACACTACCCCCATACAAAATTAAGCCAGATTTTTTTTTCAGAAATACCTTTTTTTAATATTTTTAAATAATTATTGAGAACCTAAGAAAGATACTCCCATAAAACTTTAAAGAGTTCTTAGATACAAAATACAAGCAATATATACAATTACTTCCATAACTTTTGAACATAAAACATTAAAATTATACTTTTTTTCATCATTGTATATTCTATTATAAACAATATTTTTTCAAAAAGTCTAAAACACATAATCTAGAATATAAACAAAAGAGTTGAATTAACTAAATTAACAATTACTACATTTTATAAATGAAATAAATATAAACATAATAGAGAGAACCACTATGTGCTGCATTAACACATTTTCATCTAAAAAAATTTAACGTTCCAGGCCATGTCCATCATGAACTTTACTGGGTTTAAAAAATGGCTGTTTTTCAAAAAAATCCGTTAATTTGTGCTATAAAAGTTTCCAACGTCCTTTTTGCAACTGTAATATAGGGCCTGCCATCCATTATATTTACATGTTAAATACTAACTAAACTGTCCGCGCCTTCACAGTTGAATGTTTCGATGGTTCATAAACCGGAGCCAGCGATGTCCTCTGCCGTAGTATTTTTATCATGTCAGTATAGGCAAGAACACCCAGAGAATCAATGTTTCTGGCCTTCTCATTTTTGAATATCAGCTGGTTGCGCCCAGCTGTTGATGAATATGGGAATGCGACTGCTACTAGCGATGCCTCTGGTTGAACACTAACAGCCTGGTCGCCATCTAACATGTCGCCCATCGTACTGGATGTGTGTTTGCTTTTCTGAACAGCAGCATCACTGAAAATAAGTTTTCAGTACACAGTTTTACAGTAGATTCTACTTACAGACTGATATTAATTTACAGAACAATCATTGCTTTAATAATTGTCTGATATGGCACCGATGTCAGTTGAGCAAAATTTAATGCCAAACGTTGAATTTTTAGACATGTTTTGGTAACCGAATTATAAGGTTATGTTATAACACTTAACAGAATGAAAAGCAAAATTGATGGCATTTTCAATATGGAAATTGTAACATAATTATATCATTATGTCAAAACATAGAACTTTGTTAAATAAGCTTGGAAACTAATACTAGTACTTCATCTTATTATATTTCCAAACTTTATGCTCTGTGTATTCACACAAATCAATAATTTTTATTTAGTATATTTACACAACCATTCACGAGTTGTCATTATCTTAGTAACTATAACCATACAAACAAATGGCTTTACAATTAGATAATGAACTGATACTAACCCGTACACAGCTTGGTATTAGGCTCGCCGTTTGACTTGGTTTCTTTGTCAGTTTTCCAATAGAGAACATTATTGACATCACATTAGTCAATGTTACAATATTTCACGTAGACATAAACATTCAAACTAATATGCTTCTCGGTCATTTTCCAACCACACTGTCACAGATCATTGCAGCTGATCATAGCCGACACAATTTACATTGTTACTGTGTCTTTTTCTCTTGAAAATCTACCTCTTTTATTACGTTTTCGTCGGTCAGAACGATTTATATCAAGGTAAATAAACAATGTCATATGCACATAAAATTGTATAAGCGTTCAAATGATCATGATTTCCAAAGGGAACAAACTCCGAATCTACTTTCGTTTTAATTATGATCGTTACATTTTAATAGTTATTGTATATCTAATTTGCTTTTAAAAGCGATGATATTAAAATCTGAAACAAATACTACGGTTTAGCTAAAGAAATATATCATTTTAAAAGAAGTTTTGTATGTATTCCGAATGCGAACGGTAATGTACGGACGGCTATGGCTTTCGTCGAAATTACACGGAAATTAACGAGCTAATTATGGGTCGAATACCTTAAAAAAACGCACATAATTACACACATCAATCCATACTAGATGTAAATATTCATGTTAATATCCAATAAGTTCCCTCGTAATACAGTTTCCATTTTAATTCCAAGACGTTTATTTCAGCACTCCATTTAAATATCCATTTTATTCCATGCAATAAGATCTTCAAATAGATCTTTTTAACAAAACCATCAAACCTATTTTGCTCTACGGTAGCGACACATGGGGTCCAGGAAATTTAGATATTATAGAACGAGTGCAACTAAAATACCTTAAATATGTTCTTAAGTTAAAAAAATCAACGCCTAACTATATGGTTTACGGCGAATCTGGGACAAAACCGATCGTTTTAGATATAGAAATGAAAATGATAACATTCTGGTCAAAAATCATTAACAACTTTAACTCGAATAGATTGTCCGCAAATATTTATAAGTATGTCATTTCCCAACTTCCAAACGATAATACATTAGCCAAAAAATTCCCATGGTTTGCAAAACTTAAACAAATCATTATTAAATGTGGTTTGATGAATGTCTGGGACACACAGGAAGAACTTAATGATAAATGGCTTAAACTCACAATAAAACAAAAACTCGAAGATGTTTTTCTTACTGAATGGTATTCTCTAGTCGAAAACTCTTCCAGCGGCTCATTTTATAAATTAATAAAGCCTGTTTTCGGACTTGAACACTACCTGACTAAGCTACCAAAATCCCTTTTGCACTATTTGGCAAAATTCCGCACAAGAAATCACAGATTACCTATTGAAGTCGGAAATTGGAACGGCACCCCGCTCAACGAAAGGCACTGTAACTTTTGCGAAAATAATCTTGGTGACGAATACCATTACCTGCTCGAATGTCGCCAATTTGTCGAGGAGCGCCGTGCATACCTAAAACACTACTACTACACACATCCAAATATATTAAAACTAAACGAACTCTTCCAGACAAAAAATACCATAGAGCTTATAAAACTTAGTAAATTTATAAAACACATTTTAATAAACACCGGACTATAACGCGTGACATTATTATATTAAAAGCTAGACAAAAATATACCGCACGTTTAGCATATGAATTTGTCATAGAAATATTGGTTATATATTTTATGTGTTGAGATTACAAAATGTTGCTAATTGCAATTATTATTTACAAATTTATACATGTCTGCTATGTATGCTTTCATAAATTGTCATACTTGCTACATCAAAGTTTATGTATGTATGACTCTCCTTGTGACTAACATGCACTGCTAACATCTCAACCGCTTATTCTTCAGTAACTGATAATTTATAGAGAGCCTCTTATTGTAAATATCTTTGTAAGACCTCAATTTGTTCATGTTTTGCATGAAATTGAGGGAATAAATGTGAAATGAAATGAAATGAATGCAACTGCCTGATTTTCTTCACACCCTTGACATTTCCTCTGGAAAGCTAATTCATTAATGCTCTATCGACAGTGCTTGCATTGTTCAGGTATAGTGGTATTGATTGATGCTTTTTTCACTGACCACGTGCTAATCGTGTTACACACTTAGTTCTACAAACTGCTAGACAATGGCCCCAACTCAGCAGTCACATCAAAGACCTTTCGAAGTCAAACCGACACCGTTGCTGTTGCTCATGGCTTGCAGATTTGAAGCCCAATGTAATTGATTATGTCACGCTGTCACTCTTCTTAGATTTAACATGTTATTATTAATGACTAGTGTTTTTAACCGATTTTATTGTTTGTTCAAATTAGATTAATAATTGCAAGGTAATTTTAACGAAGTGTTTTATTGAGAAAAAAAATTGAATTTATAACTAACAAAATATGATTAATATAATTAATTTTTAATTCCAAAAAAAACAATGTTTTATGATGCACTGTGAACGTTTAGATTTAAAAGTATATATATATTTAAATTTAAACTTTTATTGATGTGTGTATTGCTACAATGGAAACTTGGAAAAAAAACTTGGAAACTAGAATAATGTAATACAACTTGAAAATATCTTGTTATTAATTTATGGAGAAGTTGATGATGATAATGACCTGATGATGATAATGATGATGATGATGGACTTGGTACTATGATAATGATTGACATGGTCTGATGATGGTAATAACAAGCAAAATTATGGTTAATCGCTTTTTGGAAAATACTTCTCCTTGAAGTGGCCTCTCTTCTCCCTAAACTGAACTGAGGGAGAAGTGACTTCTCCCTAAAATTTGTCCCTAGGCTGAGCCCTGATGTTGGAAAAAGGCTTTTTTTGCATGAAAAAGGGGCAATAACTCTAGTGTTACTGGTGTGATCTGGCCCATTAACAATCCCGTCCGAGATTTTATGGTCATACACAAACTGTACAAGTTTGGTTAAGACTGGATAAAAAGTGAAGTCTCCAGATTAGACAAAAAATTAAGTTTCTATCTTCCAGTTCCACATTATCCATTTTGCAGTTTTTTCTCATGAAAAAGGGGCAATAACTTTGACGTTTCTGGTCTGATGGGGATTTTAATGTCATGCACAAACTGTGCAAGTTTGGTAAACACTGAATGAAAAGTTAAATCTCTATCGCGTCCGTCGTCCCAAATGTTGACGTATTACGGACGACGTAGGACAGTCCACCTATACCAATAGCTCACAGAGCACTTCATGCTCAGGTGAGCTAAAATGTCTGGTCTGACCCTGCAGGTCATGCCAATCAATCCAACAGTTTGCCATCAGTCTGAAACCCATCTATGCTATAAGTCAAGAACTCAAAGTGGTTAACAAAACTGTTTACTGCATACTAGTTTGCCACCCCTCTTAATTTCCTTGGCTACTTCTGACTTCTTGAAACCTCCAAACCCATCCGTCTTGTACTGCACCAGAAGTGCTGAATATTGCTGAAAAATATTTAATTTGCTGATAATGGACCAAGTCTACTGGTATGTCCTAAAAAGGGGGTTGACTTAATGGAAGATAGATCGATGGACTTTTGTTCTATTTTTGTGTGGCTCATTGACAAATATTTGTAAATCTATACTACATACAACGACAGAAATTTAACTGTCTGTGGGCACTAGAAATAAGACAAATCTTTATATATTCACACATAAATTCACACAAAAACAGAAACATGTATGATTTTTGACACTTTTGTCATTTTTTTTAAATAGCACTTTATTTAAATGTACATAAAGGTGGCCTAAAAGCACTAGCTTAGCCCATTTGACCATTATAAGCTTGTTTGTTTTTTGGACTGACATGTTTTAACTTAGTCATATAAATATTTTTATTATTATCATACATTAACATCTTTTATTATCAACAATACCTATTTACTGACAAACCTCATTGCCAACATAAAAATGTTTTGTCTTTTTTTCATCTTGCAGTAATTGGATTTTCTTCTAAAAATAAGTATTATAAGTACCTGTAAAATGATGTATTTATAAACAAAATTGTAACTGCATTAAAAATGCTATTTAAATTATTGATTGATTTATTGCCTGCAAAGTTACATGTCACTGAGTCTATATATGTCATAACAGAATTTTTCGTTTTTATTTTTGTTAATAATGGATCAGGTATATTCTTTACCATGCATTTATGATGAGCGCATATAGTTTTCCCATCAACTGTGTCCGTGTGAAGTGTCCCACAGAGGGAAACTTTCTCCTCGCCAGTGTGACAAAACCCACATAAGTTGTCATCCATGTTTTGTGACTTCACACCTTGAATGAAAATCAAATATATCAAGTCTTTGTTTATACATAGTCAGGGCTTTACTTAGACTTTGAATTTCAAGAAACAATGACTCTTGGAGTCAAATTTTCAAGAGACTAGTCAAAATCAAATTCCACACGAGTCAGATATAAACCTTAGAGATTTGATGCTTTTTGGGTAGTTTCCATTCATTTTCCTTTTCTTATTATTATTTGTTTTAATTTTATTTTTTTACTTTATAATTAAATAATATGATTTTTATTTATTATTTATTAATTATTATTCTTTATTAGCTTATTATTATTTTCTTTTAAATTTATTTAATTTTATTTTCTTCTTATTATTATTGTTATATTATTATTTTTATTATTCTTAGATCTATTATTATTATTATTATTTATTATTATTATTAAGACGATTTTAGCATATTGTTTACATACTAAAAATACCCCTGATTTTTTTTACGAAATCGCATATCATATACAACAATAAAACATAGGCTTCCTTCCTAAAAAAGTATACGTACTTCAATAGTTACGGTCCGCAAATATTGTTTTACTGTTACAATGTATATTAATACACTGCAATAAAATAATTATTCAAATGCTAAAGATCACAAAGTTTTTGCACTATGAAACTTTTATCAGGGCTTTCCTTTGACTTTGAATTTCATGAGTCAATGACTCTTGGGGTCAAATTTTCAAGAGTCTAAATCAAATTCCTCAAGAGTCAGATAGCCTATAAACCTTCAAGAGTCGGTGCTTTTGTGGGTAGTTTCCATTCGTTTTCCTTTTTTTTATTATTATTTGTATTTAATTTATTATTTTGATTTTATAATTCAATAATATTATTTTAATTTATTAATTATTTTTTTATTAACTTATTATTTTCTTTATAATTTATTTCATTTTATTTTCTTCTTATTATTATTCTTATATTATTATTATTAGATCTACTATTATTATTAGATCTATTATTATTAGATCTACATGTATTATTATTATTATTTATTATTATTATATATTATTATTATAATTATTAAGACGATTTTAGCATATTCTTTACATACTAAAAATACCACTGAATTTTTTTATTTTCTTCTTATTATTATTGTTATATTATTATTATTATTATTAGATCTATTATTATTATTAGATCTATTATTATTATAATTATTAAGACGATTTTAGCATATTCTTTACATACTAAAAATACCACAGAATTTTTTTTACGAAACCGCATATCATGTACAACAATAACACATAGGCTTTCCTTACGAAAAAAATATACGTAGTTACGTTCCGCAAATATTGTTTTACTGTTACAAAGTATATTAATACACTGCAATAAAATAATTATTCAAATTCTAAAGATCGCTAAGTTTTTGCACAACGAAAGTTTTATACAAAAAGATTTCAAAGTTCATGCAATACAAAGTTTTTATTCCCAAATGACATGTATATATTTGGTAAAGCACATGGTCGATACACGCATGCTTTCCATGCGTGGAACGTGACATCGCTTGTGTCAGCATAACTTTCGCGCGCTTTTCTAGAAAACAAAGGATTTACATATTTACATGAAATACACAGACTATTTTAGGGAAAGATCTAGTATCACAAAAGGTACAGGGTGCTGCTAAAAAGGAGTAGAGTGGAAATCCAGACCAGTCTGTTGACATTTTCTAATAATTTGCTAAATCCTGGGTATTTATTAGTCTTATGCTTGTAATTAAGGTTTTTAAGCAGAGTCTATTAATTTGTCATTGAATACTTGCAAAAATATATTAAATTTCAAAAGATATTCAACATTTCTGTGATGACCAGCCCAGAGGGGCAGCAGGGGGGAACCAAAAAGGAGCAGGGCACAGCACCCTGCTATTTTGTTCTATATTTTACACTCAAACACTAAAATTGGATGTTGGATATTGTGGATATAAGAAATATTACGTAAAAGTCAGAATTTTTGCTGAAAAAAAAACGGATCCAAATTTTGGATTTATATTAATAATTTTACCCGAAATATAAAGGCAAGTAATTATAAAAATGCTTTTATATTTAGGAACTAAACTAAATGTGGATATTATCAACAAGGGAAGCGGTGAGTAAATTGTGTTTTAAACGTTTAATGGTCGTGAATATACATACTCTAACTGACTCATTTACTAAAGTGTGGATACATGTATATTACGCAGATAGGTCGATTGTTCACGTCATTGGAAGCATATATAACTATGCGTTTTAATTGGTCAATACAGATTTTTCTGAGCCACAAAACTCCGCCTAATGGGCGGAGCTACACGGTAATTTGACCGCTGATGGACAGCGTCTATTTAAAGATTGACTTCGCCTCCATCAAATAATCGCTGAGTGTTTTATCAACTTTGACATCGCTGTTCGACTGTTTGGGATAATTGGGATTATTCTGTATGACGCAAGTCCGGAAATTGACCCCGGTCAAAAGTGACGCATGAAGTAATTACCTCTCGAGTCAAACAAGCGTATTTTGAAATGTCCACGCGTCAAAACCTGGGAACTCGGGTCAAACGAAAGCCCTGTTTATCCAAAAGAAGATTTCAAAGTTCTTGCACTACGAAGTTTTTATTCCCAGATGACATGTATATATTTGGTGAAGCACATGGTCTATACACGCACGCTTTCCATGCATGGAACGTGACGTGGTTTGTGTCAGCAATAGTCTGTGTATTTCATGTCAATACTTTGTTTTCTTAAAAAGCGTGCGAAAGTTATGCTGACACAAACAACGTCGCTGTTGGACTGATTGGGATAATAAACCAGCCGAGTTACTGTATACTGTATGACGCAAGTCCGGAAATTGCCCCGGGTCAAAGGTGACACATGAAGTAATAACCTCGCAAGTCAAACAAGCGTATTTTGACATTTCCACGCGTCAAAACACGGGAGCTAGAGTCAAAGGAAAGCCCGCGGTGGCGTAGTGGATATGGTGTCCGCCTAGCGATCGGGAGGTCCCGGGTTCGAACCTTACTGGGAGCGTTCTCAAGATCTCCCCCAAAGACACCAAGTACTGGTTCTACCCAGGAAACGGACTCGAGAGTGTCTCTATAAGCCTTCGGCTTTCGATGCAATCGAGCTAAAATAAATAGGTTTAAACTAAAGGAAAGCCCTGATAGTACAAGTAATAAATATGTAAAACATAGTTTTATAGAGATCTATCAGTGCATAACGTTCCAAGTGATTATATCTCTTCATAAACTGAAATTTAAAATACAGTCAAAACTCGTTATTTCGAAGTCGTCGGGACCCAGAAAATACTTCGAAATAACGATTATTCAAATTAAACATTTCTAGATTTTCTTGAGAAAAAAAAGTTGTTGTAAAAAATCGCATAGTTATATAGTAGAGATGCGGTTACACTACACACGTTGATTTAACTTATGTGAGTTTATTTTATAAAATTCCTCAGCGATCATTTTCTTTAACTTTACACCACGCTCCACTTCCATGATGGCACCATACTTTTCTTGGTAGGTTTTTAATGTATGGCGTCGTTTAACGCCCTTCCCTGCTGCCAATCCGGATATCCTCCCGGGTTGGTTACCGGGCCCTTCTCCATATTGCTTGGCAATGGGATTGATGTTTTCTGTATTTATTACTGCTTCTGACATCGTGAATATTAGCGCAAGTAAATACGAACTGATCATCTGACAAATGCAAGTCTAACTTAAATACAGAAACCTAATAATTGCTCAAACGTTTTGACATCCGTGTTTGCAATTTTGTCTTGTTAAAGCAATAGCTTGCCACGCTTTAATTATACAAACACAACAGCTTGGTTTAATCAATTATTAACTCCGGAAAGGTGTGAAAATCAAGCAGAGAGCAAACGCTGTCACAGCTGATACGGTTACGGTAAAGGTGTGAAAATTATCTCCATCTCTATTATTAACACTTCGAATTAACAATTGATAAATGCACTGAAAAACAGGTGTTGGGACCGGATAAATGGGTTCGCAATAATTCGAATTTAACATCAAAATTCTAATTAAAATACGAAGGAAAAAGTCGGGGCCGAAAAAGAACTTCGAAATAACGAGGAATTCGGATTAACGGTGTTGGAAATAACGGTGATCTACTGTAATATTTTTGTTAATTCACATTAACTGCTAGTAAGTATCCTTGTGAGTCCTAAATTGGAGGTCAGCTTAATTTGATGATGTTGGGTTATAATTGTATAAATCTAATGCAAATTTAATATAATAATAACACTTTTAAAATTGAATATTCAGAAATATAATATTTTATGACAGATATTAGAAAAAATCAATAAGACAATAAAAAGAAAAAGCAGGTTACTAACATGATGAATCTGGAACTGCAATGTTCTACTACACTGATAAGATATACCGTATGTACTATCAATTACATTAGCATGAACATAATATAAATGTCAAATGACCAGCATGACTGGGTTGACAAATTCAAATTGGTACGAAGTTGCATGAGTACGGTTCTAGCTTTTATATTAAATATACATAACGTTTACTCATGCCTTATTTACAATTGCATTGATGCAAGGTTGCTTCACAACTAAAAAACAACAGTTGAAATGCATTATAATTTCATAAATATGCTAAATGTACCTCAATATTGAATGAACTTCTCCATTCATAAATTTCCGGTGTTGTTATAAATTAATTGCTTTATAATATCTGCCAAATAACAAAGATGGCAGCGCCCCGGAACAATTTCATACGAGTTCGTTTACGATACGAATCAAATGTTTATACTAATTCCTGGATGTTTATTGACATGCAGAAACATGTGTCTATTGCAAATGTTATTCAGGAATTAAAATATCGAAATGACATCAACGAAGACACACACATTTCACTGTGGATTGGAGAATTTGTTCTGCCTCATGACGAACCAACAATGATTTTAAAGGACGAGGATGAAATACTTGTCCGGCATGTACATTATTTTGAATACCTTTTTCAGAAGTAATATATTTCATGGAAAGCATATATTTCATGTAAACATGAATCACGAGTATACGGTGGTCCCGTCATTTGTCCTTGATTCAATTTAAAAAAAACACATTACAGATCTTTAAGATGTGATTATTTAACTTGCGCTGTTACAATAAAAATACAAATTTGCTAACAGTCATCAAATTCTAGTAAGTTTTAATTACGAATCGCAGACTGATGTTTATTTTTACACATCTTCCATTGCCAGTAATGAGTTTGTGCCTGCAAACAGGCACTGTTTTAACGCCTTCAGTGCTTGCACCCAATTGTCGGAAACATGTGGACTTGTTTATTTGGGCATGAAGTCATTCAGAACAACAAATCTTAGAGTGCTTAAGTAGTACTCATATAAGCAATGCTATTTTTTATCTATTACCAGTTGAATCTTTTTTTTTATTCAATAATAAATATTTAAAAAAATTATACACCATTGAACTAACTTTCTTGATTGTTTTATTGACTAGTAATAAAAAGTCTGACACTTTAAATAACATATTTGATTTTGAATATCTCTTTACAAAACAAAGTATCTGAATGAATAGGTTCTGTCCAAAATTAAGTAGAACTAAATCACTTGTTTAAAATTGCTAATATTTAATGTGAATAAGTTGCTTAAGAATGCATTTGTTACATGTATGGTATTTTGTTTGACTTAGTTGCATATTTAAATATAGATGTAGTTTTATTTCTTAATTTAGGATAGCGCAAAGTTGCAGTGATACAAGCAAAGAAAAGTGTCTAAGAAAAAGGAAGTCAGAAAAACAAGCTGAAGAAGACATTAATATCATATCAGGTGAATGAATCCAGAATATAATTATAAAAAACAGAGAAACGACTTCATTTGTTTCATTATAAATTTACTTTACTAAACGTTTCAGTTAAAGACCTTCATCCGGAGCGAATGAATTCAGTAATAACATCTGATCATTATTTTTTACACGTATTTATCACAAATACAGGAACAATTACAGTAATGGTCTTCATTACCTTTGTACATTCCTTGTTAGCTCACCTGAGCACAAAGTGCTCATGGTGAGCTTTTGTGATCGCCCGTTGTCCGTCGTGCGTGCGTGCGTGTGTGCGCCGTCAATTTTTCATTTAAACAACATCTCCTCCTAAACCGCTTGGCAGATTTTCACCAAACTTCACAGGAATGATCCTTGGGTGGACCTCTTTCAAAGTTTTTCAAATCTTTCCGGTCCGCTGCATATGTAGGTCACCAGAGCTAAAAATAGATTTAAAAAGTGAAAACTTTAAAAAATCTTCTTCTATGAAACCGAAAGGCTCAGAGCTTTTATATTTGATATGTGACATCCTCTAGTGGTCCTCTACAAAGATTGTTCAAAGATGCCCCTGGGGTCAAAACTGGCCACGCCCCGGGGGTCACATGGTTTATATAGACTTATATAGCAAACTGACTAAAAATATTCTCCTCTGAAACCGCAAGGCCCAGAGGTTTCATACTTGGTATATAACATTGTATAGTGGTCCTCTACAGAGATTGTTCAATGATGCCCCTGGGGTCAAAACTGGCCACACCCCGGGGGTCACATGGTTTATACAGACTTAAATAGCAAAATGACTTTTAAAATCTTCTCCTTTGTAACCGCAAGGCCCAGAGGTTTCATATTTGGTACGAAACATTGTATAGTGGTCCGTTACAAAGATTGTTCAAATTCCCCTGGGGTCAAAACTGGCCATGCCCCGGGGGTCTCATTGTTCGTATAAACTTATATAGCAAAATGACTTTAAAAATCTTCTCCTCTGAAACTGCAAGGCCTAGAGGTTTTATATTTGGTATGTAACATTGTATAGTGGTCCTCTACAAAGATTGTTAAAATGATGCCCCTGGGGTCAAAACTTTCCACACCCCAGGGGTCACATGGTTTATGCAGACTTTAATAGCAAAATGACTTTAAAAATCTTCTTCTCTGAAACCGCAAGGCCCAGAGGTTTCATATTTGGTATGTAACATTGTATAGTGGTCTTCTAGAAAGAATGTTCAAATGATGCCCCTGGGGTCAAAATTGGCCACACCCCGGGGGTCACATGGTTTATATAGACTTAAATTGCAAAATGACTTTTAAAATCTTCTCCTCTGAAACTTCTAGGCCTAGAGGTTTCATATTTGGTTGGTAACATTGTATAGTGGTCCTCTGCAAAGATTGTTAAAATGATGCCCCTGGGTTCAAAATTGGCCACACCCTGGGGGTCACTTGGTTTATATCGACTTACATCGCAAAATGACTTTAAAAAGCTTCTCTTCTAAAACCGCAAGGCCCAGAGGTTTCATATTGGTATGTAACATTATATAGTGGTCCTCTACAAAGATTGTTCAAATGATGCCCCTGGATTAACAACTGGCCAAACCCCGGGTGTCACATATTTTATATAGACTTAAATAGTAAAATGACTATAAAAATCTTCTCCTCTGAAACTGCAAGGCCTATAGGTTTCATATTTGGTTGGCTACATTGTATAGTGGTCCTTTACAAAGATTGATAAAATGATGCCCCTGGGTTCAGAATTGGCCACACCCCAGGGTCACATGGTTTATATAGACTTAAAAAGCAAAATGACTTCAAAAATCTTCTCCTCTGAAAGCGCAAGGCCCAGAATTTTCATATTTGGTATGTAACATTGTATAGTGGTTCCCTACAAAGATTGTTCAAATAATGCCCCTGGGGTAAAAACTGGCCACACCCCGGGGGTCACATGGTTTATATTGACTTAAATAGCAAAATGACTTTAAAAATCTCGTCTGAAATCTCAAGGCCTAGAGGTTTCATATTTAGTATGTAGCATTGTGTACCGTAAATACGCATGTATAAGTCAAGAAGTTAAAATTCATTCCAGAAACGCATTTCTAATAATAACCATTCCATAAATCGAGTTAGAATGATCATAAAACACCATCTGAAAATTGGCCAGAGTATGCCCTATAAGTAGGTATTTAGGTACAGTCTGCAGTAAATGCCTTAAGTGTGAAATCACTGCCTTATCCTCTTTGACAGGTCTTGATGTAGACAAAAACCGGTTCCAGCCAGTTTAATTAGCAATATGCTATACACGGAAATCATGGGTTTTGTCTGCAGGTTTATTGATTTTTTATTGATTGCTGCTGGTCTAGCTGGGGCTTAAAGTGGGGAAGTCAATTAAAATAGAGTAGATAGTTTCATTCACAGTTTGCATCTTATTTAATAATGAAACAGTTATGCGTTTTGTCTTAATTGTCGGTAATTAATAGAAAGGGCAAACTGTGATAATTATGAATGGATTATAGTGTGTGGATTAGCAAATATGCAGGTAAGAAGTAATATGCATTTGACAAATATTTCAATATAATATGCTATGATTTTTTGTGAACTGCCTCAGAAGTCAAATGTACTTTATAACTATGATTTTAGAGGCTTAAAATCTCGACTTAATACTGAGTATTTACGGTAGTGGTCCTCTACAAAGTTTGTTAAAATGATGCCCCTGGGGTCAAAACTGTGCACACCCGCGGGGTCACTTGGTTTATATAGACTTAATTAGCAAAATGACTTTAAAAATCTTCTCTTCTGAAACTGCAAGGCCCAGAGGTTTCATATGTGGTATGTAACGTTGTATAGTGGTCCTCTACAAAGATTGTTCAAATAATGCCACTGGGGTCAAACTGGGCTACCCCGGGGGTCACATGGTATATATAGACTTAAATAGCAAAATGACTTAAAATTTCTCCTCTGAAACCGTAAGGCCCAGAGGTTTCATATTTGGTATGTAACATTGTATAGTGGTCCTCTACAAAGATTGTTCAAATGATGCCCCTGGGGTGAAAACTGGGCACACCCCGGAGTCGCATGGTTTATATAGACTTAAAAGTTAAATAGCAAAATCTTCTCCTCTGAAACTGCTAGGCCCAGAGGTTTTGTTTTTGGTATGTAACATTGTATAGATGTCCTCTACAAGGATTGTTCAAATGATGTCTCAGGGGTCAAAACTGGCCCTGCCCTGGGGTCACACTGGTTATATAGACTTAAATTGCAAAATGACTTTAAAATCTCCTCTGAAACCGGAGTGTTTCATATTTGATATGTAACATTGTATAGTGTATAGTAGTCCTCAACAAAGACAATTCAAAGTATGCCCCTGGGGTAAAAAGTGGCCATGACCCGGGGGTCACACGATTATATAGACTTATATGGCAAGTGGGCCTTAAAAATCTTCCTTTTTGAAACTGTAAGGCCCAGAGGTTTTATATTTTGCGTGAAACATTGTGGAGTGGTCCTCTACAAAGATTGTTCCAATGATGTGCCTGGAGGTCACATGGTTTATATACATTTAAATTTCAAAATGACTTCAAAAATCTTCTCTGCAACCGCAAGGCCCAGTGGTTTCATATTTTGCATGTAACATTGAACAGTGGTCCACAACAAATATTTTTCAAATTATGCCCTTAAGGTAGGAAGTGGCCACGCCCTGTGGGTCACATGGTTTATATAGACTAAACTTCTGAACCTGCAAGGCCCAGATTTTTATACTCAGGTAAGGGGTATTGTGCCATTTTGTCCTCATGTTATTAGCCATTATGATGCCTTAAACTCAGGTGAGCGACCTAGGGCCATCATGGCCCTCTTGTGATCTTTTTATTCTTTTCATTGGTTCACTAATTTCAGGACAGATTGAGAGTCACTCAGTAAAGAAAGCAAAAAAAGAGGATGTTCATCTGCTCAAAGCTGATGGAGCAGAAACTACAGGAAATGTTGACAGACATTCAAAGAAGAAAAAGAAGAAACATTACAAAGAGGTTGTATCATGTGATAAAACCAATGATACTGATAAAAATGGCTTGATATCCATGCCAAGCAATGTCAGTATGTTGGAAAATGAGTCTGACTTGACAGATGGTATAAAGGAATTTAGTGAGAGTCTTGTTGACAAGGACACTTCCAAACAAAATACTGGTAGTGATGACAGTGTAGAAGAGAATACTGGTAATACAACAGAAACAAAGAAAAGGAGAAGAATCAGAAAGCGTAAAAGAAAAAACAAGAAATCTGTTCCAGTGGTTGATAACCTACCAAATAGCGACATTTCTATAAATGTAATGTCCAATAAGGTTCAGGAAGGTGACACATTCTTTGGAAGGTTACCAGACAAGTTAGAACCCCCCAAGTATTATAGAACTGGTTACAGAAATTTAAAAACATATCAGGCACAGCCTAATTTACATAGGAAATTTGATTCAGGATCAGATGTTGAAGAAGGCAGCATGGAGCAGTACAATTTTCTTAGCAAACCTAAACAGTCAGATAATATTGGTGATGTTAACTCATTTGAAGATGACTCGCAGAATGACTCATTAACTGCGGTTAAAATTGAAGTTAAAGACAGAACTTGTACATCAGACAATCATAAAACTAACAATGCCATGCTGACAGACCAAGCAGCATACATGGACGGTTACCTTGACACCATCTCCTGTAATCCTGGTAAGAAAGTTCCTTGCACTCAATGGGGCACCTCTTCCAACGTGTTCGAGACTAGCACCCCTGGTGAGCCTGCCCAGCTGACACGCGTCACACTGGCAAATGGGGCATCATTGTTTAGGCGACAACGGGCAACTACGACTCCCTTTAAAGAGTTGAATAAAGAACAGCAGTTGAATGATGTCGCCTTCAACAAGTCTACTATTTTCAGAGTAAGCTGCATATTTACAATTTCTGTTTTTATTTTTTTCTTTGATTAGGTCTGGCAAAACGACTAGTTACCATGCACTAGTCTAACTAGAAAGATGAATTTTTTTCCCAAAAGAAGGCCAACTGTATCCTAGTTCTAACAAGACATAACAACAATCAGTTGTTAATACCACAGAAGTACATGTAGGCATTTATAGCTTGTGTCTTTTGACAATAAACACACATTGATCGTTTAACACCATTTAAAAGAACACCATTTTAACGCCATTTAAAAGAACTTAAGAATATTAAAATGGATTTTGTTAGTATTAAATAGGGTTGGCACCCGGTTTTAACTATTAAAACCTCCCATGGTTTTATCTATTAAATCTAGGGGTGCAACAATACGGCAAAACCTGTATTGCAATATATTTCGATACATTAAACCCATATTGCAATACGTATTGAATACATAATGAATACATAACGACAAAATTAATAGACAACACCTATAATTTACATCTAGTACATGTATTTACTCAATTTTACTGTTTGGTATCGTAGATATGGTAAACCAGGTAACTACATCAACAATAAGCAGTCAAAAAAGATTACGTAAATGTCCATTTGCCAAACTTCAAACTTAACATACAATGTATTTTGAATAAGTGAATAGTATTTTATAATCACCAACAGTATTAATTTCTTATTTTAATCACATTATACAAAGGGAACTGCAGCAATTGAACTAAAGCGCATGATCTGGTACTGTCAACAGTTAACTATGTGATATTGTATTGAAATGATACTCTATCAGAAAAATAAGCATTTTTAATTATATATTCATTATATTTTGTTTGTAATTCATTTATCCAAAAAGTTTATGGATAAAGCAAGTGCATTTAATTACCATGCATTGATTTTTTTCCAATTTGAACAAACAATAAAATCCGTTACAAACACAGGTAACACCTGTTAAAACTAAGAATATTGACAGTGTAAAGTCATCAATTAGCTGGGCTTCCAAATCTGCAAGCTATCCTGAGCAGCAACGGTGTGTCCGTTTCACTTCAAGAGTCTTTGATGTTACTGCCGAACTCCCCATTGTATAGCAGTTTGTAATAAGCGTGTAACACACTGAGTGCTGTCCAAAAGCATCAATCAATGATACTTTGATACTGTACCTGAACAACACATGCACTGTCGATAGAGTATTAATGAATTAAGTGTTCTAGGGGAAATGACAAGGGGTGTCAAACAATCAGAATGTTGTTTTGCTGCAGTGGATAAATTGGAGATTTAAATCGGGTGATGAAATAAACATGTATTGTAATTACAATGGTAACTGTGTAATGAGGGAAAACTTATTGAATGTTAACATGAATATTTACTTTCAAGTTATAAATTTATGTGTTTCGTGTATAAGGTATCGTAATTTACTAATTATTTTCATATTTTGTTCAATGGTGTTTTGTACATTAAGTTTCTATAAAATTTGCAGTACAGCAAAACCAAATCGCGATACGATATTGCTATTGCATGTATCGCGATATACCGGTATATCGTTGCAAACCTAATTAAATCTTAATTTAGCCCTTGTTTTTTCTAAGTCTGCATATGCAATTCCTAATCCATGTAAAAAGCATGGAATGTATTTTTTTTTATGATCAGAGAGGTTGAGAACAATAAAAAATACTGTATATATAAGTTTATATTTATAGTATTTTTAAATAAGGTATTTTTATTGTTCTAGACACTTGTAGTCATGATTACTTTCACTTATAATCTAGTGTGATTGTAATTTAAATGTTAGGTATTTTTTATTGTTCTAGACCCTTGTGGTCATGATTACTTTCACTTATAATCTAGTGCGATGGTAATTTAAATGTTATCTTACAACACATTTTCATTTGGATTTTAAGAATCATTTGCATAAATAATTATTTTCTGTAACATTTTGTCCTTCAGAATGACGGCAAAGGTACACCAGTCACCCCAGAATCTCCATTACGTTCACACACAGCTAGTATCACAAAGACACCAACCATTGCTTTGAAAGATCCTGCTGTAGCAGAACGTGTGGATGTACAGTCATCAGACTCTCCAGCTTCTAGTGGTGATCAAGCCACTGTTCAGTCCAATGATAATCTGCAGGTTCAGAAAACCAGTGATGTGAGTACAGCTACGAATGCTGCTAACTTTCACAAACTTCCGCCTTTGGTGGGAATGCCAGCAGTTGGAGATAAAATTGTTTATAAGGTATGTATTTCACTTTACTAACTTTATATATATAGTGGTAGCATTAGTTGTGTGATTTTGTATTTTAATTATGTATTAATATATTTTAGCTCACCTGAGCACAAAGTGCTCATGGTGAGCTTTTGTGATCGCCCGTTGTTCATCGTGCGTGTGTGCATGCGTGCGTGCGTGTGTGCGTGCGTCGTCAACTTTTCATTAAACAACACACAGGAATGATCCTTGGGTGGACCTCTTTCAAAGTTGTTCAAATCTTTCCGGTCCACTGCATATGTAGGTCACCAGAGCTAAAAATAGATTTAAAAAGTAAAAACTTTAAAAATCTTCTCCTATGAAACCGCAAGGCTCAGAGCTTTCATATTTGATATGTGACATCCTCTAGTGGTCCTCTACAAAGATTGTTCAAATAATGCCCCTGGGGTCAAAACTGGCCACGCCTCGGGGGTCACATGGTTATATAGACTTGTATAGCAAAATAACTTTAAAAATCTTCTCATTTGAAACAGCAAGGCCTAGAGGTTTCATATTTGGTATATAAAATTGTATAGTGGTCAAACTATATTTTACAGTTTCGGAACTATTTGTTCGAATTGTTTATTGGCAATTTAACAACGGAAATTTTTGTTCTTTGTCTATAGAAAACTCTGCACGTGTCATGATGTTAAATGTTTGCTTCAGCTCTGTTTGTTCTTATGTTGCTCCAGGTCCTTGAGATATCGGCCAGCTGTACCCCAGAAGTGTCCGACTTCAAGGTAGGAATGACTTCATTTGTAACTTATTTTCTCTGAAAGTTTTGGCATAATGCTTCTTCTACATGATAATCTATTTTTTGAATCTGTATATTTTATCATTTAAGGGGCATATATTTTGTATGTTACCAGTATAAATATTATCTTTAGACGCTGTGTATTTTCTTTATTTGACACATAATTGTATTTCAGGTTGCTATAGTTACCAAAGTAGACGACAACCAAATGATAGAGCTTCACAACCAGCAACAAGCACAAGGTACTTTGTACTGTGTGTCTTTAAGCTGTAGTTATTTGAACCTTAAAAAAATGAATGAAATTTCTTAATGTTAATATTGTGATCTTAAATTGAAAGTCAGGGTAAATGCAAATGTTAATTATTTGCTGCAAAATGATGGATATTTAAAGTCAGATCAAATGCAAATGAAAATTATTGATACTTGTACATGTATATGGTTATGTGTCAATATGTAATACATGTATTTCTCACTAATTAAGAAAACAGAATCATGCTCTTCTCCATCACTTGTCCATGGGAACGGGTCAAACAGAGATATATCCACCTTATATCATTGTGTATCACTGAAACAGTAAAACTGCCCATTCTGTTTTAGCGAGTGTTCCCAACAAGTTTCATGTGGAGATAGAGGATGAGGATGCCATTCTTACAAATTTCCAGCAACCCCAGGATGTGGTATTTTATCAGAGCATTTTTGATACAATGATTTTAAGTGTTTGCTTATAGCCCAATATCAAATGTTAATATGGGCTTAGTACCAGGTACATATATTTGTTTATAGCTGTCAGACAGAGAACTTGTTATTGAAAAAAGCAGTGCAGAATGTTTATTTAGAATGCACATATGTTTTGGTTACAAATACCAAGTCAAGGATTATGTTCTGCATACTAATCAGGTTTGTAATTAACCTTTGGCAAAATATGCATTATTGAAAAATTATGTCTTATTTAAACTTTTTGGATTGAAATCAAATTGAGGGTTCAGTGTGGAGTCAGTGCAAGACTGTGGTAACCTATTGACGATAGACTAACACAAAGCACTTACAATGTTGGTTTTTCAGATTGCCATTCATAAATATGGTTTTATTTGCTCATTATTATTGTTAACAGATAACTGGGCATGTTACTAGTGTCTTGTATGTTTCAGGTATGCCTTCACGTCAGCTCGTTGCTGGATGCCAGGATCCTTCAGCATGCTTGACTGAAATTCATCGACAAACCATCCTACTGAAAATCTTATTTTGTAAAATTGTGACCAAGCTTTGACCTTTAAATTGGAGCCTCATACTGTGGACCGTTTTCAAAAGACTACAAACTGAAATGCTCTGTCACACATGCTAAACTTGTTCAGCAGAACTAAGTGTTGATGATTGTTAGTTCAGATCGACCAATTGTTTTTAGAAAATTAAAAAATAACAATATTGTCAATAAAATAAAAATCACTTAATTATACAGAGGTTGCACTCCTTATGGATATTAAAAACGACTTTTCAACTCACAATTGTTATGTAAAACAGTTGTTATTTAAACACGGTGAAACCTATATTAATTACAGGTAAATCATCATGGTTGACTTTATATATGCATGTTTATTTTATTTTTTTAAAATGCATTGTATTATTAATGTCATTGTCATGTCAATTGCCAAAAGAATGTGTTTATATCTATAATAAGTTAATAACATTTTATTTTATTTCTGCTTCTTACTGGACAGTTGTTCGAAACTACAGATTTCTGGCCTTATTATGCTAGAAAATAATGTCTTGTTGATGAATGAACACAGGTGTTATGACTGACTTACCTTTTTCTTGCTTGAAATAATGCTTATTTTCTTGATGTGTTGTTAAATGCGTTGTGCATACGTGGTCACTGTCAAATACCTAGCGTACTGTTCAGTCGGTTGATGTAATATCTGATCTTGATGAATTTCCAATAAAACAAGTTGAAGAATTATGAGTTGGCAGTGTAGTTTTTTGGTGATTGTTTTGTGTAAGTGATCTGTGTGTACCGTGTTTATCGAAGTCCGTTGAAAAGCGCATGCAGTATGTTGTCATTCCTAGAAAATTACTGTTGAATTGCCTCCATTAGAAATAATTGTTGGTTAGATGTCATTAACGTACTTGATTAACAAATCCCAAAAGATGATTCATATACTTTCAAATTTCGAGGTTTCACGGTCAACAAAACCAATTTACCAAATCCATGCAATATTTCCCCATATATGGGATACCGTAAAAGCTCTATTTTCAGCCACCCTTTTTTCTAGCCAAAATAATTTTTTTGCAATTCTTAATTTTCGGACAGTCAGCTAAATTCCCACTAGTGTACAGTTGGATTTATTACAGTAATCAAACTCTGATGATTGTGTTGTCGTTTGCTTGTGTTGTTTTGTACTAGTATATTCAAAGATGCACGCATTATAAATTACCTTGTGTGTGAAACGTGTTAATCCAATCTCAATACATTGATATTAAAAACGCACAGTCACAACATGAGCATTACATATTATATTTTGTCTGCCCAAAATAAATCTCCCCGACTTTTTGACACCTTTAAAATGTAGTATCGATCGCTACTTTTTGACATTAACCACGTGCTAGGCGTGTTATGGTAACTTACCCACTTTCAGATGCAAACTGCTAGACGATAGCCGCAGTTTGGCAGTCACATCAAAGACTTTTGAAGTCAGAGTGACACTGTTGCTATGGGTGTTACTATCGTCTTGCAGATTTTGATGTCTGGCTAAAGGGTGATGTCACGCTGTTTTCGTTCAGTAGTTTTAAGAGTGTCATTATTAACGTGTTGTGTTTTTCACGGATTTTTTGTATGGTTAAATCGGCAAAAATATTCCAAGGTACTAAAACCACATTATAACGTTAATAAACGGAGTATCATGAATTAAAAACGAACAGAATATTATAAATTAAAAACCGATTTTACCAACAACAAAAAAAAGAATAACAGACACATACGGAAGTAATTTAAATATTTTCCCTGTTTATCTAAACATTAAGACACCCACAATTTTGGAATATTTTATGTTTCTAAAGTTTTGGACACGAAACAAAAATTAATTATTTGAAGAGTCCGAAAACATAGAGCTTTTATATATATAGATGATTTTTTTTACATTATAATGGTAAAACCGGTAGGTTAACAGTTAATATACAGGATGCACGTTTGTGCTCATTCTACTACACATTCACTGGCACTTTACTTTGCGTGCATGCATCCAAGTTGCTTAATTGTTCCAAAGATTAATATTTAACGCGCTGGATGCGTCTAGATGATTGTTCAGATGACAGCCGTGTCTTTGAACAATCACACACGTGCTCGTTGGCGCTTCAATCCAAAGTGACTGGATCCGTACTGAATCATGGTTGCGTCTATGAATAACCTATTGGTTTGATTCAAGAACTAGATGAGCGGAAAGGACTAAGTTGACAAGACGCGGTTCATGGTTCCGCCAGCGCACGGCCTCACATGTTCCAGGTCAGGCTACCCTTTCCACAAACAGAGCTAGCTGTAACAAGCTGCCTGCCAAACTGGCATTGTGTCGATCGGGTGTGTGTGTAGTACATTTTTATCGAGTGCACCGGGATTTTCTCCCATATCACCATCGCCACCAGAAGACTTGTTAGTTGGGTTATGGGGGATAGTGCAAGATACAGGAGACGCCCCGTTCCAGAGGCGACCCTGGGTCTTTTAGTGCCCGGTGTGAAGCACCTAGTACACTGCACCTCGGTTTAACGTCTCATGCGAAAGACGAGTTAGTAGGTTAGGGTGTAGCGGGGGCTCGAACCTGCGACCCCTGGGTTGTGAAGCCAGTGCGTTACCACTAGACCACGGATCCGCCACAATCTGTCGATCGGTTCAGTGAATGCGTTTTTAAAGCTTATCCGATTAACATCTATCTCTAACTTCACCTTTATGATTTTAGCCTTCATTGTACATATTTTCACATTTTATGGCCTTCATATAAATCTTTCCAATAACAAGGGTGGTAATCGATGCGCGCGCATTCGAAAGTTGGCATACTTTGAACTGTCGGTTACCGTAATTATGATTTTCATGGATTATCTGGTTCAAGAAAAGGACATGAATGTAATAGTTTAATAGCGCAAAGTACGAATTTTAAAGCCTTGAGCGTATGTTCACCGCACCAAATGCAATAGTACCGCTCTTTTGACTTAACACGTGACAAATTGATATAAAATTGTCAAACTGCAAAACTTTCAATTTAAGACGGTTTACACGGTTTCAGATTGCGATAATTATTAAAACGGTCTTATATCTAAGAGGAGAAACGTTCGAAATGTGCGCTATAGTATACATATACAAACATGTCTCCTATTTCCAGATATTCCATGAAAATCATAGTGAACAGACAGTTTGCAGTATGTCAACTTTAGAATCACAGTGTGTCAACTTTGGAATGTGCGCGCATCGATTACCATCCTGAATAACCTGAAGGTGGCCAGTTTTGAAAGAAAAACACCTATGTGCACGCTGTTGCCCAAATGCCCCAGGACCGTAGCTGAAATACATGTATGGAATAATTATGTATTCCTCTGCTAGGGCACCTAGAAATCGATTGTGGTTTGACAAGAAAGTGGAGTTCGGACCGGTAGCAATTTTCCACTCAGGTACCGGCGCTGAATTCCCAGCAATGAGTACTGTACGTTATTGTTATTTCCCTTGAACAGAAAAACAAACTAGTTCATTAGAAATGCTCGATGATAATTGAAAATGGTAATTCGTATAGAAAACTTTTTATGTATTGGATAATGTATCTGTTAAGAAGCGTGTTTTTCGGAGCCTATTGAAACTGTGACGGCCAGAATTATGAGTTGACTATAAATACAACATTTATAGTATATTTTTATCAAATAATTGTTAATTAATTAGCGACGTAACTTAACCAATATAAATTTAGTGCTAAATAGTTCAAAACAAATCCATAATGTAGTGTCAACTCATGCAGAAGCTATATTTAAGTTTAATCTAGATGTGTCACAGACACGGATGCCCCACGTACGACACATGTTTGGACACAAAGGGCTTGTCGCCAACACTAATTTTTGCCACCACGACTGAATTGTCATATATACTCTATAGTGGAAAAAAATGACAAATGACTATAATTCTGCCAATATTGGTCGAAGCCAAAATTCCTTCCTTAACGATCAGATGCACATGAATGTTCGTCAGCTGTGAATGTTTGAGAAAAGTCTGCCCAGCTGTTACAGCGGAGTTGAGTCCAAAAACGTTTTTGGAAGTATATATTATATAGTGCAAAAATGACAAAGGGACATAATTCTGCCAAAATTGGTCTCAGCCAACATTCCTTCCTTTACGATCACCTGCATATTAAGGTCCTTCAGCTGTCAAAGAGCGAAGCCCAAAAAAAATCGTGAAGTATAATATTCCATAGTGGAAAAAATGACAAAGGGCCATAATTCTTTTCGATCATCAACACATTCAGTTGTAAAAGTTTGAGCGAAATCAGCCCAGCAGTTAAAAGGAAGTTGAGTACACAAAATGTCGGGACGTACGGAAGGACGGACGGACGGACCAGTGCAATGTTTAATGCCTCCCACTTATAGTGGGGGGCATAAAAATGCACCCGTGTAAACTAGTATTAGCGTTAGGCGACCCAATACCTGAGTCATACACACAAGAAGCAAGAAGTTTTGTAAAACCATGTTCTTTTTTACATGTGTTATTGACTACTGTATAGTTTTCTGAGTGTAGTAGCTAGTATGATCGCAAGCCCGTTATTTGAAATTATAGTAAACGGCCCTGACCTAAACATCAGACAGGACAATCATGCCCATATTTATTCGGGCGTAAATTCAAGTATGCCCTTCGTAGGCATCACAAACATGAATTTTGAGAAACTCCCTTACACATTTCTAGATCTTTGCTCACTAAGGACTCTTTTGTGTGCATGCGCGGGTAGTATTTGTGTTTACAAGTACACTTTGTACTTCATCTGCTCTGCAAGTTCCAGCTGTGTTCTACTGCATGTTCTGGTGGATAACCTGCCCCTATCAGTCCGTCCAAAAATTGCAATAAAAAGATATGTCTGCGAAAATGCATCTCACCTGAATGACCTTTCGAAAACAAGTTTTCGGCGGTCATATTTCGACAAAAGCACCATACCACGATGAAATGCACCAAAATGTTCCAGACACACATAGGCTATTAGAAATAACCACAAAATCCATGTCTGAGATAGCTAAATGGATTTTATACCAGAAGAACAAGGGAACTTTTTAGTAATATGCACTCATTTCGAAATGGACCAAGGAGGGACAAATCAAAAGAGAAAGAGAAGATCAAACGAAGTCTGATGAGGCAGCAAATTAAAACCTTACACGCTGCTGAACAGTACTTCCTAGTTGAAACGAAAAAGAGTTTGACGCAAGATGTTGTTGGATACCTTTTAGAACAGTATGTATGTTTAAATACCTACATTTCTTAAAAAGAAAAATTACAGCAGCATTAAACATATTAGAATCATATCGTAACAAAATGAAATAACAAATAATTATATACAATTAACAAAAGTCCATTCAACAAACAATGTCGAAACTAAATAAAAACAATTTTAAAATACAAAACAATTCAATACTGTTACAAATATTAGAATGGGAGGGCGAGTAGTTCATATCTTCAAACGTCACACAACAGAATATACACTCTACATTTTATTTACACTCTACGATAATAAATATATACACCAATCTAGTTCATGAATAACTCTCACTCAAACTCCTCACATCATTACATGTCCAAGCTCAACTCCCAACTCTCCCAGATTCTGCGTGTTCCTGGCTTTTATACGAATCTGCTTACTCTCCCATATTTGGGTATTACCAAGGTGTGGATTGACAATGATAGGCCCCTAATATTTATTAGGATAACTGTTAAGCGATTTATATTTCCAGAACACAGTCTTGTCACTACAATCATTGTTTATTATAATAACTGTTAAAAGACAAAACAGCATAACATGAAGTTACCTTCATTAATTAATATTTATGAAGGCAACTGTTGAAAGTTCACCCAAACAGACTCTGCCGAGCAACAGAACAGACCAGTCTTTGCTAATTTATGATGGTAAACGATGACAACATACCCTGTTCAGATAACTGATTTCCACCATACCAAGATGGCATCAAAGAAAGCAGTCTTAATTTATTTCTAGTACTTAAAAATACAACAATACACAGCTCTTAATGTTTAACAAATTCATTGGGTATAACACGCAACTGTTCTTGATTAATAATTAATATGCATGTTGTTGATTTCAGATCGTTTTCCACACACCCGAATCATGGTATGTTTATGGTCACCAATGTATTGTTACCATAAATGGAAATATAAAAGGAGAGAAATTTCTGTTAGACTTTACTTCTTCAGTAGCTGAGAAGGAAACGTGTACGACATTTAGTCACGTTTATAATCTGTGTGTTTTTACTTAAAACTAATCAACAATAAAGGTTGCACTTAGTCTTGTCCCCGGACAATTACTCCAGACATATTGAAGAAAGAGTTATGGTCCTTGTACTCTGCACTTCCTCTCAACATCTGTCAACAATATATTTGATTGTATTTTAAATTCCTTAATACTAATAGAGTTATGCTCCGCACAATAATATTAATCAAAATGCAATAACTGTATAAATATTAAAGAATTAATTTATGTTCCTTGTACTCTTTAATTACTCTCATTCTTCACTACTTTTAAAGATATACTCTGCATCAGAAGTAAAGTGTAATAAATTGAAAATCTGTAGTACCCTATGTGCATAGATGGGCACTTGTTACAGGCAAACCTTAACTGTAATGTTCTCTTGCATGCAAACCTTAAGCTGATTTTTCTAAGTACTAGAAGGTGCATAATTCTGCTAAATTGTCAGATTTATGGGCTTTGGTCAGTGACCTTACATAATGACCCCGCAGACATGTGGGAGGCATCACTTGAATATCTGTAGTAGTTACATGTATGCAAACATTACGCCAACGAACGGGTGAGTAGTATAGCTCAAAATATTGGGTGAATAGTCGAGTTAACAAGAGCTGTCAGAGGACAGTGTGCTCGACTATTCGAAGTATTTAAGTTGGTACATATTTTTTAAAGTGGAAGGGGCAAAAATTTGTTGAAATACAAAAATGAGTTATGGCAATTATAGGGATGTTGCCCCTGATACTGAAGTTGATGACAAATGTATTTTCATATGTTCATGTGAATAAATTATTTAATTCTGAAGTTACACAACTTTTGAATACCGGTATAATCTTTAACCAGAATATCTATGTGAAAAAAGGGGCATAACTATGCCGAATTGCAAAACAGAGTTATAGGGAAATGTTGCCCATGACACTGGAGTTGATGAAACAGGTATTTTCCAAGTCTAGTGAAAAACGTATGTAGTTTTGAAGTTAAAAAACTTATCCCAAATTCAAACGCGGACGCCAACGCAGGAGCTAGTAGGAAAGCTCACCTATTCTTCCAATAATGGAGCTCAAAACATCAATAGCTTTGCATGAGAATCCCCTAGTTTGCAGTTTGTTGTAAAAAAAAAAATGTTTGTTTCAGTTTACCCAAATTACACTAAAAACAGCCCTGATGCTAACATTTTAATGAGTGAGTCAGATATGTTTTTTGTTTATATTACTTGTTATCAAAAATTAGGTAAATGTTATTTGGATAAATAGGTGTTTTGTTTTGATAGCATCCACTTCAAAACAATGTTTTATGATATCAGAGGCATGTTTTGAATATTTTTTCAGTTCTATAATCTTCTAGTTCACCATTTACCAAAACATGAAGAAAAAAAAAATTCCTACATAGTTCCCCTATTTTTTTTTGGGAGGGGGGGGACGTAATCTGAAAGAAACTTATTTTTTTACGCCTTATACAAATAAATTAATAATGTGTTGCCGATAAGCAGCTGCAATGCGATTCGGCTGAGGAGCAGCATTTTCAAATTCATCCGGCTCCGGCGGATCATTCTGCTGGTCTGGTAATGGCACCTGTTGGTCAACACACAAGTTGTGTAGTCTCATGCAGGCAGCTACTGTCCGGCAGCACTTCTCTGGCTTCATGTACAGACATCCGCCAGTTTTATGAAGGCACCGGAGTCAGAATATACCAAATCAATGCTTTAGAAACAAAAAGAGCTGCATGCCTTTAGATTAGTCCCATAAGCGATTCGTTAATAAATGGATTGTTAATGACCCAATTCTAAATTTCAATGCTAAACTTACAAACTTCGATTTGATTCCTTTAAAAAATATAAAGTATAGTGAAATAGGCCATGGTCCATTTAACTATGTTTTAAGGGCAATCAAACAGCTGTCTGCACATTCATTACATTTGGAGTGTTATCATATTTGGCAATAATCACATACAATGTACAGAATTGAATTAGTATTATAAATATTATCATGATAAAACAAGGATATCAGTGAACTGCGCTTTGCCCATTAATGGGAATCAAAGTCCCAATACTTAATAGAAAATCATTGAAAGGGAAAGCCCTGTACTGTGCACTACTCATTTTGATAATAAAGCATCACATAAAGTTTTAAATAATTATTCTGGACAAGAGAACAGGACAGACGGACGACATGACGGACAAAGAGGCGACTATATGCTCCCCTGAATTTTTGTTGGAACAATAAAAAACTTCATTACGAATATGGAATACTGATTGATCAAAATGGTATACCTAAATCTACTCTTTAGTAAGCCAAAAGCCCTCTCTATGACCATTCGCCCACTGGACTGTGCATTATTGTATCTAATTTCTGCATCAGTCGACGACATGAGCAATGGCGTGAGGAGGTACTCTTTTAATGGATAGCCCGAGTCACCAAGGAGATGTCCTATATGGTTTTCTTCCAGAAATATCTGATATAAATGAAATTTGTTCACGGATTATAATAAGAGGATGCTCACGAACATGTAATTGTCTTGCACACTGCGTCCTACAAACTTAATAAGGATTATGTGAAAATTATTGCCAAATGTTGGCAAATTTAATGCAATTTATGTTGTTTCCAATCTCTTCTATTTTTCCATTAAAAAAATAAATAACAGAAGTATTATCGATACATTCATTGTAATACTGACTTTTAAATAAATGTTATTTTTGTGTGTTTCATATATGCCATTTAACGTACGAACTGGACATATCACAAATGAAATTATCAATTCAAGTAATGTACCAATGCAAACAAATATGTTTATACCTTCAAAATACCGTTCTCAAAGACAGAGGCATCGTGCGTCGAACCTGGCCATTTTGACACAATGTCAATAAATCTATAAATAATGTGAATGCTCGAAGAAAATGATTATCCCCCTTGAATACCGTTTTGATCTAGCGAATTTGTTTGGCGTTATCAAACACATCTTAAAAAATAAATTACTTTTAGGTACAATGATTCGTGGGTTATAAAATCGGTATGTTAGTATATATACTCGGCTTCGGTATTCTCGCGGTATCTCTATTTTCGCGTTAATTGTTTATCTTCGGATTTTCATGCTTAATGGTCAACATCTAACATATTTTTGGATTTAATTAAGAAACTAATAAGTTAAAAATTAATTCATTCCAATTTAAACAAGTAATATGATTAAAACCATAAATATAAATTACTTTCGTATCAGCTTGCAGCTATCGGTAGACATTAGGGGGTCAATGTCTACACTTTCGTCTGCTTGAGTAAATATAAATGAAAACTCAAATTATTGTTTTGTTATATTTGTTAAAGGTTACAATCCAACAATTTAAAGTGTATTTGTGTTTGTTTATACACTAACAGCAAACTTATTTCAAAACAAAAGTTTTACCGCGAGATTACCGATGACGTAATTTTTCAAGATGGCTTCATGGTGCATTGAAAAACAGAATAATTTAAGGACGAATACTTTACTTTTAAACACAATTTCCCGTTGTTATTTTCGTGGAAAGGTTCAATTTATAGCATGCTATTGAAAGAAAATATTTTGTTAGTTGTTTTTTTGCTCCAAATATTTACTTAAAGGTTAAGTACCGCGAGAATACAGACGAACAGTATATATCTAAAATCTAACCTGAGTGAGAACAGGTATGGAACATGATCTTCTCGTTGGCTTACTAAGATCATCCTTTAGCTGCAAGTATAGTAGGTCTGTCGAGACGATAGCGGCTCAATATTTCCGCGTCTCTGAGGTCGTGGAACCCCTTTCTTTCGCGAAAAAGCCTTGGTTCCCTCGGCCGAGCTATTTCGAACGCGCCGATGGCCGCCATATTTACGAGGGCTAAGAGTGGTCTTACCCAGTCTTAGCGTTCGAAAAAAATCTTACGACGTCGTAGCTGCGATTGAGTTGATAAAACGGTCCACCGTTCTTACGACTAACGTACGACATAATCTTACGTACGACTGACCTAAGATCTGTTGATAAAACGGCCCCCTGGTATCTAACCTCCTAACTATTGGTGGCACACTCTGGGTACATAGCAATCGTGATACATTAACATACTCCGGAATGCTCCGTAAGATAGATCTCGTGTCTATCATGGAGCCATCTTGGTTTGATACACCCAACAGTGATCCGCCTGTGTTATAGGGCTATACACGACGCGCGTTGAAATAGCACCACATTTTATGTCGAAACGATGATAAATAAGGAAAGGTAGAGAAATATTTTACAGGCATCTTGATCTATTATCCAAAAGGCTTACTATGCAAATATAAGTCCAAGAAATTATAATCCGGTATCGAAACTGATTCTAGTGTTTACAAACTATCCAAACTGAAAACGAAACTAGACTTAATAGTGAAACAGATGTTAAGTTAAATTACACTGATAAACACAAGGTTTTGAGGAAGAATCAAATAAAGATAATTTTTTCAAAATGTCTACACAATACGGGCTTCCATTGCAATTTACTACTGGCTTTGGAAAAGGCCTTATTTGTCTGGTAAAATTACATGTTTTAATAATATATTTATTATTTTTTGTAATTTAATGTATTTATTTTATAAATTTTATGTTGTTAATGTTATTATAATAAAGTATTGTGATATTCTTCAGTATATCCAGTTCGTTCATTTGTATACAATAATTAAATATATGCAATTCAATAGTATTTTTGTTATTTCTTCTTCTTCTTCTTCTTATTATTATATCATTTGTTTCATTTTATTCATTCACTTTTATCTAATGTCTATGGTTTCGTATTAGTAATTTACCATAAGTTATTCTGATTATAGTGTTTTTGCAGCATTAATATTATTACTTAAGCTATGAATAGTTGGCATAATTCTTGTTAACTAGTACAACTAATTTAAATCTAAATAGCATTTTACTTTTTGTTTATGACTGTTTACCTTTACATCGCATGCTCAATTACAAAATGTTCCTTAAAATTTAGACACATGTCTCTTTTTACAGGTGAACTGAATTTTGCAAGTCTGTTATTAATATGGTCATCTCCCTTAGAATACCAAACCTGGCTGTGACTGGTATCCCTACAAGAGCTCAATGAGAAATATCAGTTTAGAAACTCGACTAGAGTGTAAATAATCTGGCAGACTAACCAAATATTATCCAAGAATAAAATGAAAGACTGCCAGTTTTATGTAAATATGACTATGATACTATGACAAATGAAATGAACACAGGTTGAATTTACCATCATGTACTGTGACAATTTTAAGCTGTTTTCAGCTTCTGTGTCCTGAACTTGCAATACCATAATGATGTATTTGAAGCACATATATTTTATAACTGGTTATACATTTATATAGCTTTGAATAATGCTTTGATATATTTCCCATATAATATGTATATAATAATATTAAAAATATTTATTTTTATATATTAATATAATTATAATGTTACTGTAACCGTCATTATAACAAATGCGATATAGGGAAATTAGAATATTTTCAAAACACATAATCTCTTACAAATTTGAGAAGTGATGAGAAAGAAATACATATATTTTTATGTGCCTGAACTGTGAAAATATGACAATTTTGAAATGTATGGACACATCCAGCAGCTACATTTTGGAATAAGTGAAATCAGTAACATAGCGTTATTTCTACAAGCAAGTAAACAACCCAGACAGGCCATTTTCTATGATAGTACTCAGTTATATCTAGCCAGTAGAAACACATGAAATATGCTTTTATTAACAAGATTACCAATTATACTGTATTTAGTGATGTATCTGCAATAATGAACTTTGAAGGAAACAGTATGCATCTATATAGTGTAATGAATTTAATGGTGATAAAGTAAATCACCTTATTTGTTGTAAAGTTCTGTTTTTAACAAATTATAACCATTTAATATCAATTTTCTCCTGAAATCAAAAATGAAAGAGACATTTACACAAAATATGACATATAACAATCTGTACTCATCTGGCTTATTTAAAATAAACCTGCCATTTCGGCACGAAATTGTGTTTAAACTTAGTTCATATACTGGTATAATATGACTTAAATTTTGGGATTTGCTTAACGTCATTAACAACATGCTCCTGATAATATGAATCAAATGTATTATAAGAAAGCCACTCATATGGTTAAAGCGTCCTCAGATTTATTATCAAATTGTGAACAATCAAAATTAGTTATTACGTTCGGATTTTAAATTGTATAATGCATGTATATCGGTTTTAGATTCGAAGTTGTAATAGACAGGTTTGTTGATTTGTAATAAAATGATGTGATTAAACATTAGCATTAGTTGTCATTCTTGGTAAATATTTTCACAGTTTGAATCTGCAGAAAAAGTAGTAAAATACCGCTAAATTGGCAAACTATAAAAGCATAAAGTGGTTCTCCTAAATTTGTCGGATTTCAAAGAATAGCTGGGCTCTTTAAGATGTGCTAATTGCTGTTAATTGGATATTGAATAAAGAATTCTTTTTAATTGAAACATCTTTGTCGGACGAAATTTTTTTAAAAATCCGACATCTTTAAGGTGTTAACACTATTTCAGAATATATATTGAGTAGTTTACTTTCGGATATGAGTAAACAACTTAATTGTTTCGTGGTGCATATATAGCTGAATGCAGCGATATAATATCATAAATGCTTCACAAATAACCAAGTTTACGATTATAATTGTTTCGGAAAATACAGTGAAAATAATCAATTTATTGCTTTGAAACACGTGTGTTCCTTGGATGTATGTGTTGTTGTTTCTAAGTTGATTGTTGTTTTGTGGGTGTGTGAGTGTGTGTGCAGATAATTTAACATGACGGACAATGGTATAGACTGTGGCTGTGAAGTGACTGATGCAGAGGAGGCTGTCTCCTGAGATCATTTTACGTACTACTTTATGAATATGATTGCGATGTATTAAGTATTAGTAATATTTTAAGGCAATTGAAATGAAGTTGTTTTTATTTCTAAAAATAGGATGACTATTTAATTTAAATAGTTGGAAAATTCAAACGTAACTTATTTACAACATAAAACTTGCTTCCTTAATATTTAATTATCTAAATAGTTTATAAATAATTAATTTATTTTATTTGATCTCATTTTATTTTATCTTATTTTATTGTAAGTTAATTGTTTATGTTGTTTTTATTATATATATGAATTATTTCATTTCTTAATTAAATTAATCAATTTCTTAATGTATCTTGTTCGTTACATACTTAAGTTAGTCATGTATCATGTTCTATATATACAGTCAGTTCATATATTTGTCTAAAATTATTATTTTCCGTTTATTTTTGTTTTGGCATTAATCATCGATGAAAAGTGTAATAAACGTGTCACTATCACCCTTAAAGTGCCCCATGTCTAGCACACTGATAACATAATTGGTGACACCTACAAACCCTCACCTCAGCTCTTCAGATCTAGACCGTTTTCACGCTTAGCGAGCGTGCGCGGCGGCCATCTTGGAGGTATTCCTTCTTCGGTGTACAATAACAACAGTTACCGATTTCAAATAAATTCAACAAAATAGCTAATTATCGTCCTATAATTGGCCGCCACAATCGTTCAAATAGAGAGAAATACGGGTCAATCATACAGAATACCACACATAATAACTACAAGTGTAAAAAAATCGTGAATTGTTGGAAGAAAAAGGCTTGTATGGCTGTCAGTGTCAATCTCCATCTCCTGAGTGGCAAACGTTTAAAGAACATTGGAATATGTTCTGACCACATTAGCTAAAGTATGTTGACAGTTATGATAAATAATATGTAGTTATTAATCGAAGTGTCATTGTCAATCTGTGAATGTGGGTGATAATTTCAGGACAATGTGTCCCTATTTAAAAATTAGCCTTAATACATATTTAACTACATTCTTCACAATCACAGAACATTTGGATGTTTTCCAATAGCACAACAAAAAGCAGTTTAAATGGTGAACATAAATCTTTTCATTTATGCAGTTTGTTTAATTATTAATCTATTGTGTCATTTTATTTTTTAGAAAATATGTCGAAATAACTTGCCAGGGACCATCCAGACGCTCGCTTTTGATAAATAGGAGAATAGACCCACAGATGGACAAACCGAGAATCTAGCCACCACTTTGTTTAATATTGAATAACAAATTTCAGGTGTTTGTGTGACATTATTGATAATGATTGTGTTATCATAAATAAATTGTTTGAATTGATGTTTTTGATATATATAAATATGGTATTGATTTGAGCATGATCTTATCATTTGGTAATTGTAATGATATTATTACTAAACAAAGACAAATTAACTATTTTCTCACTGCTTAATGAGGAATAGGGTAAATAAAATTAATTACACATATTAAAAGTGTCTACTTTTTATTGCTTTCCAAGAAAAGAAAATATAAACACAATAACAGTCTAAAGTGATCAACTATTTTATTAAAAAACCCGACATATTAAAAGAAAAATACAGGTTGATAACAGTAATAAAATTAATCCATCAAAAACATCTTTCTTTGTACTCTACATTATTGAGGTTTTGGGGTTACTGAATCTGAAATTTTGTTTACAATATAATACACATTAAAATGTTTGTTTGGATTTTTCGCCGTATTCAACAGTATTTTAGTCATATAACGGCGGTCAGTTAACCTACTCACACTTTTCCTTTGTAAGCTGGTTTACCAGTACTAAGTGCACATACTTATGCCAGTAACTGGCAACTGCCCTACTTGAATCAGAGGTAGGGGGAGAATGGCCGTAGAAATAATTTCATGACCAATCCCCACACAAGTTATGTGGCCGGGCTGGGAATCAAACCCGCGATCCTCGGATTTGTAGTCCAGCGCTCTACCAACTGAGCTAGCCGGCCCGGCCACATGAAAATAAATAATACCAATATTTCATTGTTTACTTTAGGTATTATTTTTTATACAATATTAATAATATAATACACATTAACATAATTAATACCAATAATTAGAGAAATCTCAAATTTATGCACATAACATACTGTACATAACAATATTGGAGATCTGAAACTTAAACAAAATAAAATATTCCAAAATGAAAAATTAATAAATTTAATTACAGCAAGACGTAATCATTAAAGTTTAATGGTGGCCAACACCGAAAACATAAAAGCTGTACACGTTTCGCCACAACCTTGAAGTCTCAGTGGATGGCTTAGAATATGCCCATCTTCTCTGCGATGATCCCGGGGTTTAGGGCTTTGTCAGGCTGGGAGTGGATCACCTTAAATAAAATAACAATATTACATGTACATTTTAAATATATAGTTTTAGCATTTTGTATGATAATTTATAGACCTCATTGAATATGTCCCTTATTGCACTAAATCAAGCATGAAAGGAGTGACTCATTGACTGCCAACGGGTGCATGTAATTCACATACAATTTACAAATGCTACATAAAGTAACACATCATTGTCAAAAGCACTGGTTTGAAATTTAAGTACCAACAACCAATATATTACAAAACAGATATTTCATAGGCACACACTTACTGTTTCCCTATTAAATGAGGCTAATCACATGTTTCTTGTCAATAACAACTTAACGCCAGATGTCCATCCACATTCAACGTTATTCACAGCATCAAAACTTGTAGTTTTTCTGATCGCCGTGTTTATACAGTCAGAATATGAACACACTTGTAGGATATCTATCGGTTATTTTTAGTCATTTTACGCTTCAAAAAACATGAGCATTTTTCTTGTTGAGTCTTATAATTATATATAGATAGTCTGGGGTATACCTCCAATATGGCCGCCAACCGGTGTTACGGTAAAATTATAATTTTTTTTTTTTTTTTTCAAAATTATACCTTTATTTCATGTAAGTGCACACACATAAAGTAGACATCATAAGGTAAATAAAATACGCTTTTTAGAGATGCACACATGCACAAGGAAGAAAAAAACAACATAGGATTAAAGAATCAAATAATAAGTGTGGGAAGGGGGGAAGGGAAAGGTAACAGGTCTTGCTTTGACTTGGGTCTATTGAGCACTGGACATATGATATGTTTGGATAAAGTTTGTAGTTTGTAGAGGTTTTTTAGTATTTAGGAACGCATGGTGGATAAATGCAGGGCTATATTCGTGTAACACACATAGAAAATGTATTATTGAGTAAGGTTGAACTGTTATGGAAAGCGTTTCTACAAAACAAGCACGTATATGTATAGAGAAAAAAAACGTACGTAAATACTCTAGATAGTGCTATGAAGTGTTTTCAGTCAACTGCAAAAAGAGGTGGTTCTGTGATACATTGACATTCAAAATATCTTTCCAAGCAAGTAAACTGTCAACTTTCTTTTCATATATTGCTACATCTTTAAGACTGTCATATTGTGATTTCATAAAGTGTCTTCCATTTTCAACCGTTGGTTGTGTTGAAGACATCTTGCATTTATACAGATAAAACTTGGCATAAATAAAAGCATTGTTGACAGCATCACTATTCTTTTCTATATATCCCAGAAGAAAAGTATATATGTTACAAAATGGAAACAACTGTTTGGGGAAAAGGTTTTCAATAATAATTTTTGAAATAGGACATTCCCAGAAAAAATGTTCAATCGTTTCCTCACAACTTTTGCAAAAGGTACATTTGGGAGAGTCTTTCAGATTCATTTTAAAAAGTAGACTATTTGTTCCAAGTATTCTGTGTATAATTCTGTATTGAAACCATTGCATTTTCACATCTTTAGTTATAGAAAATGGTTCACGAAAAATATCCTTCCAAACATTGTCAGTAATTTCAATATTTAATTTACCTGACCATTTTTGTTTTATTGGTAAGCATTTTTCGGTCTTATTTAATATTGTATACATTGGCTTTGCTCCGGAAACAGGCATAAATAGTGTTCTGTGTGAAGGAGGTATGAAAGGCCTTTGTATGTTTGCATACTGTTGGTAATTTCCTTCAACATTTAATTTCTTAAACATTGCAAAGATAGCCTTTTTAATACCGTTATACAAGAGGAAGTCAATTTTAAGATTATAGTTTTCATTGATTATATGCATGTTTAAGAAGTCTCCATTTTTATCAAATAGGTCACATACATAGTGTAAGCCTGCCTTATACCAGGCTTTGAAAAATATACTTGTATTTCCTATGGAAAGGTTTTCATTATAAAACAGTGGCTGATGCAGAATATCTTTTGCATTAAAAGGCAATTGCTTTTGGAAATGTACCAGACTGAGTAAAACATCTTTCCAAAAGGGATTTTTAATCATATTTGATAATATTTTAGGATAATGATTTCCACAATTGAAAAGTTTGCTAAAATCAACATATATATTTGCTATACTCAGCCATTTCCCAGCTGTGCTGTAAGCGCGTTTAAGCCAAGTTAATTTCAAAGATTGGATAAAAGCTTCAATGTTTATCATTTTTAAGCCACCATCACAGTATTCGTTGGTTAAAACGCATAATTTGATTCTACTCTGCCCATTCCATATGTAGTTAGTAAAAATGGTATTTAAGTGTTTAATAAAAGAATGTGGTGGGTTTGGAAGTGATATAAACAAGTGGTTGAACAAAGAAATCAAAAGAGTTTTTATTACAGTTATTTTGCCAATAGGTGTCAAAAATCTTTTTTTCCAACATGTAAGTATATTCTCCAATTTGGTAAGCCTGTCACTATAGTTAAGTTGTATGATCTTTGGTAAATCAACATGAAAATGTATACCTAACATTTGAAAACCATCTTGGTTCCACTGGAGTTTCCATTTTGTTTTTATGCTTTCTGAGCTGAACTTTTTTTTCCCAATCCATACTACTTTGGTTTTGTCAAAATTAACGCTCTATCCAGATATGGCAGAAAATTTGCTTAAAGTATGCAGTGTTTCATGTAAGGATTGTTCTGTTCCATCCAATATAATAGTTGTATCATCTGCAAATTGTGTAAGTTTATGTTCTACTTCTTTAAGAGTAATACCTTTTATATGTGTGTTATTTCTAATTTTAAGATAGTACTTCAGCACATAGAATAAAAATGTAACAGGAAAGTGGGTCACCCTGGCGGCATCCACGCTGAATGGGAAAAAAATTAGACAGGTAGCCACATTGAATTATAGCTGATTTTGCATCCTTATAAAGAATGTCAAACCAACGTTTAATGTCAGGTCCAAAGTTAAAAAATGAAAGTGTTTTCTGCACAAAGGACCAAGATAAGGAATCGAATGCTTTCTCAAAGTCAATTAGTAGCAGCAGACCAGGAATATCCTGTTCTTCTGTAATGTGCATAATATCAAAAATCAGTCGTGTATTTTCTCCAATATAGCGTCCTTTGATAAAGCCAGTTTGGTCATTGTGTATAAGTTTATTCATGCAATGTTTCATTCTGTTTGCAATAACACCTGAGCCTATTTTATAAACGGTATTTAGAAGAGTAATTGGCCTCCAGTTTGTTATGATAAGTCTTGATTTATCGCCTTTTGGGATACATGTAATGATTCCGTGTGTTTGAGTTACGGATAAATTCCCCAGCGCAAAAGATTCATTAAGAGATCTTACCACAAAAGTACCAATTCTATTCCAGAACATTTTATAAAATTCGGCAGTAAATCCAGAACTACCTGGGCTTTTGTTGTTAGACATTTTTTTTAATACAATGGATGCTTCAGATAATGTAATATTACCTTCAAGACATTGTGCTTCCTTGTCACTTAGTTTTGGACAATTAACATTTTGAACAAAATTTAAAAAATCCGAATCATTACATTCGCTTTTCTTACAATAAAGATTTTCATAAAATGACGCAGTTTTCTTTAAAATCTCTTTTTGATTAGTTAAAACAACCCCATCATCATCTTGCAGTTGGTAAATAGTTTTGCTTGTAACACATTGTTTTTCTAAATTACAAAAATAGCGAGATGGCTTTTCACCCTCTATAATCCATTTTGTTTTTGCTCGTGTTAAATATCCCTTTAACTTATGCTCGTGTATTATTTCAAGTTCTTGTTTTAACTTTTGTAAGTCCTCAATGTTTTCCTGTGAGAGGTTTTGTTCTAAAGTATTTATTTTTTCCAATAATTCTTTTTCTGTTAAGGTGTTTAATTTCTTTTTATATGAACCATAAGAGATAGATTTCCCCCTTATCTCCATAAGAAGAGTTTCAAGAAAGAGTTGATCACTTATTGTGAGATGTAATTCACTATCAGGAATAGTCCCTAATTGTACCAAATTATACACTGGAACAGCATATTGTTCTTTTATCTGATCAATCTTGTGATTAATTTCATTTACATAGTTTAAGTCATATAAAAGTAAATTGTTATGCTTCCATAAGCCTGATGCGTGCGAAAAATTGGAAAGTGCCAATTCTAACAATATCAATGAGTGATCAGACTGTAGGCTAGGTTGTATTGACGTTGACTCAAAACTTGCAAACATATTTGAAGACATAAGAAAAAAATCAAGTCTAGCTTGTTGCAATGGATTAGATTTTCGCCACGTGTACCTCTTTAAAGACGGATATTTTTCGCGGAAAGGATCAATGAGATTGTAATTATTTATATTTTCCAACAGTATATTCCGAGCCTTAGGATTATTGATATTTTTATAATTACTATAGTCAAGTTCTGTATTTAATACCAGGTTGAAATCTCCACACATTATTAAAGAGTCATTTCCAATGTCCTCTATTAATTTAAAAATATTTGTGTAAAAAGACGGAGTGTCACAATTAGGACCATAAATACATAATATGGTAAACCGTGTTCCCGTGACGGTTATGTCAATCGCTACAAAATTTCCATTTTCATCGGTGACAGTATTATGAACTTTATATTCAAAGTTTTTTGCTATAAAAATTGCAGCACTCCTAGATTGTGATGTACCATAGCTTAAAAAAAGTTCACAATCCCATTCAGCATGGATGACGTTGTACATGTCTTCTGTAAAATGTGTATCTTGCAAGCAGTAAATATTAGACTTGAGCTCTTGCAGAAAGTTGAAAACCTTTACACGTTTTTTGAAACCATTTAGACCTCTACAATTTAAAGATACAATTTTTAGTTTGTCAGTCATTTAAAATAACAATCATACATAAATGAGTTAACATGTATAGTATATGCTCTATATTACAAAAAGTAGGGTTACACGACGAAGTGACACGTGTACGCAAGACCTGTAGATTTGAGAAAGGTGAGAAGACAAAATAAATACATTGGCATAGAAAAAAGGAAGACATAACAATATATGTTGTGGCAGCTTGGCTAAACATAACAAAAGATAAAATAGCATATGCAAATCAGTTAACTTAAATAAAACTGGTACCATGCATGTAGTTTTAAGCTTTGCACAAGTTAATATAAACAGCAGTTGTTTATCAGAAGCCGCTAAGTAGTTTTGATTATGTTACGGTAAAATTATACCTCGTCGTGAAAACGGTCTATTGCAGACCTATAAAATCTGGTGACAAATAAGCCGAAATATCTTTATTAATGGAAAAAATAGTGTAAGTGTGGAGTAATGGACAAACTGTAAATTATGTTATAATATGTAAATGGTTGTCTGACTCTAGAACATTATTTAAAAAAAATACTACTATGAAAAACCATCTGTTCATAAATTTATCCAACTCCCTAACTCAAACAATAAAATGGATATTATTAAGTTTTAACGTTTATTGATTGTAAAGCGGGATTATAACGAATTCATATATACCGGCAATCCTTCAAAACATTTGATTTTAAATCGTTTTAATGGTGTTAAAACTAATGTAAAACGAATATATATACGTGTATTAATACATCAATTACTTTTTATTAATTTAATTCAAATATGTCTTTTGATTTTCAACATTATTGTCAACTGTTTGAAAAATACAATAAAACAGCGTTTCAATATAACACCGTTTTTATGATTTTTTGGTAAAATGATTTCTCTAAGTTACTCTATCCAACATTTTTCGATGCATGGAACAGGTAATGTAAATTCACCAATTATTATCTTACTCCATAACAGAACAGAACAGAACAGAACAGAATATTTTATTCAGTTACTTGAACATATATACATGTTCCTCATAACATGATCCAATGCATAACAATTATAAACACATGACAACGTATAATATATGTACATATATACACACTTTATAACAGAAGAATTTTAACAAACACGTAGTTAATAATTCAATAGTTCTATATGAATATCAAACAGTAGATATATAGTAAATTACAACGTAGTTTATAAACAAGATTCACTCCCCGAGGAGGGACTTATAAGTTATAGACGAAAAAGTACGAAAGAAGAATGACAAATTTGTACAAAAGAAAACAACAAATGAGTAGTTATTGGACGAAATTGATCATAATTTTTCGTCTGTTAAAAGCATGGTATATATATTTACAAAGGTTTAATATAGTTTTATAGCTTTTAGATTTAAATAAATTTATAAATTTGACCATACTGGGCTTAGTATAATAATATTTACTAATATATTTTTTACGAATATCTATATACAGTGGGCAGATACATATAAAATGGTACTCGTCCTCAATATCATTTTTATTACAAAAAGTACAATATCTGTTACAATGTTCGATTCTGTTATTACCATGACGTCCTGTTTCGATTTTTAATTGGTGAGATGACAATCTCAATTTGGATAATACAATGCGATATCTTAGTGGAACTTTATCAAGGTAACATTCAAATTCATAGTCAGTTTTAAACAATTTATACGTGCACATAGATCTACTAATATTTATGGCTGTATACCACGATTGTTTGAATTGATCGTGTAGTCTTTGTTTAAATTCTATATGGAAACTTTTCTCGTTAACTGAATGCGGTGTAATCCAAAGATATGAAAATCCATTGCTATCTAACAGAGACTTAACATCAGTTAGCCAGTTAGATTTGCCTTTGTTAAAATCATCTAGCAACGCTTGGTACAACCGATTAATAATAATATTGTGACTATTTAATAACTTTAGCCAGTATTTTATTATGCGTGTGTGACTATTGATATGAAGTGGGAATCGGCCAAGTTCACCATATATTGCCATTGTACATGTAGATTGTTTAACTTTAAGAAGATTTTTACAAAATTTCAAATGAATTCGCTCTACTTTTGTGGATTTGCCAAATCCCCATACTTCGCAACCATAACTCAAAACTGATCCTACAAATGCGTCAAATAATTGACATACGGTACTAGGTTTTAAAAGGGCTGTTTTGATATTACTCATAAGAGTATTAAGAGCTTTCAGTCCTTTACCAGAAATGGTTTCGCAATTCAGAACGAAGCTACCTGTATAATTAAAAACAGTTCCTAAATAGTTAAAATCATCTACAACTTCTAACGGGATATTATTGTAAACCCATTTTTCTTCATGTTTTAAAGGACCTCGTTTTCTAAATACTACGACTTTGCTTTTGTCGGGGTTAACCTCAAGTCCCCATGAATTACAGTAAATTTGTAGACGATTTAGACTGTGTTGGAGATCTGCTGCAGTTTTCGCGAGGATAACCATATCATCTGCAAATAGCATCAAGATCAAAGTCAAATCATCTATCGATAGGCCACTATTAATATCATCACAGAGGAATAATTCGAGATCTTCTAGGAAGAGAGAAAATAGTATCGGCGACATTACTTCGCCTTGTTTTAAACCTACAGCGACTTCGAAGAATTCAGAATATGAGCTACACCCTTTTATACAATCTTGCACTTTCGAGTACATATCCCTTATTACCCGTAAAGTTTTGCCTCTCAGGCCTATTTTAAATAATTTATACCACAAACCATTTCTATATATACTGTCAAAGGCCTTTTTAAAGTCAACAAACGCACACGCTAGTCTCCCATTTTCATTTAATACTTTACTTATAATTGCATTTAAAACAAATATAGCATCTACGGTGGAACTCCCTTTTTTGAAACCAAATTGTGCATCACTTATTATATTATTATCGGCCGCCCACTTCGAAACACGTTGATTAATAATACCAGTGAATATTTTGGAAAAGCAGCTATTCAACGTAATGCCTCTATAATTATTAGCATCATTAGGGTCACCTTTCTTAAAAATAGGTACAACTAGTCCGTTCATCCACGATTCTGGGTAGATACCAGAGTTAAGGATACCATTAAAAATATCAACTAAGTGTGAAGCTAAAATATCACATGATTCAATAAAGTATTCATTAAGAAGTTGATCCGCAGCAAAAGATTTGTTGCTCTTCAGGTTATATATAACGGATTCCACTTCTTGTATTGTAACTGGTACATCTAGTTCATCAAAGATACAATCAACATCAACATTATCATGATTATTATTATTATTATTATTATTATTATTATTATTATCATTATTATTGCTACAAAAATGCTCAGCTTCTTCATTGTGGACATTTGGAAAGTTGATGCTTAAATTAGAGAAATGTTTAAAAAAATCTTCATTGCTGATTTTATTATTATTACAACCATTAGTTTTATTATTTCGAAAATGTTTCCAAAAATCTTTAGGTTTAGAATGTCGTAAGCTTTCAATTTTTTTCATCTTCTTCTTATCGCAGAGGCGCTTTTTGCGCTTAATAAATTTTTTATAATCTCCCTTAGATTTTATCATGTCCTGTCTATTAATATCACTTTTATGGCAGTTATAATTATTCAAGGCTCTAATATAAGTTTGCTTTGCTTCAATGCATTCTGCGTCGAACCAATCAGATTTGTTGGAAACACTTTTACAATTATAAGCACTATTATGATCAGTCTTAATTTTACAAAAAAGTGGGTCAGCAACATCTCGTATTTCTTTGGTAAAATTACTTATACAATTGTTAACAGATTCCCTATCACCAAAATTGGTATTCAGTGTTAAGCAATTAAGTGTAGGCAATTTTGATATAATGCCACGTCTAAATTCATTCCTCAGACTTTCATCCCATTTAATACTAATTCGTGTGTAATTGTCGTCATTACTATATGACACAGTGTCACAGTTAATGAGAAACGAGATTGATGCATGATCCGACCATTCGTTAAACGGGTTCACACAGAAATTGTTCAATTTACCAAAGTAACATTCACTCAACACTAGGTAATCAATAACACTCGATCCTGATGAGCAAGCATAAGTAAAATTTCCAATATTATAATCGTTTCCAAGCCTTCCATTAGCAATTCTCATGCAGTTCGACTTACATAAATCAAGCAATTTAATACCAAAATTATTATGGATTTTGTCCATTGAAACTCGTTTGATTGGTCTATCCGGTTCATATTCATCGTTATCGTAATCTATAATTGGTTTGTCACAGGTAATATAATCTGTTTTATCCCCGTTTCCGACCCTGGCGTTAAAATCTCCCGTTAAAAATACATTTCCACGAGTTTCAAATGCACAAATATCGCTTTGCAATAAGTCAAATAAATCAACGTTTATAAAATTATACATAGTTGACGCTTCAGGCCAAATATAAATTCCTGCTAAGTAAATATCATCAGACAGATTAAAAAAGTGTTTATCTATTTTCAACCAGATAATTGTATCAAAGTGATTTTTAACAATTGTAATACCTTTGCAAAATTCGTTTCTTATATACAAAACTACACCCCCACTACATCGTTTAGCTTTTTTATTGTGAGTTTTCCTATAAAAATTGTAACATTTATATTGATTCAAATCAAATTTAGATTTTTTATTGCCCCATGATTCAAATAAAAAAATGATATCATATTTACAAATAAGGTCAGTAAAAGCACTATCCTCTAGTTTCGTTCTACTAAGACCATGAATGTTCCATGCCAGTACAGATAGTCCGCCCTCGTCGCGCCTCTAGACTCTACCTGTAACTTCCGGAACCCTGACGCTCTGTTTCCGAACACCGTCTACCATCAGGGAGTCGTAGGCTAACCATGCATTATGTCCCTTTTTCTTAGCCTCTTTTAGTTCCGGGATGAGGGCTCGACGCCGGGCAGCAATTTCCGGCGGAAACTGCTCGTGCATGTAGAACCCAGTTTTATCGAGCTCCTTGCGGCGGCTGCGGACCATCTCTCTGTCTTTGAACAGGGTGAATTTGGCGACTATCTTCCTCGGCTGGCCGCCTTTATGGCCGTAAGTTGCGTTACCCATTCGATGCACACGCTCGAACTTAATGTCGTTTACAATGTCCTGTGCAATTTTCAACTTCTGAACCAAAAATGACCTTATTTCGGCTTCCGTATGCTCATGCCTTTCGTTTGGTACTTCCGGTATGTTACCAAATATCAGATTGTTCCGCATACTTTGCGATTGCACATATAATAGTTCATCTTTCACTTTTGAATCTTGCTTCCTCATATTGTCAATATCACTTTTCGCAGTTGCTAACGAAAATTCAAGATTTTCCACTTGAATGTCCATTCTCGAAATTTTTTCATCAAATCTTAGGTTAGAATCATGTACAAACGCCCATAATTTTTTAAGGTCCAGCTCAAATTTACTAACCTTTTGCTCAAGACTGTCCAATGTGTTTAGACGAGTGTCAACGTGGTTCAGTTTTGATTCTATTCGTTTTAGGAAGGAAATGATTGCATCTGTAGGATTTTCATCGCCGGTCAGCTCGTTTGCAGTTCTTAAGGGCGCCGCCGCCTGAGGGGCTGGAGTGCTGGCTATCGGCGGTGAATCGTATGACATATTGATTATATCCAGATACAACGATTGCTCAAAAAACACTGAGTCATTATATAACACTGAATTCGCTTGGTGTAAAGATTCACTAACCGTAAATAAATCCAGGTTCAGTTCTACACTGTCTGCACTGTCAAACAAAGGCGATTCACCGATGCGCGCGTTTTTTAAAATACCACTGTTTTTGTTATCACTGCTACACTTTCTTTTCTTGTTCAAATCACACAAAGATGGGACGCACTCATCCATCAGAACAGTATATTGAGTTTTGTAACATACCCGCTAGTAGAAATGACCTACGTTTGTTAATTAGTTAATTTATTTATTAGTTTTACTTTTCTTCGTAAGAAAAGCGTCCATCTTTAATCCGCGTCACGTGTCGATATTCAATGCCTTATTTATTTATTTATTATTCTTATCTATATCTTATAATGTACAATATGTCAAAATAAATAAATAAATAAATATATATATATATATATATATAGATTGTCTACCACTGGACTTCTGAAGAAACTGTCCAAACTGTATCGTCCAGTTGTACGTTACGTCAAGTCACGGAAGATGACCAGCTTCATTGACTGATGATGATCGATGTAGAGCGAAGATGAACGATGATGATCTATCAGTGATGATGAGTGAAAAAAAACTGACAATAATGTACATATTATTAATGTAATTCATAGTTTTTGTTTCAGGTACACATATGATCCAGAAAATAAATATATTTAAATGCTTATTTATTATGATCACTGTATTTCAAAATTAATCTACAGAAGTTTTTTTTTCAGGATAGCATATATGTGTAAATGTTTTTTATTATAATCGATTTATTTCAAAATTACTTTAATATTCAGGTACACATCTTAACCTTCCAAAGACTATATATATTTTTTGTGATCGATATATATTTTTTGTATTGTATTCTTCTTGTGGTATGCTTCAGGTTAATTGTTATGCAATAAACTGAAATAAACAAATATTACCATTTTTGTTGTTGTTTGCAAATAAATTGAAACTACTAAAATTGCTAAAATAATATGGGGCCGTTTTAGCCACATTTATTTAGTAACTGTGGCCGTTTTAACCATTTTGGGGCCGTTTTAACTTGCTTCCGACATAACGAGTGTTTTGTCCGCACTACACGTGTGTTGGCGTAAGGGAAACAGTGAAATGGCTAATGTCAACCGAGGAGATTATCTATACTCTTAAATGAAGACAATCACAGGTATATTATTCAAAATATTATAGAACAACACAGCTTAGATAGATAGAGTTCGTGATAAATATAACAAATTCATATTCAATGACAAAGAAAATAGAAATGTCAATTATTAATGTCAGGGTCGTCCAAGAACATTCAAGCGTACGTGCCGCAAAGCACACTGCAAATTAATGTTAAGTCAATTAAAAGGTTTTTGATTATTGAATGGAAATTTCTTAATGTATCGATACGTATTAATGTATTTAATAATTGTCTTTATGTTGACAATTAAGAAACGGAGGGGATCTACCCCGTCGTAATACACAAACAAATTACAATGTAAGACATAGATCTAGATCTAACATTTTATTTGTACATAAGATGAAGAAGATAAATAAGTTGCTGTGATTAATATAGATGTGAAATATAGAATATAATAAGGACTATAAATGTTATTTATATTTTAGTCAGCGGCGTAGCTTCTGTTAGGTAGCATGGCTACATGATTTTTTGGGGATGTTTTGATCATGAATCCCAATCTATTTCCTAGAAGGTACATGTTTTCTGATTACAAAACTGAAATGATCATGACAATATCTTACTTGGAAGTGAAGTTATGACAATTTTTGTAGAGCACCCGTCAAAGTGCAATAAAACGTTATACAAGAAAAAAACATGAAAAGTCAGCCCAACTATGAATTTGTGTTTATAAAGCTAACAGCTATGGGGGGAAATGTATTTTTTAAATGGTGCATGTTTTCTGATTACAAAACTGAAATAAAATCATAATTATCTCACTTAGAAGTGTTGTTATGACTATTTTTGTACACCACCCGTAAGGCTACAATAAGACGCAAATTGGGAAAATACATGAAAAATTAAGACTACTGTCATTTTTTTCATTATTAAGATAACACACTTTGCCAAAATGTAATTTTGTAAAGGTGCATGTTTCCTGATTACAAAACTGAAATAAAATTTAATTTATCTCACATAGAAGTGTTGTTATGACTATTTTTGTACATCATCCGTAAAGGTGCAACAAATGTAATGCAAAAACAACATAAACAGTAATACCAACTATGAATTTTTATTATTAGGCTGAATACATAATGTCCATGTGTGCAGCCTAATTTTAAATACTAGTTGGTATGATTGTTCATGTTTCTTGCATTACATTTTATTGATAGTTTTATAAAAATCAACTGTTCTTTATGTGACTTGTTTTGCCGCAATGATTTTTACATACAAAAATGATATATAGTCAACAATTATTATGCCCCAATTTAGTTCTTAACCATACTCTAAAGATATGTGTAAAACGGTGTATATTTCAGCAATAGGAAAATTTATAGCGATTGCTCGTAAATATCCACTTAAACATTAATTGAAATACCAGACTGACAAATGTACGAACCGACTGGGTACGAATTGTTTCGACGTAATTGGTTGTATAATTCAAATAATTAAACAACTGACAACGCATATGCGCTTGTTTAACATATAGGATCCATCTTAATACATGCAATATATCCCTACTAGTGTGTCGACAGCAAATATATCTCAAATATTGATATTTCTTCCGTATTCACGGTATTGTTATTCGTACACACCGCCGCCATCTTGGAATTGCGTTCAGTTTAACATGGGTTCGGAAAAGACCCATAAACAATAACTTTCCGGTTAAATTCGTTCTAAAGAAAGGTAGCATTTAATAAAAACCAATTCATTGTTAAATATGTGCCTGAAATCCAGCGAAATCGTCTTGTTTTTAAGAAATATTGGATTTTACACTTTTTCTGCGGAATTTTCGTATCTAAAAATAATACTCACGTGGATTCTTTTATGGTTTCCCTGATATTTCATCATCGTATTACTATATGCAAAGTAGATTGGTTCCAGAAATTTACGTTTTATATGAATGTAAGACAGAAATAAAATGGTCCCAGCGTTGGGCCGCTTTTCGCTACTAATTAATATTCATGAGCTTCCTCCAAGGGACACTACTCTCGCTGCTTTGGCATCGCTAACTGTTAGGCCATGTAGGTTGCGGCCTACACATTTTGTCAAAAATAATGAAAAATAAAAATGACAAATCTGCAATAAAATCGAAAGTTTCAGGGGGTGAGGGTGTGCGGGATCTAAATGACTGTTCATCACAATTTGTGTTGTTTGACTCATTTAACTAAGTTCATGATAATACTTCAGAATGATGTGATGCTGCCAAAAATACACCAATATCATCTCCAACACCTTCCAAAAATAAAAGAAATGCTGTGGAAAGGCACTCCCCCATACACTTGCCACATATGACAACATATAAAGTGGCCTACACATATTTTGGGACCAAGCTACGCCCCTGTTAGTAAAGCTTATTACTAGATCCTTGTGGTTCCTAAAACAGAAACAACAAAAGCCAAATGGTGATTGAATATAGAACTAGATAGAAAATATTAAAAATGAAATCTCCACAGATTGTGTTGGAGATCTATTGGACTTTTCTTTGTTTACTCCCACCATCTTCCTTGTATTTTGCCTGCCAGTAAAAACAAAAATCAGAAATAACAAACTTGCATCCAGGGGCAGGGGTGTGCCTGATGTTGAATCTAGGATACCCATTGATGTTGGAAAGTAAATAAAAAAAATAAAACATGACATTTTACATAAAAACATGTTTTGATTCTTTGACCATTACAAAAGTGCGGATTTTGTTGTTAATAAGACCTTGCCCAAGTTAGGTTCCATTTTAAAGACGTGTTGGCAGTTAATGTTTTTTTCTGTTCAGCCAAGTGTATGCACATGCATACATGTGTATGCCTGGGCACACATCTGACTGATATATATAGTATAAGAGTGTATTTTGAGGTTCAAATGGGTCTCTATTCAGTTTTGATGATAGTTTAACTGGATAGAAAAAAATGTTGTGTTTTTATTGTATGTTTATAAACAATGTCCTATACATGTACATCTGCTAGATCAGACTAATTCATTATAGATACAATAAATAGCAATATGAATTTAATACGGAAAGATGTAGATAATATGGCACTGATATATAAATGTATACAAGTAAGTAATAGGACTCATACTTGTGACAGGAATTACCAAATTGTTGCGTTACCAAGTCTTTGTTCGTTTGTTTTGGGATTTTTAGCCGTTTTTAACAGCATTTCAGTCATATCACGGCGGTCAGTTAACCTACTCGCACTTTTCCTGGGCAAGCTTAGCCGATCTAAGTGGTTTACCAGTAATAAGTGCACATACATATGCCAGTAACTGACAACTGCCCTACTTGAATCCGAGGTTGGGGGAGAATGGCCGTAGAAATAATTTCATGACCAATCCCCAGACAAGTTATGTGGCCGGGCTGGGGTTCGAACTCACGATCTCCCGATTGACAGTCCAGCGCTCTACCAACTGAGCTAGCTGGGCCCAGCTTTTACCAAGTCAAATATATGAAACGTCTTTTTATGTATTGAACAGGGAGGTTCAAAAGTAAAATTTAGTTCATACAAGGGCTTATACATAATTTTACTGATTTATACTATATTTATACTATAGAGACATGACAAACTGAAACTGTAGAGCGATTCTGGATTATATTATATAAATACTGAAGTTCTGATGGACAAAATTCAAAATTGGCTATAATGAAACCAAATGTTGTTTTAAATTATTGAAACAGTAAAAATCTACATGCATTTTCAAAAAATAAGTTCACAAGACATTGGTCTTGAACTTTCCTATCATCAAAGGTCATCTGTTAATTCAAATGTAGAGGAAAATATATTGTCATATTGTAAGGACAAGAAGTTTGGATTGGTACGCCGGTTGTATTTTTTATCTTTATCTGGTTGTCTTTATGTAAACAAGCTTAAGCTCGTTAAACATTGCTGACGAACAAGAAATGTCAAATTCTGGTTTGTGTCGGAAAAAGAACTGACTGAGACAAAATAGTTCAAGTAACGGTATACATTTTATATACATATATAATGTACATGTAGTATGTAATGCAATCACATTAATGCGGAAGTTAATATATGTTAAGCAATATACATTGTTATAATAACTGTTATTAGTATATTTGTGAAAACATGCTTATAAAATTAAATAGAATTTCTCCAGGCTAAATTTGTTTGATAACCAAACTTGCTACATAGGAGTGGAGAAAGTTTAACATTTATAGCCAAATATTAATCATTGGAATGTGTTATATAAATGCTCAGGTACTCATTAGCTCACCTGAGCACAAAGTGTCGTCTGTTGTCCGTCGTGCGTGCGTCGACAACTTTTCATTCAAACAACATCTCCTAAATCACATCTCCTCCTAAATCACTTGGCAGATTTTCACCAAACTTCACAGGAATAATCATTAGGTGACCCTCTTTTAAAATTGTTCAAATCGTTACGGTCCGCTGCATATGTAGGTCACCATAGCTAAAAATAGATTTAAAAAGTGTAAACTTAAAAAATCTTCTCTGAAACCGCAGGGCCCAGAGGTTTCATATTTGGTATGTAACATCCTATGGTGGTCCTCTACAAAGCTTGTTCCAACTATGCCCCTGGGCTCAAAATGGGCCACGTCTTGGAGGTCACATGGTTTATGTAGAATATATAGCAAAATGACTTTAAAAATTGTTTCCTCTGAAACCACAAGGCCCAGAGGTTTCATATGTGGTATGTAACATCCTAGTGTGGTCCTCTACAAAGATTGTTCAAATTATGCCCCTGGGTCAAAACTGGCCCCGCCCCGGGGGTCATATGGTTTAGGCATAAAAAAAATGTTTGTTTCTGGTTACATGCCCCATGTAGACAACACTTAAATTGACCATCGGAATCAAAGAATTTGTATGTTCCTGCCCTATGCTTTTATATGTCACTATATGTTGGGTGTCATTAGTGTGAAATTTAATACAATTTTGTACTCAATTTCAGATATGACTATTCACCAAAGAACTGGAGGATGTTTGATACAGATTGGCTATTACTGTCTATGCAATTTATTACATGTAAAATACTGTGTAAATAAAAGTTCTTTGGAAACTGAAGACACTGCATTTTAGAAAGAGCATTTATTGACTAGAATAAATGTCAAAGACATTAACTAAAATAACAGTTTAGTAACTATAAACATAATACTCTTTTCATAGTAAACATGTCACAACTCTTTAAATCAATGAGGTAAGAGAAGGCATTGACTAGGGATAAATGACTACACTTGTATAAACCACAATGCCTTGGCATGGGGTTTTACACCAATCAACACACAGTCAGATACAGCAATATGATAAATAAACTTGGGATATCTTAATACATGGAGTACTCCATGTTACTCTTTTTGTGAAGTTAATTTTGTTTTCATTGTTTTATTGATACATGTATGTATAAGAGTTGGCAAAATTGCTAACATTTTGAAGTGGTGGAAAGAGGATTGTAGGGAGGTGTGACACCATGCCAGGATCCTGTGTTGGATTCCAGGGAGGTGTGACACCATGCCAGGATCCTGTGTTGGATTCCAGGGAGGTGTGACACCATGCCAGGATCCTGTGTTGGATTCCAGGGAGGTGTGACACCATGCCAGGATCCTGTGTTGGATTCCAGGATATTTACAAATATTGCAGTTCAGAAGTGTGCCATTTTTTCTTACCAAAACCTTTGCTTCAACTTAAAATCCTTCGATTTTGCCATGGATGGCGCCATTAAATATATAGACACTTGTTGAGTGATGGGGTAAAGATATGATAGCATTGACTCCATTTGCTTTGTGTTTGCATTTGTCCAATCTAATGGCAATCAATGAACTTGCCATTTTGCTGGATCATCGCTGCAACGTTTGTTTACATGGTACAAATTACCCTGCACCGTTTCCAGTAGTCTCTATCGTCTAGCCGTATGCAATGATCATTATGATAAAACAACCTCCGCGCAGAGATTTGACTGGTTCCGAGCATAGCTCTAATCAAATCCCTGCCGTCATTAAAAACCACCTGATGATGGTGGATTTAAATCTTCTAGATATTATTTATGGTTTTAATTATTTTTTTTTTCTGTTTTCATTATTGACTGCGAACGATTTATAAAAAGTCCAATGATGTAGAAAATTGCACCGACTTGCAATAAATAAGTAAAAGTTACAAACACGTAATCCTTCCAGATCTGGAAGGATTTTACTTGTGATGGCAGTGGTTACCGTTAACCGATAGGGGAGGTAACCGCTGCGAGGAGTTTGTATGATTAAGAGCGTCTGAATGATGCAGACGATTTCCGTCTGGTGCGCAAACAATTATTGAGTTGTAAAAATTACGATCAAGCACTAAATTCGGATGCCGATTTTCAGACATTAAAACTTTTGAGTCGGCAGTTAAAATATAGGGTCGGTCGGGTAACGGGAAACAAACCATTTTTTTGTTTAGGCCTTATATAGAATATATAGCAAAATGACTTTAAAAATCTTCTCCTCTGAAACCGCAATGCCCAGAGGTTTCATATCTGGTATGTAACATCCTTTAGTGGTCCTTTACAAAGTTTGTTCAAATTATGCCCCTGGGGTCAAAACGGGCCACGCACTGGGGGTCACATGGTTTATATAGAATATATAGCAGAATGACTTTTAAAATCTTCCCCTCTGAAACCACAAGGCCCAGAGGTTTCATATTTGGTATGTAACATCCTATAGTGGTCCTCTACAAAGAATGAGCAAATTAAGCCCCTGGAGTCAAAACAGGCCACGCCCCGGGGGTCACATGGTTTATATAGAATGTATAGCAAAATGACTTGAAAAATCTTCTCCTCTGAAACTGCAAGGCCCAGAGGTTTCATATTAATATTTTGGTATGTAACATCCTTTAGTGGTCCTTACAAATTTTGTTCTAATTACTCCCCTGGGGTCAAAACGGGTCATGTCCCGGGGGTCACATGGTTTATATAGAATATATAGCAAAATGACTTTTAAAATCTTCTCCTCTGAAACCGCAAGGCCCAGAGGTTTCATATTTGGTATGTAACATCCTATAGTGGTCTTCGACAAATATTGTTCAAATGATGCCCCTGGGGTCAAAAATGGCCACGCCCTGGGGGTCACATGATTTATAAAGACTTAAATAGCAACATGACTTTGAAAATCTTCTCCTCAGAAACCGCAAGGCCCAGAGGTTTCTTATTTGGTATGTAACATCATATAGTAGTCCTCTACAATTATGCCCCTGGGGTCAAAACGGGTCACGCCCCGGGGGTCACATGGTTTATATCAAATTTAATAGCAAAATGTCTCTTAAAGTCTTCTCCTCTGAAACCGCAAGGCCCAGAGGTTTCATATTTGGTATGTAACATCCTTAAGCGGTCCTCTACAAAGATTGTTCAAATTATGTCCCATGGGTCAAAACTGACCACACCCCACGGTCACATGGTTTATATCGACTTAAAAAGCAAAATGACTTTAAAATTCTTCTCCTCTGAAACCGCAAGGCCTAGAGGTTTCATATGTGGTATGTAACATCCGTATAGTGATCCTCTACAAATATTGTTAAAATGATGCCCCTGGGGTCAAATCTGGTCACGCCACGCAGTGATTTTTTTACCTCTACGTCCTGCGTCCAGAACGCAGTAATATTGCTATAGACGCAAAGTTTCAGTTTATTTGCGTTCACGGGACGCATGCATTTTGTAAGTAGCGAGTAATAGAGGGTAAAATCTACCATCATGTTCTGTGTTCTGTTTATTTTTGTTACGACCATTATCATGGTATATTCGATTAGCGAATAACCAATGGCATTAGTCGTGATGTTTCTAACTTGAACGCTGTGAAGGTAAACTAATATTGCCTTTCTTGGGAATTCTTTTTTAAGTCCGTCTGCAAAATAGGTCTGAAAAGAAAAATGAAGAAACGTAACAGACATTGTTCAGTTTTTTTTTAAAGATACATGTGTTAATTCTGAACAGGTTCTACCGAAAATCGTCTTCAAAAATACGTAAATATAGATCTCATCATTTAATAAAGATTGACAGAAGTTGTTTAAACTTTAGTTGGTATGCATACAATGAAACTACAAATAGCATATACTGCACTTTGTATACGGACGCTAAAAGGTGCAAAAGTATGGTACAAAATGCACAAATTTCAATGTCTAGCTAAACATGCTTCTAAAAAACACACAGTTAAAATTACTTGTGTTACCAGGTAGATCTATATATGAGTTAATTGCATTATTCTCTAACTTATTAACTGAATGCTTATATCCCCATTTGAATTAATGAAAATTGTTGGACTCGCACATTTAACCTTTGGACTCGTAGATTTTTAGTCCAGCGAGTCCTAGGACTCATGGCTGCGAAATTGTAATAAAATCGCTGGCCCCGGGAGTCACATTTTTTATATAGACTTAAATAGCAAAATGACTTTAAAAATCTCTGAAACGGCAAGGCCCACTGCTTTCGTATATTTGGTACATAAAATTGCATAATGGTCCTCTTCAAAGATTGTTCAAATTATGCCCCAGGGGTCAAATCTGGTGGCACCCCGAGGGGTCTGATGCTTTATATAGACTTAAATAACAAAGTTACTTTAAAAATCTTTACCTGAAATCGCAAGGCCCAGAGGTTTGTTCAAGATTGTTCATATTATGCCCCTGGGATAAAAATAAGCCATGCCTTGGGGATGCACATTCCAATTTGGTTACATGGTCTCAGGTGAGCATCCTAGGGCCCTCTTGTATAAAAGTTTCGTAGTGCAATAACTTTCGATCTTTAGCAGTTTAATGAATATTTTTATTGCTACGAGTGCTTATAACAATAAAACTTTTTTTCTGAAAAAAGTACATTGCCTTGGATTGGAATAAATACATGAACACACGCCCCTATTTTCCGCCAAAACGATTTTCCCGCCAAATAGGAACGCATGTACATGTCCCAGAAAATCAGTAAAAATCCCGGAATTTCTCGGCAGAGTCCTGGAAATGAGCCAAAAATGTATGGCATGTATGGGTATGTTGCATGCAAGAACCACATTCTTAGTCATGGTCAAGGTCATAATTCAAGGTCAAATGTTTGTCCAGAGCATGATTTTGTCAGGCATGGAGGGATTTTCAAATACAATGTCAGTTGGCATAAATGATCACCATGTCAGTACCATGTCCCTAGGTCCAAGGTCAAGGTCACATTTAAAGATCAAATCTCAAATATTTTCCCAGAGCATAATATTGTTATGCATACAGGAAATTATTGCCATCATTAGATGGGGGAGTGAAGCATACAAGAACTAAAACCCATAATTACCAAAGTTTTATGTACCTACCTTGATTACTTTGTCGTCTTGATTAAAGATTTAAGAATATAATTATATGTAATAGTTTTGATACCTCAACTCACCACAGAGAGAGAGAGAGGCTATAGAGATTAATGAGATGCACAATTAGATGACTCTACCTTATTAGTTTTTGAATTAACTCTTTTTAGCCATTGAATCTGTACCCCCAAAAAGCTTCTTTGAGGGGCATATTCTTTGTGACAATGGCATTCTTTTTCACACATAATTTTAACCATCAGTTTCTGATGATAATTTTTTTCACATTTTCAAACTTAATTGATTTGTTTATTTACTATCCCTTTCAGCGTTTAAGCTCAGTATGCACATTTTAATAATGAGAATATATATCTCGCACAGCTTGTTTTTTCAAGGTTTTAATTGTTCTAAAGAGTTCTACTGTCTTTTCAACACTTAATATTTTTTCTTGATATTTTGTTATGATTTTCGTTTTCATACTTTTAATATATTAAGTTAAGTGATGTATAGATGTAAATTACATATTCCAAAAAAGGTGATATGTAATACAAAGAAACATGTCGTAACTAGATCCACATTAATTATGATAAAAGCAAAACTTCCACAAGCATGTTGGTTATCATCTCTTCACAGCCGTTTTTGAAAAGAAACTGCCATGTCATGTCTTATATTAAATGGACAAACATTTTGGGTGTTCTGATGACTCCATGATCAAGGGTGGTTATAAAGTTTTAATGGCAGCATCCACTTCAGATATGTCAATGGGTTTTTAGCTCACCTGAGCACAAAGTGCTCATGGTGAGCTTTTGTGATTGCCTGTTGTCTGTCGTGCGTGTGTGCTTGCGTGCGTCAACTTTTCATTCAAACATCTCCTCCTAAACCACTTGGAAGATTTTCACCAAACTTCACAGGAATGATCATTAGATGACCCTCTTTCAAAGTTGTTCAAATCATTACACTCTGTTGTATATGTTGGTCACCAGAGCTAAAAATAGATTTAAAAGTGAAATTTAAAAATCTTCTCTGAAACCGCAGGGCCCGGAGGTTTCATATTTAGTATGTAACATCCTATAGTGGTCCTCTACAAAGATTGTTCAAACTATGCCCCTGGGGTCAAAACGGTCTATGCCCCGGGGGTCTCATGGTTTATTTATAATATATAGCAAAATGACTTTAAAAATCTTCTCAGAAACCACAAGGCCCAGAGGTTTCATATCTGGTATGTAACATCCTTTAGTGGTCCTTTACAAAGTTTGTTCAAAGTATGCCCCTGGGGTCAAAACTGGCTACGCCCCAGGGGTCACATGGTTTATATAAAGATAAAGAGCAAAATGTCTTTAAAAATCTTCTCTGAAACCGCAAGGCCCAGAGGTTTTGTATTTGGTATGTAACATCCTATAGTAGTCTTCTACAAAGATTGTTCAAATTATGCCCCAGTTTTGACCACCGCAGGGGTCACATGGTTTATATAGACTTATATAGCAAAATGACTTTAAAATTCTTCTCCTCTGAAACCGCAAGGCCTAGAGATTTCATATTTGGTATGTAACATCGTATAAAAGTCCTCTACAAATATTGTTCAAATTATGCGCCTGGGGTCAAAACTGGTCACGCCCTGGGGGTCACATGTTTTATATAGACTTAAATAGCAAAATGACTGTAAAACTCTTCTCCTCTGAAAAGGCAAAGCCCACAGTTTTCCTATATTTGGTACATAACATTGCATAGCGGTGCTCTCCAAAGATTGTTCAAATTATGCCCCTGGGGTCAAATCTGGCCACACCCCGAGGGGTAATATGGTTTATATAGACTTAAATAGCAAAATGACTTGAACAATCTTTACCTGAAACCGCAAGGCCCAGAGGTTTGTTCAAGATTGTTCAAATTATGCCTCTGGGATAAAAATAAGCCACGCCTGGTCGATACAAATTCTAATTGGGTTACAAGGTCTCAGGTGAGCGTCCTAGGGCCCTCAGGGCCCTCTTGTTTTTTTTAAGTGTTTTTGAAAGATTTTTTACTGTTTGTATGCTAACTTCACAGATAATAGACATTGTAATCAAAAAGCTATAATAAGGTTCTGTGTGAATTACAAGCACAATGGATCAATACATTTTCTGTTCTTAAATTTTCCCAACATTTAAAGAAACGAAGTCTAACTATCCTCAGTTTAAACTTGTTACTAGGTTTTTTTATACTTTAGAGGAAAAAATTTTATAAAATGGCGATGTCAGCTTTTACCCTGAATATTGCTGTGTTTCTAATTTAAAATCAGAACATACAAAAAATAAAAAATAAAACTCAATCTTTTTCATTTTCTCATAATTTATTGCATGCTCATGGAGTTAAACACACTCATGTGACAGATATATCAAGTTTTCTTAATGCAATTCTGGTTTATGTACCTAAAGAATGATACAAATCAAGCATGTACCCATTCACATTTTGAATCATGAAAGCAGCGTTATGTTTCAATGGATGTTAGCTAACTTTAAGTATAAGAGCACCATAGTTGTAAGGGCAAAGCTGCAAAATAAGTGGTTCACTGCAGTCAGTACAAATGCTTCTTTACAAGTGTTTGCAATGCCTGTCATGGTTAGCAAATTCACTTGCCTGTCGGAATTGTCCAGCTAAGCTGCTTGTCCAAGACCACGTACAGACAATTCTAACATGACGCACGCAGAGTTTTCTATAGCCAAAGAACAAATTCACGGTTGTTAAACTACCAATAAGCAACCTGAAAAATAGTTCCAAAGTTGTAAAATATAGTTCACATTGAAATGGCAGAAAATGTGGTAGGTCATGTTAGAATCAAAATAATTTTCGCATTATCATTGTTTGTCCGCTAATAAACAACAATTTGTCATTCTGAGCCGGAATATTAAACCACGTTGGATAATGCCCTCGTGGTTTAATTCCTACGCATCGGAATTCCAAATCGTTGTTTATTAGCCAATAAACAACTCTAAATAGAAAATTATTTTGTAATTGAAATTTTGCCAGAATTTTATAGGTACTTAACTACTGTATGGATGACAAATGCTATTTCTGAACAATGGGCAAGTGAGGCAAAATACAAGATTCTGCCACCCTTGCATGTTAATGAGTGCTAATATTCTTAAAACAGACATTCATCAGTGACAAAAGAATTATAAGACAAATTAATATTATTATGTACTCTCTCAATATATCAATACTTTGTATTCGCAAATATTAAAGTGTTTTCAGATGTTAACCACACAATATCTAAGGAATTGCCTTACAAAAATTATGCAAGATTTTTATAAACCAATAAAAATATCATCAGTAGCAGCTATTGGATCATAAGATGCATTGATTATTGTAGGGGCGGAGTTTATTGGCCTGCTGCGAGGATTCGGGACATTTTGATGGCTGTATATAAGTGATGTGCATGTCCACCATGACACCTTGTGACAGCCTGCACTGGATCATCAGATCACTATGGATTTTTCGTCATGTATTCTGTTCATTTGTAAGCATATTTTTATTCAATTTATATTTCTTCTCAGTCTGATTATTTAATTCTATTTTCTTTGGAAACATATTTACACATATATTTTTATTTATTTGTTGTTTTTTTTTTCCAAATTGGCTAATAATAATTTCTATATACGGTACATGTTATTCAGAGTCATCTATAATTCTTGAGTAATGATGAAAACTTTATGCTCTTATTTTTAATGCCCTGTGTTTAAAATATAAATTTAAGTAAAACAATATAGTTAATTGTTTAAAAATACTGGTATAATAAATTATGTAGTATATTAAATCTGGTCATAACTGTGCATGTACCATATTTTTTTATGAATGTAGCTATAAATATATAATATTGCTGATAATGTCAGTGCAAATAGTACAAACAAGAATGCACAAGAATGCAAGAGCTAACGAAATCTGATCATTAATATTTCTTGTAAAAGATTTGTTTACATACATAGATATATGACTATATACTCTTTTAACACATATGTACGTTCCTTTAATTGACTATCATCACTTTTGTTGGCAAGCATCTTTCATGATTTCAAATTGATTACATTGTTAACTTTTAATTTTTACAACAGGTTTATAGATATTGTAATAAGTATGATAAGTAATCATAATAATGTGCCCGTTGAATTATGAATAATTGATGTAGTTGATATGAAGATCAACATTTTAAATAATTACATTTGTTCATCTACTGGTTGCTGTCCAGTTTTCTAAAATGTGCTAAAGCAGTTAATTACAGCAGTTGACACACGCACATCATTAACAATAAACATCAAATAGTCACCTTGGATATGTCATTTATTAATTATTGCCCATTTATGTTTTGTGCATATTGGCAGGTTTGTCCACAAGTATAGTTGACATGTTTACAATGGCTGACTGGTCCGGGAGAGGGGTCAGTGGCTCGAAAGAGATGGACACTGGTCATGGCGTGCTGGACATGTATTGTAATCAGCCTGAGTTGGTCACTGGACATGAAGGTGATTATGAAGCTAGGTGCTCAAGATGTTTGTTTTACCAGTATATGTAGCTGCATAAAGACAGCTCCTTCATGAGTAATTTTGTTTAAAATGCTTATCATTTGGCATCAAGTTATATGAGAAGGTAATATGCAGCATCAAGTCACGTATGAATCAGATGTATTCAATTGTTTGATTGCCATATTATGATCAATCTAATCTTATTGCTCATTCCTTTACTACACTGCAGCATGAAAAGACGTTTATTGTGTCGCCTGAATTGGCGACATACAGGTGTTACTTTTGTCGGCGTCAGTGGTGTCGGCAGCAGCATCCCCTTTGGCTTGTCGGGAGCATAACTGTTAGACTATTAAAGCTATCAACATGAAACTTCATAGATAGATAGATCTCATTGAGGGGAAGCAATCGTGATACATCGACTATCTCCGGAATGCTCCGTAAGATAGATCTCGTGTCTGTCATGGAGCCATCTTGGCTTGATACATCCGAGGTGTGATCCGCCTGTGTTATAAGGCTATACAGGACGTGCATTGAAATAGCACTACATTTTATGTCGAAACGGTGATAAAAAAAGAAAAGTAGATGTATATTTTATAGGCATCTTGATCTATTAACTATAATGCTTACTTTGCAAACATAATTTCAAGAAATTATAATCCGATATCGAAACTGATTCGTGTTTACAAACTGTCCAAACTGAAAGCGAAACTAGACTTACAGACTAGTGAAACAGATTTTAAGGAAAATATCTACTCAATACAGACTGCGTTTTACAACTGGCTTACGAAAAGGCCTTATTTGTCAGGTAAAATAACATGTTTTAATAACTGATTTTTTTTCTAATTTACTGTATTATTAATAATTTGTATGTTGTTAATGTTATAATCATAAAGTATTATGATATTCTTCAGTATATCAGGTACTTTAATGTCCATATAATCATTAAATGTATGCAATTCAATAGTATTTCTGTTATTATTATTATTATTATTATTACATCATTTGTTTCATTGTATTCATGGTTTCTTATTAGTAGTTTACCATAAGTTAATCTGATTGAAGTTTGCAAGTCTGTGATTAATATGGGCATCTCCACAAGAATATCAAACCTGGCTGCGACTAGTATCCTTACAAGAGCTCGATGAGAAACTTCAGTTTAGAAACTCGACTAGAGTGTAAATAATCTAGCAGACCAACCAAATATTATCCCAGGATATAATGAAAGATGAGAGACTGCCAGTTTTATATAAATATAACTGTGATAAAGTGTTAACCGAAATAAAGGAACATCCTGTACTGTGACCATTTTAAGCTGTTTTCAGCTTCTGTGTCCTGAACTTGCAATACCAACATTAATGTATTTGAAACACATATATTTTAGAAATGGTTAAACTTTTATACAGCTTTGAATAATGCTTTGATATATTTCCCATAAAAATTTATATTATAATTAAAAAAAATTTTTTTTTTATTAAATACATGTATAATGTTAATGTAACCATCATTTTAAAAAATGTGATAAGAGGGAAATTTGAATATTTTTAAAACATAATCACTTAAAAACTTGAGAAGTGATGTGAAAGAAATACATATATTTTTATGTGCCTGATATGACAATGTTGAAATGTATGGACACATCCAGCAGCTGCATTTGGAATTAATGAAATCAGAAACTTAGCATTATCATTATACTAGCAAGTAAACAACCCAGACAGGACATTTCCTTAATATGATAGTACTCAGTTATATCTAGTCAGTAGAAACACATGAAATATGCCTTTATTAACAAGATTACCAATTGTACTGTATTTAGTGAGTCCGTGATGTATCTGCAATGATGAAGGAAGCAGTTTGCATCTATATAGTGTATTGATGGTGATAACGCAGTGATTTGTTTTGGAATTTTTACAACTACCCGTGCCTTTGAACTAGGGGAATTTTAGCGCGACAAACCTCAAAAAGGGGAAATTAGTAAAGTTTTTTTATATTCTTAATTGTCAACTGTGAACATTTTATATTTTTATTTTTTCGACTGATATATTTAACTTTTGATACTGCAGTGACTGTGTGCACACCTTTAAGACATGATCATTAGATGATATGATTCTTAAAGTTAGATAATTATTGTATAGGCAATTGGTCAATTGCCTCAAATAAAGGACTAATGGATGGTACTAAGTGTTTCTCTCCTGATGATGTCTCTGGAGTTTCATTATTCCTATATTAAAGTTGAACCAACAAAATTTTAATGTAAAACTGATATCAATTAGAGTTACTTGATTGTCACAGCAAATATTCATTTAAATTTTACAATATTTGAATGATGAACACAAGAGTCAGATTTCTGAGGGCAATTGCTGAGTGGCAATGCTAGTTTTCTTGTTTTATGGCCCTTGAATTTGTCAACCAATAGTTCAAGATCTTCATCTGTGAGGTGTCTTTGGTGGCGGCAAATCCTCATAGTGGCATCGAGATTACCTTGGGTTAGCCATTTTCTATTCTTAGTATGTATGGTGGCCATTAGAGAGAAACTTTTTACCCTAGAATTCGGCTATGGAAATGTGGTGCACATTATACATAGTAACAGTGAAAAATTTTATGGTGTTTTTTTTCTATAAAAAATTGTAATATATTCATCATATTTTGTTCATAATTAATTCATGTTTTTTAACACAAACACTGTATTATAATAAATTGCAAAATTATTTCCAATTAGAACAAACAACAAAATTCTTTAAAAACGCGATTCTATTTAATATAACCAGTTAAAACTAAAGAATGATAGCGTGACGTCATCAATTAACTGGGCTTCCAAATCTGCAAGCCGTTAGCAACACCCATAGCAACGGTGTCGGTTTTACTTCAAATGGCTTTGATGTGACAGTCGAATTTGCGGCTATCGTCTAGCAGTTTGTACCTGAAAAGCGTGTAACACGCTGAGCACGTGGTCTGTGTCAAAAAGCATCGATTGATGCTACTAAGTACTGTATCTGAACAAATGAAGCGCTGTTGATAGAGCATTAATGCATAAACGTACAAAGGGAAATATCGAGGATTTAAAGATTTCAAACGGTTGTTTTGTTGCATTGGATAAATTGGATATTTAATTTCGGGGTGGCGTACTATACATTGAATATATAGAGGATTTAATTATATTTGGATAAATACGTGTTTCATGCATAAGGTAACTCTGTGTGCGTATTTAAAATTTACTTACTGTTAATTACGTTTTGATTAAATTGGTGTAATAATATAGAATATCGACATTAAACAAATGCGGACAAAAAAGTGCAATATAACATCAACAGACATGGCAAAATCAGCTGCAAATGGTTACCAGATTTTAAACCACAAATTTTCCTTCCAAAATCGGGTCCGCGTTATACACGGTAGTGCCAGAACTGTTTTTATCGATGTCTCGAACGCTGATTTTCGGTCTGTTTGAAACCTAATATTGTGTGTAAAGAAGCAATACAGTTTCATCAATTTTTGATTGAAATGCCAACCCAGTCTAAGCCAGACTGAGGGGAAAATGTTTCTTATTTTGGGGACAAATTTGGTTAGTTTAGGGGAAAAATGGAGGTTTATTTGCAAGGGGAAACTGCCGTTATTCGGCAGTAAAAATAGGCTAAAAAAATCACTGTAACGTCAATCACCTTTATTTGTTGTAATTGTTTTTAACAAATTATATCGATTTAATATCATTTTCCTCCTAAAATCAAACATTGAAGTGACATTTAAACAAAATATGAAATCTAATTATCTGTACTCATTTGGTTTATTTACTACCATATATTTTTTGTATGCATTTATATGTGCAATGCTTATAATTAAAATAAATTACTGTGATTCTTTTGTTTTGTAGTGCAATGTTTAAATTAATCCCCAACTGGATTCAAAGTCAATGCAGTCAAATGATACCACACTTCAAAGTAGGGAAAGATCTAGAGCGAAATAGCAGGGTGCTGCACCCTGCTCCTTTTTGGTTCCCCCCTGCTGCTCCTCTGGGGTGGTCAACATAGAAATGCTGAAAATCTTTTAAAAATTAAATATATTTTTGCAAATATTATATGACATATGAATAGACCATGCTAAAGAACCTTAATTAGAAGCGTTATACTCATGAAAACCCTAAATTTAGCAAATCAATAGAAAATGTCATCAAACTGCTCCGGCTTTCCACCCTGCTCCTATTTAGCAGCACCCTGTACGTTTTTGGATCCTAGATCTTTCCCTATCATAGTGTTTAGATTTCAGAGAACAATAATTTTTATGCATTTCTATACGATGTGTCGTATCTGATAGGACTGGGTGTCCATATTAGTATTAAAGTGAGTGGCTTTCTTCTAATATATTTGATTAATATGTTCAGGAGCGTCTTGTAAATATCATAAAGCAACTCCAGAAAGTCATATTATGTATGAGCTTATGTTCAATACACAATTTCATACCAAAATGGCGGGTTTATTTTACATTTAAATTAAAAAGTGGAGGACCGTTGATAAAAATAAGTAAGGATACAACTTTAATATTACATATTCATCAATCGTTATATTTGCCAAAAGCAAAATTCGGTAGTGTAGCCTACATGTATGTGTTCAATAAAAAGAAAGCAAAATAACTGTTACACATTCATAAACTAGAAAATTTTTACCTGCGGACTAGTTACATTCCAATCAAGGTTGTGAGCGAATTATGTCAAAAGCTTCATAACTATGAAACACTAGGAGGTATGTTACAGTGCTCCACAGAAATGATGCTGAAGATAACTCACTACTCAGCATATTTCCAAACTCCATTTGGCTCCAAATTGAGCTGAAAATAACATTATTCCACAGCCAAATGGCATCTCGTTTTATTGACCGTACTGTTATTTGGGTAATTATTACCTCTGATCACTTTATTAATCCCCCGCCGCGAAGCGGGAGGGGGGTTATAGGAATGCCCTTCGTCCGTCCATCCGTCTGTTCGTAACATTTTCGTGTCCGCTCCACATCACCTATACCCTTCGAAGGATTTTCATGAAACTTGGCTCAAATGTTTAAGTCATTGAGACGATGTGCAGAAGGCATGAGTCATTCATGCCGGCTCAAGGTCAAGGTCACACTTGAAGGTCAAATATTCGAGCCTCCATTTTGTGTCCGCTCCATATCTCCTATACCCTTTGAAGGATTTTAATGAAGATTGGCTCAAATGTTAAGGTCATTGAGCTGATGTGCAGAAGGCATGAGTCAGTCACGCCGGCTCAAGGTCAAGGTCACACTTGAAGGTCAAATATTCGAGCCTCCATTTCGATTCCGCTCCATATCTCCTATACCCTTTGAAGGATTTTCATGAAACTTGGCTTAAATGTTTAGGTCATTGTGACGATGTGCAGAAGGCATGAGTCAGTTACGCAGGCTCAAGGTCAAGGTCACACTTGAAGGTCAAATATTCTAACCTCCATTTTGTGTCCGCTCCATATCTCCTTTGCCTTTTGAAAGATTTTAATGAAACTTGGCTCAAATGTTTAGGCCATTGAGACGATATGCAGAAGGCATGGGCCTTTCATGCCAGCTCAATGTCAAGGTCACACTTAAAGGTTAAATGTTTGAGCCTCCATTTTCGTGTCCGCTCCATATCCCCTATACCCTTTAAAGGATTTTCATGAAACTTGGCTCAAATGTTTTGCTCATTGAGACCATGTGCAGAAGGCATAAGCCAGTCACGCCAACTCAAGGTCAAGGTCACACTTGAAGGTTGAATGTTTGTCCCTGTAATTTCATGTCCGTTCTATGTCTCCTGTGCCCTTAAAGGATTTTCATGAAACTTGCCTCAAATGTTTATCACATTGAGGCAATGTGCAGAAGGCATGAGGCAGTCACGCCACCTCAAGGTCAAGGTCACACTTGAAGGTCAAATGCTTTAGCCTCCATTTTTGTGTCGGCTCCATAGCTCATATGCACTTTAAAGGATTTTCATAAAACTTGGCTCAAATGTTTATCACATTGAGGCGATGTGCAGAAGGCATGGACCAGTCCTGCCACCTCAAGGTCAAGGTCACACTTAAAGGTCAATTGTTTGAACCTCCATTTTTGTGTCATCTCCATATCTTCTATGCCCTTTAAGGAATTTTCATGAAACTGATTAAGGTCAGTGTGATACTTCAAAGTCAGCTTTAAAATCTAATGAAGGATCACGGCGGGGGATACAACTGTCCTTTCAACTGCCTTGTTTATGATAATTCCCAATAATTTTCAACGTTTTCGTGTGCAATTGTTGATGATCATGTGATTGAAAGTAGTCCAAAATGTCGCATATGTACCAGAGGCGATTTATGTTTAGAATCGCCTGTGTACCCAGAGTGAAGTGCAGTGCACATGAACCGTTACTCTGTACCTCATACTTTTGGAGTTATTGCCTTTTGTTTATTTTCATACTTGATTTTTGTCCAGAGCATAACTCTAAGACTATGAAAGCTATCAACTTGAAACTTCATAGGTAGGTAGATAGATCTCATTGAGGGGAAGTGCAGTGCACAAGAACCGTTACTCTGCACCTCATACTTTAGCAGTTATTGCCCTTAGTTGATTTTCTTACTTAATTTTTGTCCGGAGCATCACTATAAGACTATGAAAGCTATCAACTTGAAACTTCATAGGTAGATAGATCTCATTGAGGAGAAGTGCAGTGCACAAGAACCGTTACTCTGCATCACATACTTTTGGAGTTATTGCCCTTTGTTTATTTTCATACTTAATTTTTGTCCGGAGCATACCTCTTTGGTAGATAAATCTCATTGAGGAGAAGTGCATTGCACAAGAACCGTTACTCTGCATCACATACTTTCGGAGTTATTGCCCTTTATAAATTTTCATACTTATTTTTGTGGCGCATTTTTGGTTTTAATTAGTCTTTTCTTTGAATAAGCCAGAGTGCGGTGCTTTTGAAGATTTCAATAAATATGTTTAAAAAAAATGTGAGCATTAACCTCAGGTGCTTCTTCATTTGGATTCACGTAAGCTATCCGGCATCAGGCGACACATCCGACTCACGGAGTTCTAGTTTTATAAAGTTTTCTGTTAAAATCTTGTAAACTATAGTTTGTTGGAATACAATTGTATTGTGTGACAGCCAACTATCTTTGTACATTGTTTTAAAAAGAACCCCACCAAACAACATGTTAAATGTGTTTGCTTCAGGTGTGTCATTTCCGGGCTACAGTCTGCGATTGGTACAAGTTTTAATGACTCCTGGTCAGTCTGATATCTCACACATGATGAAACCAACTGGACACATTCCTCCCAGCATATCATGTGACCCTGACGTCATGGAAACCAGGTCATCAGCCCAGCTAGCAAGCCTGAAGCAGTCTGTCACCAAACATGCCAGCCTTGGTCGCAGCCACCCTGACCTGAAAGTATTCTTGCCAACATTCAGTATGTCTTGTGATCGAGACCATCTCACGCTACACGGTTTCCAGCAACTTGTTTCAATCGGCAAACACTACAGAGACTCGTACCTGAACAAAATGGACCACAAGTCCATAAAGCCTTTGTATTCCAGTATACGAGTGGAAACAATAGTATCAAGTGCCGCATATCAAAGTGCTTTGGGGCTGTTACATGGAATGTTACCACCGAATCAGTTCAATAAAATTAAAATAAACAAAATAACGAGGCATTTTTGTGATGCCCATGGTGTCAAAATTCCGTCCTGCTCCTGTGCCAGGGTACGCGACCTCTCGCCCTTCCTTACCCAGGCCATCGGAACAGGACGCTTTGCGTTCAAAAATTCATCTCCACATGGTGCTGAAACTTTGCTTAAAACGTTTCTTAACAGCACATTGTTAGATGTAACAGGTCTGCAACTATTCCGCCTAGCAATGCAATACCAGTGTTCAGCTTACAAAGCTCAGTGCCAGGAATGGAGCCTCTGTAACATGTTTACGGGTGAAGTGTTACAGAAACTTTATGATTTGTCCGCAGACTACCTCTACAGCTTGTACACTGATCACCTGTACCAGTCTTTCGCCAGACTGAAGGCGTATCCATTTCTACAGCAAGTCATTAATCGAGCCACCGAACCATCTACAAACCAGTCCATGTTTGTTGCCCTCGGAGACCAGAACTTCCTGCAACACGTACGAACCAGTCTGTCCTTTCTCAAGAGGGAAATCCCCCCACTAGCATCAAGGTAATAATGTATGATTATGTTGTTAACATTAACTGAACAGTCAAGCAGTCTCCCAAATTAGTTTCATTTATTTAAATGTTTGTATATGTAACATATTTATTAGGGATGTCAACGAATAATGGAATATTCAAATACTTGACCGAGTATTTGAATATTAAATGAGTATTCGAATGGCAAAAAAAATAAATAAAAATTCTCCATAATAAACTAGTTTTATTCTATAATCCGCGATCATTATGTTTTCACAGTTACCTTGATACCCGTAGGCGCAGTGGGAAATAACAGATTAAACAAACTGTGACAATCAAGTCATAAACTGACCATAAGAAGAGACCGATATTTGCGTAGTTTGTACGTAACATTAGTTGGGTGCTAAACTGAAGCTAATTGGAGACCGATGTTTTTACACTGACGCTATTTGGAGTACAATGTTTGAACAATGTATGGTGCATTATGCGGTTTAGGTGTTACTGTTAATTTAATTTCGTACCTTTAATTAGCGGTGCATTAACAACACATTTTTCATGCTGACTTTAAAGCATTTATTCTCTAAATATAACACACAAAAATGAGTATTACAGCACAGGTATATATTCTATGTGTTTCCCGATTAATCTCAAAGTATTCGCGTTCATTAAATAAAGTGTTTATTAAATTGTCAGATTGCATTTACAAATCATCATTCCTCCGCATACTTTTCATCCAGTATATTCAAATGTATGACAAAGTAAATGATTCAAAATAAAATATAAGAACTGTTTTCTATGTTGTTTTATTATGAAATCAATGAATCGGATGATGATGATGATGATGATGGAAAAATTTGTATTAAATTCATAAGAGTCGACAGCGATAAGAACGGTTTTTAACGACACATTAATTCATTTACGTATTATACATGCTGGATAAATAAACAAAGACTCGGACATTTAAATAACGAACAAATATTCGAATATTGAATTCGAATATTCAAATAGCATTTTGGTATTTGTTGCCATCCCTAATATATATGGTCTGGTGATGTGCAGCTCTGGTGTATTATCGAACTAACAGAGGCATACATGTTGTTTAAAATGCATTTGTGTATTGTCTTGGATGTTGGACAAAATACAATGCTAAGTTTTTAAATGCTGAAGTATTATATAAAATAATTTAAATTTAAATTTTGGTTGTGTTTGATTTTCCCGCCTTAAGAATGCAAACATGTTGTTCAAAATAATCTATTTTAAAATCTCTTTGACAACATGGTTACTTATCTAGATATTGGTCAATTACAAACCATGCTAGGTGAATATTTTATCACATGCTATACCTTGTTTCCCGTGTAATACACATGTGTAAGATAACATTTTGAGCGTTTTAATTGGCTACATATTCTTTGACTGACCAATCGGATGATGTTATTTTGGTAAAATGACGTCGTCAACATGAAGGGACGTCACGTCAGTACACCACGTTTTTTATTTATCAGCATGTTTTGGTAAAATTATAAGAGTTTTGTTTGGTTTAAAAGCATGTGATAAAAAAGATCTGACACTCATCATTTTATACCATATTTTATTAAACTCGTCAAGGCTCGCTTGCTAACAAAATTCCTGAACTCGTTTAATAAAATATGGTATGGAATGACAACTCGTGTCAGATCCTATATATGTTATATTGCATTGTACATGTATGTACCTATCTTATTTTCTGCATCATGTTTTTCAGGCTTATATTTGAGATATTCCAGAAGAACAATGGCCAGAAAGCAGGCGGCGAATTGTTCTTCAGAATCCTTGACAATGGTCAAGGAATCTCACACCTCATTCCAGGCTGCAGTCAAGGCAACAAACTGTGTCCACTACACAATCTGGTTGCCATGGTAACTGATTTCAGAAGGGAATTTCTACATCAGTGCTTTCAGTATCCAGAATAATTGCTTGCTTGTTATTACTTCTAATGTTTTTATATGTGCATACATGTCTCGTACCTACTCCGAGGAAGTTTTATTTAAATTTTGCCTGGTGTGTCTGTCCATCATACATTGGTGACAGAACTTCTAACCAGCTTTATAGGTTATACATTTCTAATATGTGATGTAGGTGACATGGAGGCACTATGTGAGTGCTTGATTTACCTCCCTTGACTTGAGGTATACTCTATGCTTCAATGTATGTTGTGTTGTCTTAATTGCAACATTTTACATTTTAAGTTCATCATATTAAGACATGTTCCAAAAAAAACCAGAAGTTACTGATTTCAAGCTACTAGGAGTTAATGGTTGCATATCGATATTTTATGTCTGCTTTACACTCCCTCTTGCCCTGGGTTCATTCTGTCAATTCTACTGTTAACAGATATGTTTATAGATGTTTATTTATCATTTTGGATATATTTTACATTATTTTTTTCTGAAGTGCTGATTTGTTTAGAAAGAGATATAAAAAAAGCATATGAGGTGCGTCGTGGGAAAACCGGTCTTAATGCATGTGCGTAAAGTTTCATCCCGGATTAGCCTGTGCAGTCCGCACAGGCTAATCCAGGACGGCACTTTCCGCCTACAGTGGATTTATGTTTAGAAGAGACTTCCTTGAAACAGAAAATACCATAAAAGCGGAAAGTGCTGTCCTGGATTAGCCTGTGGGATTGCACAGGCTAATCCGGGACGACACTTTACGCACATGCATTAGGCCCGGTTTTCCCACGACGCGCCACATATCTTTTTTTGTCTATGAAAGTAATAAGTTTCTTATTTAATAAAGATTGCCAGGATGTGACAAACCTTCTACATTGCTTTTATAGTTTTCTAGGTTGTATTTAAAGCAAAGAACTATGTTCACATGAACAACTGCTGGCTGTTTACTGGTATAAATATGTTTAAATACATTTAGAAATATATTGTTTTGGTGTAAACAACATTTATGTTTCATTCTGTTATATTATATAACCATGACATTTAAATGTTCTTCATTTATTGATGTGTTCATTCCATGAAAGATATGTTCCATTGTATAATAGATCTGAAATTTTTTGTTGGAGGGGCGGGGGGGGGGATTTTCAAAGTGATAGTATTGATAATGCTTTTAAAATGGATAATTAGTTAAGTGTGACCAATACATTTTGAGGGTTGATTGTGAAAATATTGTGTCTGATATAGAAATGTTATGCAGAAACAATAGATTCACGCTCAACCTTCGCCTTGGCCTAATCTTGCATTGAACAGTTCAACTGGTCAGTGCATATTACTGGCCTTTTCGTACCTTGAGAGGTTTGAAACGTTGGATGTGGTATACAAACAACTGATAATGTATTACATGTAATAAGGAAATGATGCATTAGTGGTTTAAAAGTGATGGGTTTAATTTGCAAACTTTGGTCACATTTTAATGGTGTGGATATGTTAGCAAATTAGGTCATGGTATCTTGTTGTACATTATGTTTTTTTCACTTTTTGCAAGACCTTTTGTGTTCACTTACACCACTGACAGAAATAATGGGCTAAATGATAGTGAATATTTTAACATTTATTAGGCTCACTGTATTACTTATGCAATTTGTTGGAACAGAGTTACTGACTGTGTTAAGGTGGATTGGTGTCAGACAACTATGAATGACATAGATATAGGTTATTGATATTGTAGTTATGTAATACCAATTTTATTGCCCTCCGTTTATGAAAAAATATACAAAAATGGACATTATTCAGGATAGGGACATCATTTTTCATACATTTTCAAAACGTTTGTTCACACCTGTCAAAACAGTAATGTCTTCATCATTTCCAGTACTCCGGTCAGCCGTTGGGCCATCGTGGCCCACGTTTTACATCTGTTAAAGGGACTTGTTCACAGATTTTCGCATTTTTTGAAGTATGCCATTAATTGTCTTTAACTTGACAGATTGAAGCATAGGAACTAAAAAGCTTAAGTGTAAAAACTCAAAAAGTATTTAGAAAAAAAAAGAAAAGAAAAAAATCGGTCCCACCGGGTTTTGAACCCGGGACCTCCAGATTAAAAGGCTATCGCCTTAACCACTCGGCCATTCCGACTTCTGTATGTCATGCTGCATTATTTACGTAATGTAAATGTTCCACTTGTTTTCAAATATTTCAACGAAAACAACAGAAACACTCCAAATTATTCAATCGTCGAGCGTTACACACGCTTTATAATTTTTTCAATTTCAACTGATGATTACTCATAAACGAAACGGTTTTTACAGTATATTTCTAGGTCCGTAGTGTTATTTTGCTCCCTTGCTTTCACTGTTTTTAACTTTTTGGAATCAGTAACAAACAGTTGAAAAATTGTCGACCTGTGAACAGGTCCCTTTAAATTGTTTATTTATGTTATAAGTTTTTGTAAGTATTGATTTTCAAACATCGCTGTACTATACATAAATATCCTTTCAGAAAAATCATACTACCATGTTGAAAGGAAAACTTATTTAATAAGTATTATAAAGAAATCCATGTAATAATTCAATCACTTTACCATGTAATCAAAAGTGTCAGTATATATATGTTTAAAAGCTTCCTACACATGTGCCTGCACATTCAGTTTTATTTCAGTGTATAATTCTGTATTACATGTCAATATGTTAGTATTCTTATTGTTTGATATCGTATTATTTCATACTGAGTCTGTATTTTTCCAGTAATCTGAATGTATGTACATTTCATGTACTAACATCGGAAAGGAAACTGCCATTAGTCATCTAAGGGCAATAACTCAATATCTGCAGTTCAAAATGTAAGTATTTATTGAGTTCTTGAACTATGGTGACGCATTGTTAATCCCCTGTCGCGAAGCGGGAGGGGGCTTATAGGAATGCCTTCGTCAGTCCGTCTGTCCATAACATTTTCATTTCCGCTCCATATCTCCTATACCCTTTGAAGGATTTTCATGAAACTTGGCTCAAATGTTTAGGTCATTGTGATGATATGCAGAAGGCATAAGTCAGTCGCGCTGGCTCAAGGTCAAGGTCACACTTGAAGGTCAAGTATTCGAGCCTCCATTTCGTGTCCGCTCCATATCTCCTATGCCTTTTGAAGGATTTTCATGAAACTTGGCTCAAATCTTTAGGCCACTGAGACGATGTGCAGAAGGCATGGGCCTTTCACGCCATCTCAAGGTCAAGGTAACACTTGAAGGTTACATTTTTGAGCCTCCATTTTCGTGTCTGTTTGGCTCAAATGTTTTGTTCATTGAGACCATGTGCAGAAGGCATAAGCCAGTCACGCCAACTCAAGGTCAAGGTCGAACTTGTTTGAGCCTGTATTTTCATGTCCGTTCTATATCTCCTATGCCCTGTGAAGGATTTTCATAAAACTTGGCTCAAATGTTTATCACAGTGAGGCGATGTGCAAAAGGCATGGAGCAGTCTTGCCATCTCAAGGTCAAGGTCACACTTAAAGATCAAATGTTTGAGCCTCCATTTTTGTGTCAGCTCCATATCTCCTATGCCCTTTAAGGAATTTTCATGAAACTGATTAAGGTCAGTGTGATACTTCAAAGTCACCTTTAAAATCTAATGAAGGATTACGGCGGGGGATATAGCTGTCCTTTGGACCGTTGTTGTTGTTTTTGTACATGTATATTCTTTTGTGTTGTTGTTGTTTTCCTAATTGACTCTCTGCAAGTCACTCATTGCTCAAACTGAGAAGGTTTAGAATGGCTGTGCTATTAGTTATTATTAGCATTTTTATGCATGTTTTATTTGCGGCGTGTCGTGGGAATCCTGGGCTTAATGCATGTGCATAAAGTGTTATCCCGAATCAGCCTGTGCAGTCTGCACAGGCCAATCCAGAACGATACTTTCTGCTTTTATGGTATTTTCTGTTTCAAGGAAGTCTCTTCTAAACATAAATCCACTTTAGCTGGAAAGTGTCGTCCTGGATTAGTCTGTGCGGATTGCACAGGCACATCCGGGTCGACACTTGAAGCACATACATTAAGCTTGATGACACGCTTCACGTGTTATATTTATACAGTGCAGAATATAATTGTGCTTAGTACAAGTAATTATGTCCTTTAATCAATTATTTTCCTATTTGTTTGCTTTTTTGTTATGAAACATAAATGTAGCACAGTACAATTCAATGTGTGTAAATTATTTGTAGCTAGGACAACAGTTTTGACGCATTATTTGTAAGATTTGAGGTTAAATAATGATAATTTGCCCACAAAGATAATTAATAACTATGTAATGATCAAATGAAGAACAACAAAATATTAAAATATTTTCCAATTTTATTAGCTTGACCATTTACAGAATAGTTAAGAGTTATTCTACTTGCCTGTTTGTTGGCGTTGGCTTTATGCTCTGGTTAAGGTTCGCGTGCAACAAAATAGTATCTATATCTACTACAGATATTCAACTAAAACACTTCACCCATGTCTTCAGGGTCCTTATATAAGGACACAGGCCAAGTCCCATGACTGTGACCTGCATTTTAGCATAATTATGCCCCTTTTTGTACTTAGAAATATTCAGGTTAAAGTTTGCATACACATCTCTGTAACTACTACAGATATTCAATTGAAACTTCACATAGGTTTTTGGGGTCGCTATGTAAGGTCACTGACCAAGGCCCATAGCTCTGACAAAAAGGTATGAAAACCATAGTGGAGAGCGCTGTCCTGAGACAGCTCTTATTAAGATAGATCTTAGAATTGATTGTGTTACTCATGAGATTGTATTTGTTACAAATTATCTTGTTAATATTCTGGTGACATGAACAGTTTTTAGGATAGAACATTTGTGAGTTTTTGTTGTTAAACAAGTTTTAATGATTTGATGGTTGAAGATCTGATTGTATATAGTATTGACTTATGCTGTCTAGCAATTACACATACCGGTAATACTTACCTAAAACACTGATGTCATTGGCGGATTTATATTTGTCAATGGCTTATGCCCCCTGTAAAATTGATCAAAATTATATTATTTTAATCTGACAATAACTTAAACCTAAGCATATGATTGCCAATGACATGTTATTCACTCATTTTGTTTTCCTGTTTATGTGGGATTTTTGTTAAATTGTTCCGTTGTGTCAATATTGCCCATGTCCGATATCTATACCAACATGTTATAGAGACCAAAAGCAGTTTGATGGCTGTACCTGAATATTGCCATCCTCCACTAATTCAAAATACTGTATCCAGGCCTGGATGTGTATGTTACATTTAATATAATGTATCAGGTTGCTTATAGATAATTTGTATGAACTGTTTGTGAAGGGCTAACATTTAAGTTGGACACCTATTCCATATATGGCTATATGTTTATGTATATTGCAAGACACATGGAGCACAAAAATTAATATAGCTCATGGAATATAAAACGCATCTTCAAAAGTATACTATTTGTTACCATAACGTTTAGTGTATGTGATGCTATTTAATCATATTGTATTAAGACATTGTTAATTATCTTTCTGTATGCATGACTTAAACTTGATTTTAAACTTTTTAAATTTTAACAAATCAAACCAATGCTTATCTTTTTCAACCATTTTGATTGGCTAGTTTGTGAGATTAAGACTTTAAAAGATTCAGTTTTGAGTCTTGTAGTCAAGATTCATAGAATTGTATTAGCATCATTTACCCTCAATATTAATGGAAAAGCTGTAGCATATTTTTAACGAGTTTAAATAAATTAAAAAACTTAAATCAGTATTACCAATTTACATGTTTTGTTGTTTTCAGAAAAATTGAAAACAAATGTTTCACTGTATTTCAGTGAAATCATATTTATTGTCTTTATTTATTTGTGTGAAATGCATTCCTAGCAGAACATGATGTCTTAATGTATAGAAACCATATCACTTATGCCTTTGAAGGTTTGAATCGTTGGTGCTGTTGTTATTTGTTTATTACTTTGATTGTATGATTGCTTTTTGGAGCTTTCACAGATTCACAGATATAAAATGTGTTTTAATATTAAATAGTAATAATAATCTTAGTTTTGTCATGATGCCATAAATGTTAAATGCAATATTGATTACAGCACCAATATTGATTAAGTTATCATTGACTTTGAGTGAAATATCTAGCGCACAGTTTAGAAGTTTAAAAAATGTGTACTTTTCTTACTTTTTGGGCATTTTGTATGACAAGGCTTAAAATTAAACAGTATTGTTAACATTTACAAATGGAAATGTTTTGCTTGTTATGTTAATCTGTAATGTTACAACAGGTTTAACTCATTTTGGGCTGTTTGTTAATTTCTTTTAACCCATAAAGTACATGTAGTTACGTTAGCTTGTTCAAATTTCTTTGTTACTCGAACGTGAATGGGAACAACATTCAATGTGTCATGTTCATAACCTTGACTAGTTTGCAATATGAACTTGTGACTTAAATGTCCTGTTGGAATCATGTGAAAATCAAGTGACAGGTTATTATAAAGTTGTATCTAGAGAAACATAAATTCTGCATCGCTTGACTGTAAATAAGTGTGCATTAGTGTATTGAGTATATCTATCTATTGAGAACACTATACCTTTTGCATTGTAGGCATTTGATGTGTTTTCTTGTGATTTTATTTTTGCTAGAGACTGTAACAGAGTTCGCTTCTCCAGTGTGGGAACGAGTTTAACAAATCTGTATTTTATGTGTTAACTATTTGTTAACGGATCATGCACTTGTTTAAAAGTCGTGAATTCCTAATAAAGCGTTTTATGAGCTTTTGTGTCAGTTGTGATACATGTTACGTATGTCATTGAAGGTATATGTAGTCGATCTTATTTCCTGGCAAGTATCCCTAACCCACCAAGCGCAAGACGTTGTAAAGATTCTTACATTTAATGCATCGTCTTAACCTAAGAACGAAGTGCGAATTTCATTTAAGTCATTTTATTGCACGATCATTCTTTAAAACAGCGTGGGGGGGGGGGGGGGGGGCGAAAAACATTTCCTGCCTTCGAAAATGCATTTCTGCTCTGTTTCAAATGTTCATCAATACATTACTACTGTAAATAAATTTGGGAAAATCGGTATGACGACATTGAATATATAATTGTATATAGGGGACGACATTGAATATATAATTGTATATAGGGGACGACATTGAATATATAATTGTATATAGGGGACGACATTGAATATATAATTGTATATAGGGGACGACATTGAATATATAATTGTATATAGGGGACGACATTGAATATATAATTGTATATAGGGGACGACATTGAATATATAATTGTATATAGGGGACGACATTGAATATATAATTGTATATAGGGCGGAAAGAGAAACTTCTGTCAATACCATAAGCCTTCACTTGACCAACAAATTAACACTTAAACAGCCGGAAGTTGGCACATGTGCCGTGCGTGTGGGTGTGCGTACGTGTCTATGCGAGATATAACTTTTGGTAGGCGTGGTGCATTTCGTTACCTTCTTGTCACAACTGTTCAGTTCATGAATTAAGAAACGCGTCTTATAAAAAAACCTAGTACATTATATTGTAACCCAAAAGTTTTAAAGCGACCGACTAAAAGTATGCCTTTATAATAATAAATATTCACTAATAGGAACTTTCCGAACATATTCACAGATTGGCAAACTGACAATTTCCACTTTTGACATATATTCCACAATTAAAGACGTTCACAACAATTTCAACACCATTTTCTTAAAACTTTGCATAAACATGCGTCAATATATCCCAAAACTAAAACATTAAAAAAATCGGGTTCACCGGGCTTGTTCTGGAAATATTGGGCTGTGAATACGGTACCTGTCGACGCCCTTATGTCGGTTTGTGTGACTAGCTATGTGAAATTATATAAAGCGTTCATATTCAAACAAGGATGGAGATTTTTAAATGCATCTTTTTAATGTTTCGTTTGGCAATATGCAAGTGCAGTTTAATGATTAAACGCGCTTTATCTGCAGTTACTATTTACAAAATGGCTTTTAATGGACGCTTAAGGAGGTTAATTATGCATTTAATATGCCTGTGAAAACATCAATAAATAATCAAATATACGAATATCTTTTGTTCCAGTTTTAACATATTTTGTTTAAAAAAATCCCATATGCATGCGTCATTGTATACTGAAACTAAACAGTCCACAAAAGTAGGGGTCAGCGGCCTTGTTCCGGAAATGTTGGGGTTTGTATACGGTACCTGTCGACGCCCTTTTTTCAGTTTGGGTTTTTATTTCCCCGAAGGAGGGCATATAGTAATCGCACCGTCCGTGTGTGGGTGGGTGCGTTAGTGCGTGGGTGGGTGAGTGGGTCCGTCCGTCCAGACTTTGTTTCCGCTCTGTAACTTTTTAATGCCTGGATGTATTTTAATATAACTTCAGATTAATAACTATGGATGCTTTGATAAAAAATGAAGTTTCAGAAAGCATTATTAGTTCCCATTTGACCTACGTAAATGTCCAGTCAAATCCATTATTTTAACGGTAAATGTAGGTAGAGCGTTTATTATTATCAAAATACATGTGTATAGTGACAAACAAAACATATGAAAACATATCAGTTGAAAGAACCATAAACTTGTTTGAAAAAAAGCTCTCCTATATTCTTAAAACATTGATAAACAAGGCGTGTCACAGGATGTGACATATGCCCCCGCAGCATATGCTCGTCAGAGGAAGGCAAAACAATGTCAGAGTACAATAATTATGCCCTGGACAAATATCTTTAGATTTCAGCAACACAACTGTTTGTTGTTCTGACACACTGCCTCATAATGATCTTCATTCCCACCAAGTTATTCCATTCCTTACATGTTGGCAAAAATGATGCTTCCTAAAAATAGTTCATTCTAATATTTGACCTTTAAAGTGTAACCTTGGACCCGCAGACCTTGACTGAGGAGCATGTAAGTGGTATGCGACACATCATCTGGTAATGGGAAAAAATAATCTGAAGTAATATTAAAATCCTTCAAGGCTTTTGGAAGATATAGAGCAAAAAGAAAATTCCTTGACATTTGACCTTGAATTGTGACCTTGACCTTTGACCAAGGACCGTGGGAGTTATACACGACACATCGCCTGGTCATGGGAAATAATAATCTGAAGTAATATTAAAATCCCTCCAAGCGTTTAGAAGTTATGGTGGAGAAACAGAAATCCTTGAACTTTGACCTTGAATTGTGACCTTGACCTTTGACAGACGAGTATGGAAGTTGTATGAGACACATTGTCTGCTCATAGAGAATAATAATCTGAAATAAAGCTAAAAACAATTAATGATTTAATAATTTGTTTCTCAGGCAGCGCCGCAACGTATTTTGATTTAATGCCAAACAAGAAATTATTTACTATTTTTTGACGATCGTGCCCGTGTTTTTCAAGAAGCAGTCCAGAAAATGTTACTAAACATCAAACTTTGCAGAAAGTGTTTCTAATGGGCATGTTACCGAACAAAATACACAAACTATGCGTTGCAAGATGTGAATTATTAACATTTTGGTAACTTGCTATAGTCTATTTTCTGTATGCGATAACTGGTGATGACTCTGAAGTAAACAAGCATGTTCATTATAGTATTCCGTTCGTACCAAGCGCTTTTGAACAATGCCTTTCGTAAATAAGAAACAGATTTCGGACGTATAAACACCACACACATTCATAAGAACTATTACTACAATTACGATGTATTGAATTAGATCCCATGGGCAGCGGCTTAAAATTAAAAGAATCCGCATATTAACATAGTGGAAGAAGAGATACCCGGTAGAGATTTCAGCATTTCCACAAATTTTCTTCCTGTCTGATTTATATTATATAAGTCGGATATACACAAATTGTGAAATACTGTGTACATTTTGAAACAAAATGTCATATTCGACTGGGAACCTTTATAAATGTCGTCTATTTGTTGATTTAAACTTTTGTTTCGTAGATGCTTTTGCTTGTGCAAATAGCATTCATTTTTTTTTGAAGAAAATCTGTGTCAATATAAGTCCAATGGAAACAAACGAAAATGCCAGCTGCATTTAGAAGTGTTGATTTTCCTGTCCAAAATTGTTTGATTTATTGCAAAAATAATTCATATTTTTGACAGTTATAAAAAATATGAATTACGAAAAGTTAAATTCTATAAATAGAAGTACTTTAATGCTGATGTTCTATCAATTTTATGGCATTTATGTTAATTATGAACATTCAAATTGATTGCCTTTTTACATCAACTTGCATAATAGACAGTTTGTGATTAATAAATCTATATTTAGAATTTTATAAAAAGGGATGCTTATGTTGTTATTATGCTTATGTTGTAAACTTACAATTGTCTTTAATATGTACTTAATTACTTGTTTTAATAAGCCATTACAGAATGCCAATAGAAAAGAGTAGGAGAAAAAAAAAGTTCAATAAAAAAAAATTCGCCTCCCTCCTGATTTTTTTGAAGAAGTGCCTGAGAAACAAGTCATTTATTTTTTAGCCTAAGGAATGTAATAACTTGGTGGAAATGAAGATCAATATGAGGCAGTGTGTAACAACAACAAACAGAGATGTGTTGCTGAAATCTCTAGATATTTGTCCAGGGCATAATATTGTACTCTGACATTGTTTTGCCTTCCTATGACAAGCATATCCTTCGGGGGCATATGTCACATCCTGTGACAAGCCTTGTATTATACAGTACATGTATATATAAGTTCTATGAACTTTTACTAGTAAAACAATTTATTTGAATGGACACTACTATAGTCTAGAGATTATAAAATACGAGAATGTACCGAATATACATGTGAAACATCAAAATACACATATGACCATATGGACTTCTGCCGTAAGGACATCGACATATCAGCCCGGTCTTGTGTTCTGTCATTTATGCATTATATATTATTAATTGTTCGTTTTTTAGGGTATTTTTTCCAGTCCGGCCTTGTGTTCTGTCATTTATGCATTATATAGTATTAGTTGTTCGTTTTGTTTTTATGGTATTTTTTCCTGTCCGGTCTTGTGTTGTCATTTATGCATTACTGGTATATAGTATTGGTTTTTCGTTTTGTTTTCAGGGTATTTTCTCCATTTTGATTATTTAGGTGCCCTTCTATTCAGTGCGGTCATCTGTTATGTTTCTTGGATTTGTTTCATATATTAATTATACATGCTTGTATGTCACATCTATTAATTTATATCTGTTATTATTGTTATGTATATATATTATACATTGAAAAATGAAAGTATAGATATATACTTGTATACTTTTTAATATATTCAATAATATATTCATCTACTTAGCCATCGTAAATGCAATCTCAATAAATGCATCAAGTAGTTAATTTAAGTATTTAAAAAATATAAAGTACATCATAAGTTGGATATAATGTAAGTGCCGAAGTGTCTAACTGTAAGTGCCGAAGTGGCAAATTGTAAATGCCGCAACGATTCGCTGGTGCCGAAATAACGAACTGCCGAATTCACTAGGTGCCGATATAAATAGCATTTCCCTAACCGTTCCCTATCTCAGTATAGTTATTAGTACATTTGCTATTTTCACAACGCAGGCACATATTAAAGACACAAACAAGACTGAGTGAGGACACGTAACTGAAAACATGTTGAAATTACGCCTGTTTTTGTGCTTTATCGGCACATTGGCTTATTCGCAGGGAATGATATTTAGGCGTGATGTGGCTGCCTCTCCAATACTAGAAAATGTGAAATGTTTTGACATGTTTACCAATCAACAAGGATCACTCATAAAATATCTTCCGGTTGTTGTTGCTCGCTGTGAGTCGCCCATCATTGGTTCTGAGTCAACAGTAAAAAAAATGTGTGAAGATCTTATATCATGGAACGTGTGCAAGCTGAAAGGTGCTGTGAATGATAATGACTTTGATAATGCCTTTGGCATTGTGGCTGAGCAAAGTATTGTTGAATATGGAAATGAGTCCACTGCGAAAAAAGTGTGTCAATCTTTGTCTTTTCTCAACATTACAGACTGTCTAACCGTTTGTGGAGAGGAGGAAGGAAAACATATGTGCAGTTATTATAGTGGCATGGTAACAGAACTACAAGAACAATTTAAAGGTAAGGTTAGATACTTCAGTGCCTTCCCCAGGAATTTTTTCAGGCGTCCCGGCCCCGATAGGGGTCGGTTAGGGAGGGGTATGCCCTCCCTACCTCGAAAATATTTTTGCGGCACTTGTCAAATGCCGTTATCTGGTGCTTTCTAGCTCTTAAATTTAAGGCTAACTTGTTTTAAATTGTAGGTAAACGTTTAAACGAAATGAAATAAACAAAACATCATTTTTTAATTGGTATACCTCTAAACTTTTAAAGCAAAAGCGTCATTGTTGTTGCGAAACTGAGAGTAACAACTGTTTCCTGATGTTTTTGTCCAATCGCATCAAATTTACACAGTGACGTCATGGTTAAATCCACTATTCTCGTCGTTATGGAATTTTTAGGTTACACTCAGTCTACTTATGGAGCCTATTTTTGTATTAATTATGTTCATATGGACATGTGTTTAATGTTTTAATCGTTACAACTGTTGAACGTAGTACTGATTAGATCATTGGTGAATTGTAAAGATCGTGATTAAAATACATGTATATTATACATGTTTTGTTCTTGGATAAACGGCTGAAAAATTTCCTTGTGCTAGTTATGCCTACACGCGTCGAATGTTAAAGACCCGTATTTAGTAAATCACATGGTCGGTACATGCATGCTTTCCATGTGTGGAACATGACGTAATTGTCAGCAGACATTTCACGCTCTTTTGTAGAAAACACAGGTTTTACATGGCAGACATTTACATAAACAATACAGCTTGTGTTTACGAAACTACAATGAACGGTAACACTGGATAGGCTTTTCAGATTACGATTTCATGTTAGCGTAATTCTGACTGATCTTTCGCAGTTTAATTTTTCAAGTTATTAAATTCATCAAAAAAATTAGTGAGGACATTATAAAATACTGAAAGGGTGAGCAATCTTTTTACAGTCGATAATACGCATGGAGGCGCGTATAAGGTTACTTGTGTGTGGATACATGCCTATTGCGCCGATTGGTCAATCATAACGTCATTCCAAAGCGAAGATAAACAGAGCGTTTCTTTTGGCTTACATCGATTTTACTGCGAGATGTAACTCGGCCTACAGGCGGTGCTTCGCGGTGATTGATTGCGGCTTAGGAATAACTGTAAATTGTTAAAATTTTCGGTGAAGTGACGCTTGCTTTGATTATTCACCGTCTTCATTGAGTGGGTGTACATGTTTCTTGAGTGAAAAACGGCCATTGTGACTTAAGAGATTAGCTTTCACAGAAGGAATGGTCGGTCTGCTGCAGTCAACACAGCTAATTAATTGATAAAATACACTCACCCTGGGCGATGTTTATAAGCGCAACACCATGTCTAGGCGCCCTAGATGTGTTTAAGTTAAAATTTAAGCGCCCTGGCATCGGGGCGCTAAAACGGCCTGGGGAAGGCCCTGATACATTTCTTTAAAGAATTTTTATGAAAACAAATTTATTGAACTATCAGGGTTTCCCGCAGGCCTGTTTTTGCTTGTCACGCCCAACAAGCCTTCAAAGTATTAAGTTGTTTGCCAACATGCTTAAAAATTGCCAAAATGCCTTAATTTTCAAAGCAACCACCGATAATCCATACATCTTAGTTTTCTAATTACAAACATATTTAGTCAAGGGGACATAAACCAATGCTGTATCAATCAATATGGTCTCACTTCCAACAGTGTAATTGACAAGCCACTACACAGGACAGGTCCACCCTGAACAATCTCAGAATTTAAATGCGCAGACTTGTTTAAGGGCGGAGTTTATATATCCATCAACACCACTAATTATTATGTGACAAGGTACATGTATGTACATGTTTTCCTAGAAAGCGGGACAGCTATCTTATAAACATTTAATTGTGTACATTTTATTTTATTCTGAAAATCTATTATGAACAAACAAACATACTGCAAAAAGACTCCTTTTTTTAAAACACAATTTGACCTCATCAAACATTCTAGATAATGTCTTGATCAAATGATTATTCTTAAACAAAGTCATTTATAAGGCTTTTACCCATATTTCACTTTTATTATTAATTCACAGATCAGCTGTACATTAGTGACACATATTTGAACACTTATATATACCATATTAAAATACATGACGTATATTTTAATCCAATTTAAATTACCCATGAAGAAAAACACGTCAAGCATTTATACATAAAACATAACACGTAAAAACATGTGCACATACTTTTCCATGTATGGCACATGAAGAGCAAAAGATAAGGCACATATTTGCATAAATATGCAATTCTTAAACCCCTTTTACGCAATTAATTATAAATTTGATGAGTAGAAAACTCGATTAAAATACCCAATACGCAAAAACTGCAAACTCAGTGCGTAAAGTAATTGACTGACATGGGTACGAAATGACCGATCGATATATTCTAAACAGCCAAAAATGAATGATTACACAATTTTTATGTTACGAAATGACAGACACACTTATAATATGCAGCAGTTTGATTGGATGTTCTATTTAACGTTAACCACACCTGTCCAATGGAGATTAATCAAATTATTTCAGCAGTGTTTTTTTTCACCTTCAGGGGAAAGATGGCGGGGCCCTTCAGATGGGGAATTTTACTGCAGATGGGGAATTTTTTGAAAGAAAAGCAGTTGAGTATTTTGACCCCTGAAATGTTCATTTTGACCACTCAAAATTTTCTAAATCTGCTGAAATCCCTGTTATTGTTATAATTAAAGAACATTGAGAGCCATTATGAAAATGGGGTAATCTGGACAGCAAATAATTTAAAAAATATTAAATTGCATTTATGGTACCGGTACATACAATTAACACATTGATTTCGTATGTTGTTTCCATGATTGACCATGAACGTTAGTGATGCAAGGGGGGGGGGGGGGGGAATGTGCCCTCAAGAAATCCTGCAGGAAACCCTGTATTGTAGGATATAACTTATATCAGTGTTTTATGTTTGTTACACTAGTTTATACATTGTATATATAATATGAATTTTAATATATGTTTTAATTAAATAAGGTCTTTTACTGCTTATATTACTTGTTTAAAAGAGCAAGAAAAATATCGACTAAACTAAAATAAGTATTTAAAAAAACTTATTTTTTTCAAAATCAAATAAAAATTGATTGATCAGTAAATTACCATTGTTATACTTGTTATATGTAAAGTTATGTTTATTTGAATAGAAGATCTAAGATCCATGTGATATTCATTTTAACAATTCATCACAGCAAAATTCCAAATTGTCTGACCTTTTTGGAAAAAGGTCCCATAAAAAAGGCTTGATTAGATACTCGAATGGTATGGACATTAGTTAAAGTAATTATAACATATAGTCGTTGCTTTGTCCGTCTGTCCAACTGTCCTATTTTCTTGTAATGACTATTTCTCAGCAACTACTGGCCAGAAATCTTCCAAGTCCAATAACTCTGGGAAAAATAGTTGCAGCCTAATGTCCTGGTTCAGTGCACACCTCTTGGTAATGAAAATTGTGGCAACATTGAAGTTGCGCATATCACCGACACAAAGGAGCATGGCCTTTGGACTCGGCGCTATTTAAATTTTAAATATTACATACCTATCATCTTTTTACAAAAATCTCTGAAAACAATGATTAATCGATACATTTCAGTATGCCTATGTTGGAATGCATGGGCATCGATTGCCACCCATGAACTACTGGCCTGAATTCAATGGAAAGTTTCATTACCAAGCTAGTGTTTGCACAGTAGCAGGATGTTCTGCTTCAGTGACTTTTCTTAGAGTTATTGGCCTTGGAAGATTGCTGAAATTAGTGTATAGTGCACAGTTCTTGTCCGGGTTGTTTCTCATCAACTACTTTATTATATGCCGTATAAAAAAAAATAAAAAAATTATAATTATATTATAATTAATAGGCTGATGAATCAACTCTGATCCATCATTTTATACTATCATGATTATGTGTTCTATATATGTCAGCATAATGCTATTTTACATTTCTTACAGGTCATCATTTTTCTGCCAAACGTCGTAACGTCACTGTATGACGTCGACGTCACTTCCTTTGTTTATATTTATTATTTTTATTACTACCGATGAAGGCATCATGCCAAAACGTTTAGTGTATTAAAATTAAATAAACAAACGCGTTTGTGCGATAATTATTATTATTATATGCCGTATGAAATTCAGTGATACTTGTTTGTATGGTATGTTTCTGTCATGCTCCAATACAGTTTGGGCCTCATATTTGGTCCTGCAGTGTTAGTGGTTTTTAGTTATTTTCAAACCTTTCTGATTACATTCCCATTACCGGTACTTGGCAAAGCACATTGGGGGAGTATCCACCACATTCACTCATATCCTTGTTTTGATATTCTGCAATAACAGTTTTACAGTACAGAGTCTACACCAGTATACATGTACATATTTTGCTGTAACTGATTCCGTCTCGTGTGATTTTTACGTAAGATTTACCATCAAGTAGTGTTACCCTAAATGTTGCTATTTTTAGATAGACAATTGTTCCTCCTTCCAAGTAATTTTCATAAATTGAATTCAGGCCATCCTTAAAAAATTGTTTGTTTGTGGTAACGCAACCAGAATTTTAAAGGTGGGTAGGTATGTAGAATTTTTAGCTCACCTGAGCACTTCGTGCTCAGTGAGCTATTGGTATAGGGGACCTCTCCTGCGTCGTCCGGCTTCTGTCGTCCGTGTGCCGTCAACAATTGGGTTCGTATTCACGCTGGAGACTTCACTTTTTATCCAATCTTTACCAAACTAGCACAGTTCGTGTATGACCATAAAATCACAGATGGGATTGTTCTTGGGTCAGATCACACCAGTAACACTAGAGTTATTGCCCCTTTTTCATGCAAAAAAAGTGCAAAAATGCCTTTTTCCAACACATAGATTTTATTTTCCATCCAATCTTAACCAAACTTTCACAAAATGGACCAGATCGTGTTTCAAATACCAGAGTTATTACCCTTTGTTTATTAAAAAAATATTCACAAATGGACATTATTCAGGATAGAGACCTCATTTTTCATCCAATCTCCACCAATCTTGCACAGTTTGTCTATTACCATGAGATTACAATTGAAGTAGAATATAACAAGATCAAACCAGAAACACCAGATTAATTGCCCTTTGTTTGTGAAAAAAATATGCAACAATGGACATTAATCAGGATAGAGAACTCATTTTTCATCCAATCTTTACAAATCGTGTAAGACTACAGGTAAAGTCGAAGATAAGCATGATCGGGCCAGAAACACCAGAGTTGTTGCCCCTTGTGTTTGGAAAAAAACATCAACAAGTTATCAATTATTAGCTTGCATGCACGATTTTTGATTCAGTGTTGACCAAACTTAAACAGTTTGCACATGACCATAAAAAAATTGATTGATAAAGTTTGATTTCCAACAGTTGCAAGACTTGCATGCAGTTATTTGTACATGCAACATTGATGTCTTCAGATCCTGCATTAACATCATTTTCCATCATTGGACAGAAAATTATCAAAGAAAAAGCAAAACTTTACCTTATAGCACAGCCATCACAATTATCACAGTGTAACTAGTTCTCCAAAACTGTTTGCGAAAAAGACATCAAAATCTACTGTTTCTGGATTTTCCAGAATTGTCAATGACTTAATGAAAAAGGGTCAGGTAAGAATAACGAGAAAAATGATTTGATAACCATTAGCAAAAAAACCACACATCCACTACCCAACTCGTACTTTAGTTAGCCCATTGCACTAACCGATGTTTTAAATCAAAATTGATCCAATCCCCCTCTGCGTATTGTTCAGATACCTTAATTTTCAAACCTGTCACAACAGTATGGTCTTCATCTGTACCAGTTCTCAGGTGAGCGCTTTGGGCCATCATGGCCCTCTTGTTCAAGGATTGCCTCACAAATATATTATATTTCTGGTTACAGAGACTATGATGGATAAAGAGGGATACATTTAAATCAAAATTGATCCAATCCCCCTCTGCGTATTGTTCAGATACCTTAATTTTCAAACCTGTCACAACAGTATGGTCTTCATCTGTACCAGTTCTCAGGTGAGCGCTTTGGGCCATCATGGCCCTCTTGTTCAAGGATTGCCTCACAAATATATTATATTTCTGGTTACAGAGACCATGATGGATAAAGAGGGATACAAATACTTGGATAAGTACAAACACGCAATAACAAGTTTGGTGCCTTTCCCTCCGCTGGGCAGCCTTCATTCAAATTTACCACTTTCGAAATGTCTCGGTTCAGATACTACAGCCATTCATGATGTCTGCAATTTAGTAGGCAATATAGCTGTTATTTCAATGCAAGCCCATGCAAAAGAAATTATTCATGAAAAATTCCTCTCACATGAAAATAGAAGGGTGAACTGTGAACCTCTGAAGGAGATCAGGGGAGCGTGTGAGAAAGTTTGTTTAAAGGAGCAGGCCAGTGACTTGACGCAGTCCATCTGTAGCAAAATTGCTCTCGGGGTAGAGCAATTGTATGGTAAGTTATTTTAATATTTAGTTTTGAAGTGTTAATGCTTTTTTTTTCTCAATATTTTACTTTACAACTGTTCAGCAATTTTTCTGTTCACTCACACACACACACAGTGTTACACACACACACACACACATATACCGGCTCATAATAACATATCCAACAAGATAACTATAACTAGGTATCAGTTTTTTTCAGTTTTGTGATATCTAACGAAAATGCATTTTGTGATGAATGGAAAAGAATTCTTTAAATAGTGTATGAACAACACATTTACTGACAATTAAAACAACCCGATAAAGTTAATTGCCATATACATGTACTTAGAATCAAAATGGAAGAAAATTAAATAAGATCCATTGTTGTTAAATGCATACTTAGCTACTTTTTAATCACAAACTAGTTTTCGGATGTACAGTTGAAAACTCCAATACATGTACATACATTGACTAGACAGTTGTTTTATGTTGTATTTGTTGATTTATTAGATATTTTAGTGTTTCTTTTGACATGTTTATGTTTGTTTGTCTGCTTTCAAGTTATTTTGTCACTTGTATCTCCATATATATTTAAAAAATAATTGATGTGAAAGATCGTTCTTAAACTCTAGAACATTACATGTTCCTGGGGAGGTGTTTAAAGTGTAAGTGTCAAAAAATGGACAGGTATGGGTTTTGTTTAGGTCAACATCACAGATTCAGTATACTGGCCCACAAAACATCACAGATTCAGTATACTGGCCCACAACATAAGTATGTTCAATAAGAATAATGAAGAAAACATAATCCTTGTAACACTGTATTATGTGAAGTTAGAATAAGACATCAAACATGGAATGGACATGAAATGTTTATTTTTTCACATAAAACTGTGCAGTTGGTTGTTGTTTAAGTATGTTTGTTATATTTTGTCAATACTTATAATATTATATGCATTTCTCATAACTATTTCATTAAAAGTGATATATCTTTGATCGTTTTCATTGTATTTAAAAACTGTCTACATGCACGCATGGACACGGCTCTAATTTATAGTGAAAATTTTAGAAATGCAAACAAGTATACAGTTTTGGGATTAAATCAATTTTATTGATGCAGTTATATATGCAGGTGTCTATTACACTATTAACTCTGCACATTTTAAAATTATAAATGGTTAACTGTATATTAAACAATGGTATAATAAAAAGAAATATTCTAAGTTTGATGTCTTATTCTAACTTCACATAATAGTGTGTTTTGTGAAAACTATACACTTGTTGAATGTAAACTGTACTGCTTTACAGTTTATGGCTTATGCTAGGTTCTCACTATCACGATTCGCGGCACGATTGACGTGGTCTTAATCATGGACTGATCATGGTGATGATATCAGATCTTATCAATACCATATCTTGATGTCAGTCCTGGCAATCGTGTTAATTGTACAAAATGTTTCGTATAACATCATAACAAAGCATGACGAATCCTATCTAATTGTGCTACCAAATCATGGCAAGACAAATACCAAGCTATGTTGAGATATGTTGCAATCGCAAGAATCAATGAATTCTATAGTCAGTCGGGCTGTATTTATATCATTCGGGTCCAGTCGTAGCTCAAATCGCGATAATCATCGATCTTGATTGTGAAAGACATCACGACCACAATCATATCATATCGTAACGGAGTGCACTGATAAGTGATAAACGTCCCAATTCGGGTAACCCGACCGTGATGATCATGTCAGACTGAGACCCAATGGTGAACTCAATTAAAACGAACCCAACGGAACGTTTGTAATTGTATCTGACCTGGAGATTGGATCGTGACAGATCGTGACACCTGTAATTGACAGATCGTGACCAGATCGCAACCGAGCGCAATAAATTGTATCACCATGTATGGACTCGCATTGCATCGTATAGAAGTCTGAAATCTCAGAGAAAGACCAAGATCAGCTACTAGTGACCAATCGTGGCGTTCATGTCAGGTCGCACAATAGTGGGAACCTAGCATAACAAAAGTCACATAGCAAAATGAAATGATAAAGATTTACCAATTTGAAATAAAATTTACAAAAACAACACAAAGTGATGAATTGTAAACTTTGGAAATTGCTGATTATATTTGAAATCTGGAAAAAATATATGTCATACTCGGCCTCCTGTCTGATTGATTTTTAATATTATTAGGTAGATACACAACGTAGGCTGTTTCTTGGCCATCATGAACTTCTGTATGCAGTATAGAAAATGGCCAGCAATCACCAATAAGGCATCTGCAATTATCATTGCCCATCACTCAGTCCTTTTATCATGAGTCTTTATCAGCAATAATTGTTTTCCTTTCTTGGGGCCTGCCCTATACAAAGACTAATGTTCCCAATCACGTAAGGTGTATTTTTCCCAATAGGACTATAATAATGGTACAAGTCATTAATGGCAAATTCCCAAATACATGTGCATACTACATAAGGGCATGAACATGTAAGTTCTTAGCTTCTAGATCATGACATGGCTTACGTTGATTACATGTTATGTAGATAAAACATTAAATTATGAGTTCTACATATTACCATAAGTTGAAATAATTAATGCTTTCAAATTAAACTAATGGAAAATTCGAAAAACTGCGAAAACAAATCACTACGCTATGACTGAGTTTAAGTGCTAGCAATTTATCATTAATAATGAATGGTGTTTGATAATAATTTAAGTGTTATTTTCCTGTTTGCAATTGTTTCACATATAAAAAAAGAGATGTTAAGCTGTTAATTTTAACAGACATATCTTATGATTCCAGTTTTATGCCCCCGGCATCTTGATGCGGGAGGCATATAGTAATTGTCCTGTCCGTCCGTCCGTCTGTCTTTCTGTCTGTGACAAGGTTAAGTAGATTTTACCATTTGGTCTAGCACCAACACTGCTTACTACAACACTTGGATACTTGCACAGTTCTTGCTTATGGCCATTCCCTATCCACCCATATCACCCAACCTCACTTTGACCTCGACTTAATTTGGGCTTATAATGATTCAAAAGTGCCATTTCTTTGTTAACTAGATTTTACTGTTTCGTCTAGCACCAACACAGCTTACTACAACACTTGGATGTCTACACAGTTTTTACTTATGACTGTTCCCAATCCACCCATATCACCCAACCTCACTTTGACCTTGAACTTGACCTAATTTGGACTAAGAAATGGGCTACCCAGCAACAACCGAGGGCATGTTTTTAAAAAAGTTGAATAGTTTTAAAGTAAAGAAATGGATTAATGCACATTTTAGGACATGCATGCAAGATATGATTAAATTTCATTCAATTTAACAGTTGTATTGCTGTATATAATTGTTATTCTTGTCTAGGTGCTGAACATAAAAGAGAAAAGGTAGAGGAAACAACTGCGGCACCTGTTGCTACAAACGACAGCAAACCTGACCCTATTTCAAACCAGAATACAACTGGGGAGGGTGAAATGACAACGACAACAACAGATCCAACAACCACAGAACCAAACCAACCAGTTGAAACCCCAACACCAGGTCCGGTGACTACCAAATCCTTAGACAGTTCTGCTATTAAAACTTCCGGGAACATTACAAAGCACGTTGATGCGTCACAGGGTGCTAGTACTGCCGTTACCAAGCCTACTACAAGCAAAGCTGAAGTCCCAGTCAACCAAACTGAGTCTGCTACAGTTCCCTTTGCAGATCATAATGCAGAGAATAAACATAAGACTGCCGCCACAGGAGCACAAAAAGAAAACATAGCAACAGCTAAACTGACTGCTGAAACAACAGTCACTGAGCCAACAACAACATCAACAGTAGCAGCTTCAGGAACAGTGGTAACAGCTACAACTGGTGATGACCTAGATACAGAAGTTGAAGACCAACAAACCAAAATAAGCAATAAGGATCGTGTCCAAGATGAGACTGACAAAGCTACGAACATTCAAGTAAAATATGAAGAACAAGGGAAGGGATCTAACATACTCTCGTATTTCCTGGTGTTTACAGTACTCTGCATTGCCGGCTACGTTGTATTCCAAAACAAGCACAAGGTACAATCGCATGACAGTCTATCACTGATTAAACAATTATTCCAAAGAAAGTTTTACGTTTAAATATTTAACTGCAAACATGAAATATTCAAATGATAAATTATGACGTAATGACAATGTATTATCAAAACCCCTGATAGTCAGAGCTATTGTAGCTCAAATATTTAGTGAAATATTGGAGATGTAAATATTGCTCAACATTATAATTTTGACCCCACCTATGCTGGAGATGTAAATATTGCTCAGCATTATAACTTTGACCCCACTTATGCTTGATATATGAACATCAAGATGAAGTCAGATTTGCAACATGAATTATACACTTCATCTTCCTTATTTGATAATAAAGAATCCCACAAAAGAATATGAACTGCAATAAATAAGTAAATTTGCATATAATTAATATTTTGTGTGCTGTTGTTTTTATTGCATCTAGTTTTTGATAAAATAAAAGAAATCAAAGGATAAAATTATTATTAGAACAAAGTTTGAAAGAAGTTTGTTCTGTATAGGAAAAACATGAACACTTCATGAAGTTTTGATTGTGTTTAAGATCATTGCGCTGGTGGTGGAAGGGAAAGCAGGTGCAGGCAGACGACCATCCACAAAGAAGTACAAGAAACTGAAAACCGAAGACGTCATGCCTTCTTTGGAGCAGTCAGCGTCTAGTAAAACATACGTCTTCTGAACTCGACTAGAAACATCTTCTGCAGTTTGAATTTGAAATAGTTCAAAATTGATGCCAACATAATTCTTCTTCCATCAAACTGTTTCAACAAGTAACCTCTGCTATACCTAAATGCCAATTATAAGCACTGTGGCTTTGTATTGACCGACATTCAGTCTGTTCCTTGGATAGCTGTTAGCAAGTGTAGAAATGTGCATAAAATGCATACAGTATCCCCTTAAATCTGAGAAGTAAACTTTGTATACAATGCCTGTGGGTTTCTTGCAAAGACAAAGTATATTTTCCTTGAAATTTATAAAAATTGAAAGTGTTAAAGTTGGCAAATAAAACATCATTATTGAAAGCTACAGGATTTAAATAGTAAGGACTACATTTAGTATACAAATATAGTGCTGGTAAACATTTCCATAATTGCAATTTTTTGAAGAATCCAGAAAACTGGTGGAGAAGGTGGAGTGGTATTTTTAGTTGACTGTAACTTGTAACACATTATGTAGTACATGACTGCCTGGTTTAAAATGAAAATCTTTTTATTTTGTAGATTAGTGATACTAATAGCCTTCAAATTGTGGGTAAAATTGCATAGTGAAGTACAATATTTGTCATATATTGTGGGTGTTTCATTTGGCTTTTATTTTAAGGACTGTTTCCTGATTGTTTTGTTGTTATATTTTAATGTGGGCATTAATCTTTAGTAAGACAGTAGTTTAAAGAATCAATTCATTTACAGTATATGGCATGCTTGTAAGCATATAATTTTTAATGTATTTATCAATAGGTATGATGTCATTTGCTTAATGTTTATCAATGAAGCTGACGTCATTTTGAATCGTTATGATTTATTGACGTCACTGAAATGCATGAATGTACTTTGCGGAAAATGGTCGGAATATAGATAAATATAGTTCTCATTCATAACCTTTAAAAGTACAGACACATTTTATATAAAATTCTGTTAGAATCAAAATAATTGATGGGTAGCGTTCGTTATTGCGGTAATAACCTACGGTTTTTTGTCCTTCCAATGCTTGTTATCAATCCACTCGGGCTATAGCCGTCTTGATTTAATTCCTATGCATGGGAAATCAAACCGTTAGTTATTACCGCAATAACCAACAGTTACAAGTCAATTATTTCTTAATTATAAATTATATCTTTTGGAAACATTTAATTCCAATAGGTAGTCATGTTTCTAATTGTTTACTCAGTAAAATAATTTCATTTCTATTTTGACTCAGACAACAAAAATCTGTATTTTTTTATCATAATTGTATTCCCTAATTATGTTTCAGGTTTTGGGTATAGAGTAGGCTGTTGGAATATAAAGAAATGAATGTTATAACCTTGAGATTTAGGTTACAGAGGATTTGTATTATAATAGTATCATTTGTCAAAATTATTTATAGTTTTCAATAACCTGTGCCCCAGTTACTTTGCGCCATATTTAACCCCTTACTGTATTATAAGTCTGTGAAAAATGTATACTGTAGACTTAAATTGTAGATAAAACCTGATGTTAAATGAAAAAAAAAGTTCTGATATAGTATAGTTTTCTGTAATGTTTTCTTTGTTCATATACTGTGATATATAATTAAGTTTTTTAACTTGTTCCTTTAGCACGCTTCTATTAACAGTTTAGAAAATGAATAGCATGAATCCATTGGATCTTAAAATAAACTGTTTATTAAGATTACATGTAATTTATTTGCTACTTTACTTTTTCACTAAAGCAAAATAAACTGAATAATCTATTTGCTTCCATTTTACTTCTAAAGGAGTGGAATAACTGTAGACAGTAGGAATTTTACCTTAATGACATACTTTAGTCATTATTTTGTGAAGGGGTTATTGCAAAATGCTTAACTAATATGTACGTTTTAATTTATTTACCAAGTTATAGTACAGTGTTTTGTTTTGTCATGCTTAAATGTCCTGAATTCCTTCTAAATAACTGCTGTCATGTTTAATAATGATGTTATCATTGAAATCCAATCCTTAAAAACCACAAAACAGTGGCAATTATTAATTATCAACACCTATTGTAATGCTCCACTAATTGAAAATTGGGATCTATTATTAGTACAAGTAGATAAAAATTATTGTTATTTACTACGTGCCATGATGGCATTTCATTTTGTTTTGTTTAAAATTGTATTCGTATAATATTCATTTAGTCCCAGATTTATCATACATGCCAAACGGCTTTTAAAAAACTGTCATATATAGTCACAACTTGCTCAGAAGTATTGAATTCCTTATGAAGCTGTAACATGTATTTACGCTACATAAAGGTGTTAGGTCTTTGAAAAGAACCTCATGCGAGAATATTTGTATCATTAATATCTAAGTAGTTTGAATAGGTTGAATAGTTCAGAACTTTAGACCGATGAAAAAATAATGGTAGCTCAAGTATTTGAATAGGTTGGAGCTTGCCATTTTCTTTTTTTGTTATGTTCAAACATGTATCATATAATTCAGTAATTATTTTTATTATAGGAACTTGTTCACAGATTGTTGTATTAATTAAAATTTCATAGTATAGCTTAATAACTAAAAAACAATAACAAATTATATTATACGTAGATCTATAAATTGCTTTTGGGTTTTGTTGAATCTCGTAGATTATTATAGGACACACATCTGCAGCGTTACTGTGAGCAGATTGTACATGTAATAAACAATGGCAATCACATGAAAGCAGTGAATGTTTATAAAATATTATAGTCTATCTAGAAAAAAATATATGGGAACCATATTTGGAAAACTGATACTCATGTACTATAAGTGCTACCATTTTGTTGTTTTCACAGGTATATTACATTTAAGTTGATACCGATACATATTAAATTGATAACGGTACATATTAAATTGCATACTTGGAAAGATCCAGAGTGAAATAGCAGGGTGCTGCACCCTAAACCTTTTTTGGTACCCCCCTGCTGCCCCTTTGGGCTAGTCCACAATGGAGTGTTGAATACTTTCTAAAATGTAATATATTTTTGCAAATTTTATAATATAAATGAGAAAAAAAATATTTATAAGAATCATTTTATGGATAAAATCATCACATAAACCAAATGTTTAGAAAATTTAAGAGAACTTGTCCAGCCCCCCCCCCCCTGCACCTGCTCCTTTTGAGCAGCACCCTGTATTTGTATGATCCTAGATCTTTCCCTATTTGAGCAGCACCCTGTATTTGTATGATCCTAGATATTTCCCTATTTGAGCAGCACCCTGTATTTGTATGATCCTAGATCTTTCCCTATGCATATTATATCCAGCAGGATTCCTGGAGTTATTAATAAGATGCAGGAAAGTGTATAGTGGTTAAATGCAATGCATGCAAGGTTGAACAAAATTGCAATTTGGACTGTGATAAATTTGATGGTGGGTATGTATAAACTGACATGGACTTGTTTAAAATCATTATTTTGAACCAGAGTTCTTTGTCCATATTAAGTAATCTAAATAATAGTGACTAAGAATTGTTTCTATTAAATAACATCAATTTTTGTTTAGTGAAACAACTGATATATTTGCAAAAGTGATTTTATACAATATGTTTGAAATAAGAAAAGTCCAAAGGTGGGGGATTTCGTCTGGTTTCTTTTTTGTATCTGTGTGTATTTTGCTTCTTTATTTTGTGTCATAGTTTGGAAAGTTAGTCATTGTTTTTGTTTGTTTGATTAATGACTTGCTCACATTACCATCTGTTATATTATTCATATTCGTTTCGATAAAGTGTTTCTTTTGTTATTAATCACAGTCAATCTTTTGCACTTTTATATAATTTCGAGTTCATGATTTTTTGACAGGGTGACGATTTTCAGAGTAGGTAGCAGATATACAGATTTGCCATATATACAGTATTATTCGTAAAAGAGTTAACGATCAACCCTTTGATATTTTGACAGGGTGACGATTTTCAGAGTAGGTAGCAGATATACAGATTTGCCATATATACCGTATTATTCGTAAAAGAGTTAACGATCAACCCTTTGATACACGCAATTCTTATTTCAGATTATAGTGTTCAATATTACATATTGATTAAAACAATCAACAACAATTGGTTACCTACAATTCTTATGTATTATTATAGGGTTTAATATTACATATTGAGTAGCCTTTCAAACAGATCGCCATACATTTTAAGAAAATACTGAATATTATTATGCTGCAATTATGTCTTGCAATAAAGTATGAGATTTCAGTTTTGTAACCACTGTCGGGGACTAGCCTTATGTCTTTGAACATTCTTAGACATGAAATCAGTCTTAACTTTAAAAATAGTCCAATGAAAGTCTAATCTCATTTTGAACTATTTTCATTGGTCGTATATATTAAGTTGAAACTGAGTTTAGATTGGAAATGTCATAGTCTTAGGACCTGGCGCCCTTATATCTAGACGTAGACCACCTTATATTGTATTGAATATGTAATTTCCTCTGTCACTTTCGCTTGCTTTTTATGTTTGTTTGGCTTTAAATTTGGTGTTAGTGTTTTTAATAAATACTGAACTAAGTAAGCGTCTTTAGTATGTTGTTAAGTTAATATCCATGCTCATGATGAAGTACATGGGTTAGCGCGTCGAGGATTGATCGAAATCCTGCCTCTTTAACTGCTTATTAATATCAACTATACATCACACACGTTCACTAGGGTCCATCGTTCATTGACATGCAGTTCAAATCCTTGTCTCAACCAAGCCTTTCTTCGCATAAAGAACAATCAGTTGGTAACATGGCATGTGTAAGATTTTCATGACATTCAAAGATCTTCACCCTTGTGCACTAGGCCTGTTTCGTATGCCCCCTTTGTTAAATTATTGTATTTGTAGTCCGTTAGACATCAGTTTTATTCGAAAGCGTCGAGGATAGATGCCAGGCTGAGCGATGCCAATCGATTTTCATTCACCATACATTGATATTTTCCTGTCTATATATTACATATTTGAAAGTCAACTTAATTTATGTACACTGCTGTCCGGACAGCAGTGTATGGCACACTCACTAGTAAATCAGTGCAATTGACGGTAAGCATATGGAATTTATAACCAACGTCCACGGCTTATTAGGTCAAACCCCGACAGTATACGACTTTATTTACAAGATATCTCCGTCAAAAAAAAATGTAAGTCATATATTTAAGAATGGTTCAACATAGTATCAATAAAATCGCCACCCCACTTCCCGAAAGTCGTGAGCATGTCTTAGTCATTAAACACAATTGGGGCTCTTGTTCCAGACACAGACAAACAAATAATTCGACCACAATTACGACATGAAGTATACCCAGGTCCATTATGTATCCTGCGCTGTTCGTCATTTTGACGTTCGCTAAAAATTTTACGGACGAACGGAGCAGCAGATGGCAAATAGCTACTGGAACAATGAGGAAAATATAATTTTCTTGCAAAAAAGTCGAATTTATGAGCATAACCAGCTCTTGGTTTCATTTTGGCACAAATTAATGTATAGTGAGCAAAGTCAAGGTATAACAGCCGCGGGACACATGTTTACCATTTATATCTTGCAAGTTGTGTATCAATCTGGAATATAAAATGTCAAATTCTTTGGCCAGATACATTATTTACAAAAATATTTCGATATAAAGGAGTACTACTGCGATTAACAATCCGATACATAGAAAAAGGTTTGCGTCGGCGCTAACGGATGCTATAACGCCAGTCGCACAACACAGTCGCAGTCGGGTACATTGAATGCCAGCCTAAGCCTTGCGCTCGCTGAGACTACAAGGTGGGACAATCGTTTGTATTAAATATCGAGTTTCTCAGTGCTGAGCTCCCTTTTCGGTATGCTGTAATATTGGCAGTTTGTGACCCATGAAGTGCTGTCCTGTTTGACACGGGTCTTATGTCTAGCATATAGTTTGTTCGCGATTGATGAACATGTAGCCTAATTGTATGCATGTATTGATTTCGATACCCCTTATAGCCTTACTATACATACTTTAAACAAGAGATGTTTGTAAAACATGTATGCCACCGACTTTCTGCCAAGTCGTCAATATGTGCAATTGTTAAGAGATTTTTTTAATATTGTATGTGCACATTAACACATGGGGATGAAATTAAAGTTGATGCTTTAGAAAGTAAATATAAAGCTGAAAGAAAGATATAGTATAATTATGGATTTATGTTTACATTCTATTATATGAGGATACCTGTTTTCTGTTTGATTTAAACATCAAATAAACCAAGACATCTCTTGATATCCTTCGGAAACAAAATGATCTGCGGAGAAAACAGTTTTCATGTTACAAGCCTCTGTGACCTTGACCTTTGACCTGTTGACCTCAACATTGATAGGCGTCTTTCTTTCCTCCCGGGTAACCAGCATACCAACTTGGATGATCGTAGGTCAAAGCGTATTCTACATATCACGCGGAAACGAAATGGTATACAGAGGAAACAGTTTTCATGTTACAAGCCTCTGTTACCTTGACCTTTGACTTGTTGACCTCAAAATCTATAGGCATCTTCCTTTCCTCCCAAGTAACCAGCATACCAACTTAAATGATCGTAGGTCAAAGCGTTCTCTAGATATCGTGCGGAAACGACAGGTGCAAAGCAATATACCGCCACTTCTTCGAAGGGGGGCATAATTAGAAATTGATGACGATATCACTAGATACGAGTCCCGTGGTATTTGAAACTAAATTGAAAGGATTCGTACAAATAGATTTCTTTCCCAATACTAACTGATGTTGATTTTATTTGGATGTTCCAGCAATTCGAACATTGTATAAATAGCACTTAGTGTTGACAGTGACTGCCAGTGTAGCTATTATTTGAGGTTTTGCAACGGTTTTTAAGCCTAAAGGCAATTTCCTCTTTCTTAATAATTAATAGGAAACGCGCAATTTGTAAAATACAACTGACAGGAAAAGTCCCACGCATCCATGTAATTAATTTTAGTGCAATCAATTAAGCACTTTTTAATGAAGTAGTTTTTTTGGAACTTTTTTCCAGAGCGATATTAAAGCTGATGCATTTTCAGTATGTTCTGAGATACTGATGGAGCTAATATTTAATCCACATCGTTGTACGGCTTAAGTTTGTTTTTATTCTAACTATTTTAAACATATAAGGCGTGTCGTGGGAAGCCCGGGCTTAATGCACGTGCGTCAAGTGTCGTCCTGAATCAGTCTGTGCCGTCCGTACTCTGACAATACAAATATATATAATATTAATTCTGAACGAACATGGTATACAATCGCTAAACATTGTCAAGTCTATCCCGTTTGTATTGTAATTACCAAATGAGAGACATTCACAATATGACAGTCTGTTGACAGATGTTGATTTATTTCGCGACGATGGAATCCATCCTATCGGATTTCCATTCTTTACGCCTGCTATGTTTTCTGATTGTATGTATGACCCGAAACAAATTAGACAAATGAAGCACGTATATTCTAGTAATATGGAGCCATCAGAACACTTTGGAAATATATCTCAACCAGTAACCTTTGTGGGTGCCATATTTTGGGTCAGCTGTTGATACACAAATGATAAATGAGTTAATAGTTTAAAAAAGGGAACAAGAATGAACCACTGGTAATTGTGATTAAAATTGCATTCTTTTATTAAAGAAAATGATTTATTATGAGTTATATCTACATCTATTATCGTATCACTGACTCTAAGCAAGAAGCAACATTCACAAAAATATTTAATCAGGTACTATTATTAATTTTAAATATTAGTTTTATAGATCGATTGATTGCATGTTAATCACAGAACTCAACTGAAACCATTATTTTGAAATAAATTGTTCGCTATATAAAATATGTTAGTATGGAAAACACACAGATCTTGCAAATGTCGGGCACAACAATGCCGTCTTGCTAACCCATTTTATAAATTGATTTAATGTGCTGATATTCATATTTATTTCTCCATTTCACAAACAGAGAATATTGCCTGAAAGCCATTATACAGCATTCTATTTTTTGTTTAAGGCTCGCCTAATATACATTCATTATACATATACAAATACACACACACACACGCACACACACACACACACAAAGTATTGTTCTGTGCCAATGATTTTATTGCACAATTCTATTTCTCTGTTATTTTCCAGCTCACATAATCTAATGCTACATTAAAATGTTAAATAAAGCACTTGGGATTGCTTTCTGTGCAAATGAATGAAAAGTTCCATGTCAAATTCCATGTCAAATTCAGACGAAATCTTTTCATACATTAAGGCTATTAACAACATAGCTCATTGTTTAACTAATGGAACTCATATGATCTGAATGTTTATCATAATACATTTAGTATTGTGACCAAAGGCCTTTGTGCAATACCAGTTAAACAAAAATAGACATATACTGGTGCCCAATTGGTAGATTTAAATGAAAAACACATACATGTTATAGACACTTATAAACGGTAAATTGTTGTCAACGATTTATGCATATTAAATCTTTTTCAACTTCTCAAAATACTAAATACAAAGCAAAGTTTATTTTATCAGGAGAAAATAATAACACACTATTTTAAAACTCGCATCTCGATGCGGGAATCATATAGTGATCGTCCTGTCCGTCCGTCCGTCCTTCCGTCCGTGACAAGGTTAAGTAGATTTTACCGTTTCGTCTAGCACCAACACCGTCTACTACAACACTTGGATACTTACACAGTTGTTGCTTATGACCATTCCCTATCCACCCATATCACCCAACCTCAATTTGACCTTGATCTTGACCTAATTTGGACTAATAAATGGGCTACACAGCACCAGCCGGGTGTTTATCAAACACAGAATCTTGTTGGAATTATTTTCTTGTTCATAGTTTGAGCTGAGCTGTATTAGATCCTTTTGCTGTGACGTGATTGTTTATTACAAAAACCATAACTGCATTAATACTGACTGTTTATTTACAGACTGATCGAGGTATTCATATATATATTTACAACCGTATAACGATTTGTTTGCACGAAATACTTATTGACATTGGAATTGGCGTATGATTCATCGTATAACAGAACTGCTTGAATCAATTTCGAACCACCTGATTTTTTACCAAGAAAAAAAAAGACAGGAGTTTCCGACTTAACATATTTACCTTTTCAGAATTCATGTTTATTTTTTGGTAGATGTATGTAGCAAACACATTAGTGAGAAATTGTGTTTTATTTTTGTCTCATATAGGCCTTGTACGTAAGCTGTCAACACTGTAACTAGTAGAAATGGTAGGAAGGCGTTTTACATCCTTTTCATTAATTCATGGCTGCAATATTGTTGAATTTATGTCAAAAGAAGCTTTATTGCGTGTCCGTTTTTATACAATAATAATTGCTGAACAAAGACGTTTGACATTCTCAAATGCAATAATCAAATGTAAAATCTTACCAAATGTCGCCATCAAAACCGAGCAAACATTTATTTAACTCGATAGCCGTTACTTCTTATTTAGTATAACACGCCATGTGTGTCGAGGCGTTAATCAGCATCTGTTCACCAATTTGTTTTAAAACCTTTTACAGAAAAAACAGAACATAAATTTTAATTTCACTTAAACTGCACATGTTTATCATGATAGAACAAAATAATATGTATAATTTAAGTATGGAACAAAGGTTTGGCAAGTTTATCAATTTATACTAGTATAAATATGATGAACGTAATCACTAACAACGATGCTCAAGTATCTTGCATTTAAATATACCTATCAAGAAAAAGATTTAAAGAACCGTTATTCAGAAACATTCTTATAGATGTTTAGAACATACACATATATTAATAAGAAATAATAATACAAAAAAAAACATAGATGCTTATACATGCAAGTGTAAAGGAAAAAAAAGAGCACAATATGCATTTATATGGAAACGATACGAACCGAACACCAATGTTTCAATGTCTCAGAATATATTAGAACATACATTTTATATAAAAAAATCACTGCTTGTATGTTTGTATTTATATAAAAAAACGTATTTACAGTCCCTATACAGTATGTTATGCTTCCAGACAATCTCGGTACTGACACATAATGCATGTCCTATCACTATGACGTCTTAACATTTGTAGGCACACCATTACGCCATACCAATTTGATTCTATGTTTAGCGTCCTCGGGCTGGTAGGTTTTTGGATGCCTGAACGAAAAAAAACAACACACAAAACAATTTTGACAATGTGAAAAATCGAGCTGGAAAGCATATACACATTTAAAAAAATGACTTTTAGGTGCTTTTACCAATATGTGTAAAAACAGTGTGCAACTAGTCAATTTACACAGTTAAAATACTGTGTTAAAAGTAGGTTCTCAATGTGAAGATGATATATAACAGTTTTGCAGGTAAACATTTGCTTTAGCTTGTACCAATGCCATGAATAAGTTGTGAACGAAAAATGCTTTTTTTTAAATCGACTTATTGTTAGTTTATTCCTGCCTGGTTTAGTTTCGAAAAATCACTGGGACCCTAAACATAGAATCAAATTTGTATGGCCTTATGTCCAAAAACTGCAAAAGTATGTTTAAAACGAGCCACGATCTCTTAAAATAAACTAAATGGAAAATAAAGACATTTAAAATAAATGTTTAGTAATTTAATAACCCCGCATACATAAAATAAACCGACGTTCACGTTTTGAGAAAACACATATATTTTAAAAATGCACTTTCAGACTTCCCGAAAGCTCCAAAAAGTGTCAGACATTCGGTCCGACAACCAGTCAAAACATGCTGGACCGACGTAAAAATTGCCGGACCGAAAATTCATTCATGTATGTATAGTATATAGTATACATTATACATGTATACACTTGTGTGTTTTCGCGGTCTCAAACAGCAAACGTAACTTGCTCAACTTTTTAATTGTTGTTAACACCCATAACATACAATATACAATACATTTAATTAATATCAAACTACGATATGACAACGCAAATCCGAAACACCTATCGGAATTGTACTGTTCACGAGACATACACACATATTCTATTTACATTTCGTATGCACATGTTGTTAATGTAAAACCCGTGGTTAGCTAATAAAAAGCCCGCGAAAATTATGCCGACAATCAAAACGTCACGTCATCCGCATGGAAAGCGTGGACGTTACAGTAATGAAAGTGATATAAAAAAAAATTGTAGCGCAAAGAACTGTTAAATCTTTACTTTTGTGCAAAACAATTAGGTGTCTATAAAATCGCGAAGGATGTGCAAATTGTATGTGTCATATATTTCCTCAGTCTGCTTGTAGACACCATTTATTTTACCTCTAAAACGCGAAAGCAGTTACGCTGTATCGATAACGTTGTTGTCGTATAGGTTAGTATTGATCCATCACTTACAGTAACGGTGAACACCCACCACGTGTATGGCGTGCAGCACATTTTTCACGACCCACAGCTGTTTGAAATTAGGCTGCTAATTAAAGCGACTGCAGGACGTTGCGCAATGTAAGCTGGTGACGTCAAACTGTTACACGTTGATTTTGCGCGGGTCGTGTTATTGTTTGACGCATATAACGAGTTTAAATGAAAAAGTAGCGTTTAAGGCGCGAAAATTCGGACCAAGCGGGTTTTATTTACGGCAGTTGGGGTAATAAGATAATCAATAAAGAGCATGAAACAAAAAATCATGATCAGATCCATGGCCAATTCGCAAAGTGCGGATCACGATATTGCGGAACTGTATTCAATTGCTCCGATATTAGGTATTTTTATCCAGTTACATAATAAATAATAGGAATAAGTCTTAAAAAAGTTGACGGACTGTCGGACCGATTCTTAGTAAATAAATGTCGGACCCACTCAAAATTGTCCGGTCATGTCCGTTGGACCGACGGTTTTCGGGAAGTCTGCTTTGTACGCGTGTTTTAAACTGTACTCTATGCAATGACGTAAGAAATTGGAATTTGTGCTAACAAATATTTTTGTTAACGTGTCAGGAAATTAAAAAAAACGCTATTTTGCTGAATAATAACACAAGGCAATTACCTAAATACATACTGAAAACTTTCAACAGAAGACGAAATACAGTGTATTCAAAAGCATTAATTTGACATTTGGATGAAATTCTAAAATATCATAACGTCACTATATTAATAATAATGTATTATAATTCATGATCTCGCAACATGCGTATGGGATTTACACCATCAGTGGTTTCATACCATACGAAACCACTATGATGTAAACTGACTTCTTAAAGTAGCACACTGCCATAATAACATTTTATGTTGTCAGAAAATTTAACTGTAACACACACAGTTATGCTCAATTTTGCATTTGATTGAACATTCGAGTAGTCGTTTACTATTCTAATATTTGGCCAGGTATTTGAATATGCAATTATTTGTTGACATCCCTAATATAAGCAAATGACTTAAAATTTTAATTCTGGTTTGCACATTTTTTATCAATGTCACATTGGGAAGACAAATCATACATGAAAACAAAACAAACAAAACAAACTATTGCCCTTGTAACTTATATAGAACCGTGTAAGCTTTGGTCCAAGTTACATTTTATAACCATTGTTCAGATACTTCTGAACGTGTCCAGGACTACAAAGCTTTGTTCCTTTTTCAATGCAAATACCATAATCGTCCTTTTCAAACGTTTTCCATGTACCTATACATAGCCAGTCCCATCTCTGTCGTTCGTAATCATAGTTATCTAGTTTAATTATACAGTACTTAAGCTAATATAATGTGACCGCACTGCTAAATGCATTATTCAATAACGTTTGAATATAATACTAATTTTTCATTATCGACCATCGTTTCTCTAAAAACAAACACGATATTCTTAGAATCAAATATGAAGAATATAAAATTTTACGTGCATATAACATGGCAAAAACAACAACATAACTTGTCAATCCAAGCAAAATATTCCACTTTCAATCATCTGTTTATTATTATTATTATTATTATTATTATTATTATTATTATTGCTGTTGTTGTTGTTGTTGTTGTTATTAAGAAACAAATAACAACATAATGTTGAACATTACTATGATTAGTGTTTTGAGGAATAATTGTTACATATGTAGTCATTCTAGCAATAGTTAATACGCGATGACAAGGTTTATAGCAGTTAATATGCACACATACGTACACAATTCAGTTCCATGTAGAATGTGATCTTTCAATATGCCATGTTTTGCAGTAATTTGAACACACAGACGTCATTTACATGGACTATAGTGACAGGCTTAAATACCTGATGACAGATAAAATATTGATTTATACATTTGCTGGACTGTTTCTTAAAACCAGAAAGCATACTATGTGTGAAGAGATAACTTAATTATGCTCATTCTGCAACATTGTATACTTTTGGCATTAATGTCGTAATTTAGAACTCCAACCAAATGAATGCTGTTATATTATAAGTATGTGTCATAATGTATTCCATGCAAAGTATAAGACTACTACACTTATTAATGTCTGATAAGTAACTCGTAAGCCATATGCATGGCTGGGTAGTACTGCAATCATTTCTATAAAACATTTCCTAAATATTTATAAATTTCATTATTTTCCTTGTTCGTAACTGTATATGATACCGTTATATGTGTGTACTATGTGTCACTTAAATAAAATATGAAACTACTAGACAATATAATTTACAATGAAATTATATTACACGATAACAATAGCTACTAATTGTCTTTCCAAGCCACACTCTGTCGCAGTCCATTTGAGTTATTCATGGTCAATATTGCTACCCCTGCTAAAGCTCAGACAAGAAACACCAATTGTTCTGTTATTAAATCTGGCCAAGTCTAAATTTGTATCGGTAACTAGTGGATGCATTTCTCATTTGTGAAACGGATTACGTTTGTCAGACGTAGACAAATACTATATCCCTCGTGTCTCCAGAATGCATCTTTCCATTAAAGAAATTAGATCTATATAGAATTAGAAATATGTTAGCTGGCTTTAAGATTATTGTACAACGCACTTACATTCAATCAAAAAGAATTTAGCCGACAAATGAACCATATTCTTAAGGGGATAGTGGCTTATATTACTATTGTTGTTGCTGCTACTACTGGCACTGTCAATACCTATTACTACTTATAATACGTATACTAATAGGAATACTTTTCCTAATAATAAAACCATACACGTATTTCGACTGCGAATGGGTTATATTCAGGTGGTTATGTCCAAATGTTTACATATTTTACAATCGACTTTATTATCTGCCAAACGTTTCGGTGCTTAGTTCCCTTCTATGTGTGCTGCCATTGGCTGTTTGGCCCACGAAACGCAATTCTGTTTGACACGTGTCTTAAGTCTAGGTTATAATTTGTTCGCTTACCGATGAACTTAAATAAAGTCCGTATGCATGTTGTTATTTCGTATTGCATCTCAAATAATCTTATATCGCAGAATTTCGGAAACAACTTAATATTGCTTGATACAAGCCACAAACAAGCCACGTGCTATTTGAAAGGATAAACGTCACGTGAAGATGAACAGAAAAACATGGTATAGAATAAACGGTTTTAATGTGAATTATTGTATTACCAATAATTTCTGTAATTGTTCTGTTTCGAGTTCAACACTGCAATTAAGTTGTTCTTAGTGATTAGCCATTTATTCGGTCATTTTGAATAAAGCCCTTGTATTCTATTAACTCTCTATTGAAGCAATATCACCATGATATGATAAAGCATTTTGATTTCATACGTGTAAACCTATTAATTTATGTGTACACATGTATTTGTTTCCCAATACTAGCTTATGTGGATTTTGATTAGATGTTCTAGCAATGCGGACATTATATAAATATCACTTTATATTGACAGTGACTGCAAGTGTAGCAATTGTGTTAGCTTTTGCAAGGGCTTTTAAAGCTGCCAGGTAATTTTCTCTTTCTAAATAATTAATAGGAGCACACATTTCGTAAAATTCAACTGACAGGAAAAGACCCACACATCCATTTAATTAATTTTAGTGTAATCAATTGACGTTACGACAGAGCCGAGATAACCACGCCCACCGATTTCAAGGGAGACTACTCGGTTTATGTACGTCGAAAAAACTTGGCATCACGAGTCGCCGGTCGGTTCGTATTTCAAGCACAAGCCACATGCTTTTGTGTCGGCCTTTTATGATGAAACAATGAAGCATGACCGTTTAGGAAATCGTGAAATTCACGCGAAGATCTACCATATCAGTACAGTCGTGTCAGAAACTAAACATGTTGATAATTTGATCGACATCAACGGACACGCGTCTGACAGAAGCTGTTTGCAAATGTAAACAATGAAAAAATACCGTTTCTTATTGCGCCTAATATAGATTATTGAAGTAACTTACCTTTGATACTTGCTTGGGTTTTCCACAGTTGCATTTGACCAAGACGACTAACAGACAATGTCTGCGGTAAGTTTAAACCACAAGGCATTGGAGCTGGTCATCTTGGTCCACACCGTATTTTATCATCATAAATATTGATTTATCCTTAGTTTTTTTATTCATTCCACACATTAGGTCGATACTTTCACTTGTTCATGTTGCTAAGCTCGCATAGTCTGCCACGCTTTATTGCTGTCTTTGACGGTTCTCTAATTGCAAAATAAATCCATTTTACCCTCAAATATTTAATTGCAATTGTTCTTTACGGTCACTTTTCGATTCTTGGTTGGTCGTTTTGTGTCCGATCGGCACATTAACGAACGTCCGTCCAAGATTGGAATCTTCTTCTTTCAGTCTTAAAGTTGATATCGATTCATAGAGTAAGCAGTAGAACGACTCAAGATGCTCCCGAAAAAATGTAAACTTTGACATTAATACCGTGTTTAACCAATACAGAAAACACTTAAGTATAAGTTATCCCTTTCTGAACATACTTTCACTGTACATTTTCGATAGTTCATTATTACGCGTATGAAAGTTATTTTTAGAATCTAGGCATTCCGTAGAACTGAACGGAATTTCTCTTTTACTTTTTCTAAAGGTTAAACGCCACCAAAGGGTGACTACAAAAATATAACAATTACTGGAATGTCCAACATGTTGGTAAGTTTGACGGACAAAATGGCGGATGAAACACATGCTTATCAGTTCTGCGATCTGATTGGCTAATCGACCTGTCAGTCATCAGTCCGTCGTAACGTCAATTGAACACTGTTTAAAAGCAGTGTTCTTTTCTTTTGAATGTCAATAAACTGACACATTTTCAGTATATTAAGGTATTCATAGAACTTATATTAAATTTACATTGTTATACGGCATAGCCTGTGAGATTGTATGTTTACATGTTTACGTATAAAATGTATTCATAAGTGGTGTATTATATATTGATAAAGCCATACGAAACGGATGGCAATAAAGTACCTACATGTTTTCTGACCGAATGTTTGGAATAAGGATGGAAAGATAAATTAATAGATTAATTAAGATGAAACATCACGAGGTTTATCTATACACCACATGTTAACGGTAATCGCATACCATGTTTCCTGAATGTCAATGAATCATAACATTATAACTCTAACTCATTGATAAATACTTAGGCATTGCTGTCATAAACTGTTTAAAAATTATCATTTGAGATATTTCGAAGTGTTTAAAGATATCTAATTGTGAAGTTCTGTTGTCTTGTCAGAACCACAATAGCAAGTAAATCGCATTTGGTATATATATTTTTTACATCCATGTGCATAAAATACATAAACTGTTTTACCATCAAAAAACATCCACAAAAACAAACAAAAACATTGATAACAATTTGGACCTTTATTTTGAAAAGAGCTTGACAATGTTGTTTCTGTTCTATGTGTATGACATTTTAACAACAAAAAGTATGAAAACAGCGATTCAATACATCTCGGTTAATTACGTATTACTAACGTAAAACACGCACACACACACCCGCACTCACGCACGAACGAACGCACGCACACACACACACACAGAATATACGTATCTTGCACATGTATTTTGCAAAAAACAACAACATATGAACAATATTTTCTGAACGATACAAATGGGGAGAAATACACTTTTTTCATAAAGGTACTTGTCTCACACAAAGTAAAAATCTTTATGAACAAAAAGTTTATTTGTTATATGTATGCGCGACAGAACATTGTAATTTTGTGAGCATGACACTGTTATTTTCTAGTTAATATTATTTAAACATTAAACATCATGAATAAAAACACAGAATAATTTAGGAAAACGGAGACTGATTTGGTTAGTTTTGTCTGTGTTGTTTTCACAACGCTGACAACTAGCATATATAACATGTTATTTCTAAACGAACATCATATAGGTTGTCTAAACATCGCAACGTCTATCATGTTCGTATTGTAATTACCAAATGGAAGGCCTACACAGTATGACAGATGTTGATTTCTTTCGCGACGATGGAATCCATCCTATCGGATTTCCATTCTTTACGCCTGCTATGTTTTCTGATTGTATGCATGGCCCGGAACAAATTAGACAAATGAAGCACGTATATGATATGGAGCCGTCAGAACACTTCGGAAATATATCTCGACCAGTAACCTTTGTTGATGCCATATTTTGGGTCAGTTGTTGATACACAAATGGTAATTTGGATTCATAATAGCGGAAAGCAACGACACTCATGGAACTAGGGTTCAAATCTGACTTTTTAAATTCGGATAATAATAAATAATTAGCTTTAATTACACTTATACTGACAGAAGGAAAATGATTTTGTTTCGCTTAACTCGTAAATTAGTTATTTAAAATAGTGTTTGGCTACAGAGCCTGATTGTATGTTGATTACAGACCTCAATACAACCCCGTGTTTTCAAAATTACAAAAATATGTTTCGCGTACAGTGTCATGGTGCCGACGAAAATACACGAGCATGGCACAATTAGATAGAAGGCGAGCTGGAAGTCAGTTGGAACATTTTCATCGCGCAAACACATTGTATACACTGTAAATACCGACAGCATTATGCAGAAATATTTTCTCTTCATATAGTATGGTTAAATGAAATAAATAGTTCAGCGATATAAAAGCGGAAACAGAAATGACTAACAGAAACCATTGATATTAAACTAAATGCTAACTTAAATCAACCAACCAATTTGTTGTTTGTGCTAGGAAATACAAGTGCATAACTTCATACATGCATATAACAATACAAAGACGAGTGCACTTTTGTATTTTCAGATTTAGGGCAACACACATTTATAAATAATGACTTCATATGATATACAGAACTATTGACTAATGCCGTTATATATTTTTCTATTTTTGTTTAAGACTCACAATACAAATTCATTATTTTTGTTCTTTGACCAAGGCTAATACGATTTTGTTATCAACAGTTCTGTTCTATTTGATGTTATTTGTCATCTGTTCTTTACAGCAATCTAGGATTGCTATCTGTTGAAGAATTTAGTACAGTCCCAGTTATTATTTAACTAATGTCAATCAGAGTGTCAAAAAAATATTAATATATTTACTCATTTTGTTTCGTGTTTTATTGCCTTTGTGTAATGCCATTTAAACACCAAACAGCATCGATTTGCAGGCGTAGAATTATTTAACTGAACAGAAAAGAGTACAAATAATTAAGACCTGTAAAAGTTCAATTTTCGTCAACGACTAACACAAATCATATTACCAATCTCGAAACAATTAATACACAAGACAAAATTTAGGGCAAGCAAAACATGTTCCTGTTCATTGATCGAATTTAACTGTGATCTGGAGTTATTTGTACTAAAAATTAATAATTAACACTGTTTTCCTTTTAAATTCACAATCTGCTCGATTTATTCAGATATATTTATATCTGTTTCATAGTAAAGATTATTTGCTTTAAATCTGATTGTCATGTTTGTGTCGTTGACTCCAACGTATAACACTTATTGCAAAATAAGACTGTGTTCAGAACCGCAACTAGCTTTTTAAAAGATTTTCAAACCTGACTTCAAACATGGCACAAAGTATACACGTTTAAGAACAGGTAATTTCCGAAAACAAAGGGACTGTGTCTACAAAAACCAAGGCATCAAAATTAAATAAATTATAAATAATACTAAGAAATCTTAGCTAAAACAAATGAACAACATGCTTGAAAACATAAAAACTAGAACTCCGCGAGTCGGATGTGTCCCCTGACGCCGGATAGCTTACGTGAATCCAAATGAAGAAGCAATTAAAGTTAATGCTCAATTTTTGTAAACAGATTTATTGAAATCTTCAAAAGCACTGCACTCTGGCTATTTGCAAGGAAAAAACTAATTAAAACAAAAAATGTGACACAAAAATAAGTATGAAAATTTACAAAGGGCAATAACTCCGAAAGTATGAGGTGCAGAGTAACGGTTCTTGTGCACTGCACTTCTACTTAATGAGATCTATCTACCTATGAAGTTTTAAGTTGATAGCTTTCATAGTCTTAGAGTTATGCTCCGGACAAAAATTAAGCATGAAAATAAACAAAGGGCAATAACTCAAAAAGTATGAGATGCAGAGTAACGGTTCTTATGCACTGCACTTTTCCTTAATGAGATCTATCTACCTATGAAGTTTCAAGTTGATAGCTTTGATAGCCCTAGAGTTATACACTGGACAAAAATTAAGTATGAAAATAAACAAAGGGCAACAACTCCAAAAGTATGAGGTGCAGAGTAACGGTTCTTGTGTACTGCACTTTCCCTGAATGAGATCTATCTACCTATGAAGTTTCAAGTTGATAGCTTTAATAGTCTCAGAGTTATGCTCCGGACAAAAATTAAGCATGAAAATAAACAAAGGGCAATACCTCCAAAAGTATGTGATGCCGAGTAACGGTTCTTGTGCACTGCACTTTTCCTTAATGAGATCTATCTACCTATGAAGTTTCAAGTTGATAGCTTTCATGGTCTTAGAGTTATGCTCCGGAAAAAAATTATGTATGAAAATAAACAAAGGGCAATAACTTAAAAAGTATGAGGTGCAGAGTAACGGTTCTTGTGCCTATGAAGTTTCATGTTGATAGCTTTAATAGTCTAAGAGTTATGCTCCGGACAAGCGAAAGGAGACGCCGCCGTCGCCGACACCGCCGACACAGCCAACACCGCCGACGCCGCCGCCGACAAAAGTAACACCTATATGTCGCCTAGTCAGGCAACACAAAAACGAAGTGGGTTGAAGTCACTACCTAGAAGCCATAATATAAATTGATAATAAACATCGCTGTTACTCGCTATTCAGCCTCATAATTATAGGTATACAAGCTATGGTTATGCAAGATACGCTCAAATATATCTGTAGAATGGGGCCATACCAACGTGACATAAATTATATATATATTTTTTTAGAATGCATTTACTATTTTCCCATTATTCATATACTATTATATGCCAATATTAAAATCTAAAAATCATTTTATTAATGATATTGCCCTCTTGAGATACATTTATGTAGCATGTTTACTTCTGTAATTATAAATATACAAAACTAAGTAAATGTCGCCATCAAAACCGAGCAGACATTTATTTAACTCGTTAGCTGTTACATCTTGTTAAGTGTCATGAGTGTCGCAGCGTGAATCAACAATTGACCCCCAATTTGTAATAAATGTTTTTTTTGCTGTCGCTTTGTGTTATTCTTAGTGACAATCTCGGTTCTGACACATGAACTCTGGGCTTACATCATTGATAATGATGACTGATTAATCATTTCGTCAAATGATCATGACGAACAGAGCCATAACGTGCAGATGACGATGGGAAAAATTAATCGTCGAAATGTGTACATGTCACGTGTACTATTTGTTATGTATTATGTAGTAAAAAAAATAGTGTTTTGTAGTTTTAAACTGCTAAATATACAGGTATTATAATTAAAGTACACTGTACATCCAATTCAATATACAATACTATTAAACAGTCATGCATACAGTCGGTTGTCAGTGTGTCCACTAAAGGATTTTCATAATTTTATATGTATTTAGCACGGATTGGTAAATACTTTAGTATTGAACATTTATGAAATATTCATTGTGCAAGTAAATGCTTGCCTGTGGTTTTAAAATCGTAAAATGTATTCTACTCGTATGTACATGTACTTCCTTATAAAGAGCGTGTACTTAGTTTAGTGTCGAACTATTATGTCTTTTGCATTACATGTACTCGTAGAACCGACAAATCACTACATTGTCAAGGAGGAGGGGTGCTGGAGGGGTGCTGGACGTTATACACTACATATTCTCTATAAAATGCTTTTGTAGATATATGTAAATATTAATAAATTGTTATCTTTCGTAGTCTAATTAACTCAAGCAGTTAAAATTTCGTTATTTCTTTTTTGTTTAACAATAGCAAATCTGCGAATGCAATTCATTTTGGTTTAACCTAAAACCAAGTATAGCAAATAAATTGACAAATTTATAAATCGGTAAAAAAGTTGATTGGCTGAAATATTTCTGCTGAGCAATATTAAAAAACTCCATATACTTAGTCATGATTATTTGATTAATCAGTCACTTTTGGCTCTGATTAATCAACGAATATTTTTATGACTGATTCTCATCACTAATCATTGCACACTCAACAGTGTCAACACCATAAAGTATGCTATATGAACTTGTTATGACCAAAACGATTTGCGCAAATGCTGTTTAAATTATGATTAAAAAAAACAAGTGGTGTTTTTGATTCATAAAATTAATTTAAAATTGACCTGAAGTGCAAAATAAACATATGTTAATGTTCATTTTAAATGCTCAATCATACAATAAATAACACTATAATCTTATAAGAACAGCACTGCAATAAGTGATCCCTTTTTGTCAGCCTTCTCTCGAAACATTCCTCGCTGGCAATGCTACTTTGGATACTGTCTCTAATAAATCCATCTTCGACGCTGTTCAACATTTTATAAAAAAAAATCTAGTCGATTCTAGGCAGTCACACACACACGATCTTCCTCTACAGTTTGCTTCTTCGTTCTTTTTGTTGTTGTTTTTTATATATATAATTTTTTTTTATTCATTTGTCTAATCTTTCGTGTTACCAATTCTCTCTATACTATGATATTTTCTATTTGACCCTTATTATCCACTGCATATTAACATATTATCCTCCATCTAGTAATATCATAACACTTTTATTCTTGTTTAGTCGAGCCTCTTTACACATACATTATCACGATTTTAAAACAAAACCGGAGAGAGACTTTATAAGCTTACAGCTTTCGTCTTGATTCCGTTGCCTCACTACACATGTTGTATTGTAATGTGTTCTCCATATATTACTGTATCTGTATATACTGGGAAATAACCATGTAATAAATAAAACTCGCTTTAAAAATGTAGTGATCTAATTTGGATAGTCATTTTATAATTTGAAACTGAAACTATTGTTGTTATTGGTCTAGTAAACGGCCTGGACAATAGTGATATGTAATTCATCTAAACATGACAATTTTTTATTTTGCCTAGAATAAAATTTATGAAGAGGAGCACACATTTACTCAGTTTTGCTCAAAAATAAGACTACTTCATTGGGGAGAAAACCATCTGGTAAAAACGTAAACATGACGATGACGTTTTCACATATTGTATGAAGGCAATAACATCATTTTGCTATTTTGCCACCATAACCTTTGTATATCCGAATATATCACATACCATGACGCGGAAGGTTGACGATGGTTATATTTTATCATTTATGTACGGTTTATCCTTTTCAAGTGCTCTACAAGACCATATTCATATCAACTTATAATTTCTACCTTCCATGTTGTTCGTTCGTTTTAATTTTAATACAAGGTAACCACACTGTTAAAATGTAATCTGTTTGGATTCCTCAATAGGTCTGAATGTTGAATATCAATTATGCAACTGTAATCTATAGGCCACTGTATCCCGCCCCTGAAAAAGATTGTTTTATATCTAAAACCGGTAAAATGCAAGAAATTATAGAATATAGACGTACAAAAACAAATATTTATATTATTATACATTTGTCTATCTACGAATAGTTTCTTTAATAATGCGCATGTATATAGTAATATACATAAAGAAATGCATGCATAAATCGGTTGCGTAGTGAATCTGAATCGTCAACATGTTATTCCTGCAGTTATTTGAAAACTATAGATGCTAACTGTAACTCCAAGTCGCAATATGTCGCAATCCATTTGGGTAATCCATCGTTAATCCTACTGCCTCTGAATAAGCTCAGACAAGGAATACCAATCGCTCTGTCAATAATTTAGGAAAAGTCTTTGTTTATATTCATTACAAGTGGATGTCTTTCTCATTTGTTAAACTGATTACGTTTGTCACAAATAGACAAACGCTTCACCACTTGTGTATCGAGATTGCATTTTTGCATTAATGAGATTAGATCTATACGTGATTAGATTAGTCGTGTCTGGCTGTACATTGCATTTCTACTGACGCCAAAATTCAACAAAAATGAACCATATTCTTAAGAGGATATGCTACAATCACTGTGAAGAAGAATTTAAGTTATTATTAATGTCGTTCCACTGCGAATAGGCCAGAGTGTCAATATACAAATGAATGAGGGGCGTCGTGAGAGAACCGGTCTTAATGCATGTGCGTAAAGTGTTGTATCGGATTAGCATGTGCAGTCCGTACAGGCTAATCCGGGACGGCACTTTCCGCTTTTATGGTATTTTCTGTTTCAAGGAATTCTCTTCCAAACATTAATTCACTGTAGGCGGAAAGTGCCGTCCCGGATTAGCCTGTGCAGTCCGCACACTTTACGCACATGCATAAAGCCCGGTTTTCCCACGACGCGCCTCAAATCAATTACATTCATGTTGTATTGCCAGTGTTCATTATGTGAAACAACGTGAATTTTCATAAGTGTTCCAAAGTTTTAAAATTTATCTTAGAATTCGAGATTTTAATGCAGTGTTTTTAACATGTGGGATTTATTTTATCACGAAATTAAGTTACGAATTCCATTTAAAAAGACTGGCTTTTCCATCATTCCCAACTGTTACAGTATATAATATTCATGTATTTTGTTTAATACGTTTTACTGTATTTGATAAATGTCATTCTATAAATACTACTCTGCTATTATTAAACTTTTTATATTAAAATAAGTGCTACTTGTTTAAATATATACATATTTATGTCATGAAGAAAAAATGTATTTTGTATATAAATCTGAAATAAACAACAACAATAAACATGGTTTTGTATGTAAATTAAACCTTTACAATTTTAAAATGTGAGTTTATTCTGTAGAAATTGTTATCCTGAAGTAATTTTAAAATGTTTAATAAACAAGTTGCTTGTATAATTAGCTTTATTGACATCTAAAGTTAACGGGTTGTTAGCTTAATTGGCCGTTAAAGTTTTGAGCAACTGGGCCCAGTACTATACATAGTCATCAAACATACAACTTATCTAACACACTTACGATAAAAAATATTGATCCTCCAAGTTCACCGTTTATAAAACATTAGCTTTATTTAGAGACCGAACGTCGTGGCGCTACAGATTCAATTCCATGTTCACAAGTTCTGTTCGACTATATGCACGTCGTCATGTTGACAATGTAGACTCGAATACCTACCTAATCCACTATTCATTGCAAGAAAATGTAAACATTTTGGGTTTTAATTGCGTTGCATAATATATCTGTCCAATTTATAACAGATATAACATGTATATTGTTTTCTGTCCTTGCATCACATTTTTGTGTCGTTTAGCAACATATTTCAAACTAGGATTGATTGGCCTTATGCACGTTCGATATTATTTTGGAAAACTAATTTATTTGTCAGTTACGAGGGTAATCGAAAATGTTCGTGTATTGGAGATCGTTTGAATTAGTTATTTTAAGTTATTGTTGCTGTACTTTATCAAGTGGTTACAATATATAATCTTTTCGTAATTATACTTTATCTTATTGTTATTATACTTTTATGTTTTTCTTATTTGTTGATCAAATGTTTGTTAGTAAATTGGGTCTTACTATTACAGCTATATTATCTTACCTTATTGTAACTAAACTTATCGAAAAATACCCCAGTTAATCAGCTTGCTTTGTATCCCACAAGAAACGCATTTACATTAAAACCGCATTCTGTCAATTAGCAGCTGAAAGAGATCGCTAGGATCTCAAACAGCTTAAGAAAGTCTTTGTTGATTTGACATTTATCAGTCTAAATGCACAATTATAAGAATAATGTTTATTTGCATTCGTAATATATAAAAAGAACTGGGTTAAAAAGTAGTGCGACATTATTTTATAAGATAAATGTAGGCAATCATGCAATTGACGTAACAAAATTCGTCACCAGCATTCGTTGCAGCAATAGAGTAAGAATATCGAAGATTGACGTTTACTTGTCTTAAGTAGAACGAATCTAAAAAGGACAACATTCTGGTTTTGTTGATTGTAAACTTGTTTGAGATACATTGACTGTAATAGACGTACATTCCTAAATACTATAGACGAAAGACAGAAGAGTACTATGAATAAGGTACATGTTTTATTTCTTGTGTACTTAGTGACTAATGCGTAAAACAATTGATAGATTGAAATATACAGCAATAACGCCTTTGGTTTTGTTTCGCAATCAAGAAGCCCAGTGAAGGGGTCGCGTTTGGAAAATGACCAGTTTGAAACAGTACTACACATTCTTTACAACAAATACTTGTACAGACGGCCTTAAACTAATCAATGTATGGATATTAAAAGGTGCTTTTAACTGATTGAAGTATGAATTGCTGATAAATGCCGTCTTCAATCGCCAGTTATATGTGCAAAACCAGCAATCACACAGAAACAACAACAACATCAGCAACAATAACAAACAAAAATAAACCAACCTCTGATAACCTACGTGTACGAGTAGATTGGCAATGACTTTTAGCATACTGTACGATAATTATCTTACCATGTGCACTGTTCTCACTGTCCTTAATAATCGATTGGAACTGGTACAACATTAATCTGTCTCTAGCAAATGACTCTGATATAAAATGTTTATCGAATAATGCAAGAAGTTACGCTCATTATATTCACAGTCGTTGTACATAGAGAAACAGCAACAGTCAGCGATACTATTGTTAAGAGACTTATTATGTTTTTAGACTGATTGATGGTTAGCCACATACATTTTCGCAACTTATTTGGTTTCGTAAAATAGAATAGTGACAATTTAATAGCAAATCAAAAGAGATTCTCTGTGGAAATTTAATAAAAGAATAGCATAATAACTAAGAAGGCGTGTCTGTGATGATGTTTCAAAGTAAGTCATACAATAGCATTGATTTAGGTATGACCTGAATGTTCAGCTTTTAGTCGGGATAAATATGCACAGAATGTATTAACTTCTTCAGATTGCGCCTTGAAAAGGAATACACGGTCTTAATATCCCTATAATTTTGTATTTATTTGTTTGAAACTGTGTTTTCAAATATCAGTTTAACTAGACATACGTGTTATCAAATATTAAAACGCTGTTAAAGTATAGGTAATCAACGAAGTCTTACAATAACACAACAATAACGTTTAAACATCAAAACACGTTTCAAAAGTAATTATATTATTTTTACATAAATAATTCAATGGCGTGATTGTACAAATCGACACTTGCTTCAAATACTTCTTTTTAGTTTGCCAACTTAGTATAACAAAACAAATTATTAATACTTGACAAACCCGCACTGGCGTGTATACATCTGAAGTGGATTAGGAAAGGTTTCTGAAGGTATAGACGCTGACAAGATCGAAATATCGAAATCTTATACAGGCTCAGTGTAGAAAATGGCCGATTTAGCCAGAATTTAGGAACATAATTAGATAGCTTGTTACGTAAATATTCTGATATTGAGAAACAGCTCGTAATTTGTGTGCAGCGCAGGAAACTATTATTTCCCTCTTGCTTTTAATATGTATATATATACTGTTATGAACATTCGGCGGTATTTATTCCGTTAATGGAAAAATATTCCAAATGCACGTGTTAGGTTATTAAAAATATAAATCAGTGTACGTTAATAATGTAGACGTCATGAACCTTCAAAGGAAACACTTTGGATCTAAATACTTATTGAAGCAACTTCGCAGCCAGGATCATCTTAAATATGAACGCGAGACTGGCGTTGTGAACTATATATGTACAGCTTTTCCAATCCGCCTCAACCCAACACGAATATTCGGCTCGCGAAGGTCACGTGATTTCACGCGGGCTTCCCGTACCATGGTATTGCAGAGACTGTTGAGCGTGCCATTCAAACAGACCGAAGACTTCCTAACATAAACATGTTCGGGATGCACGAGATGCAGATTCGCTACGCGGGTGCAATATCACTGCAGTAGGAGGACAACACTTCACTATATACTTAACTTGTCGGTGGAGGAGGCCGGATTTTAATCTGTGTGTCGTCTGTAAGAGGTGTAATCAACACAAATGGGCCAGTCAAGCAAGCTCCACCTGATTATCTTTTTCATTAACGGACTTCTCGTTCTAGCTCATGGTAAGTGATCGTTTAGTGATTCGATGTTTACTGTTATTCAGTGTGGGTGTTTCATTTTAAGCTGTAAACGGTTTGTTTCAGATTAAGAGTTTAGACGAATGTAATAGTGACATTTTAAATAAGGAAATACATTGTGGATATTATTTTTTATGACACATTAAATTTGCTATCGTTTTTGTGTAGTAGGGTGATGCATAAGGGACACGACCCTCATACTGCCTTGCTATCTGAGCTAGCTTTTATAGCGACGCGGTAGAGCGTCTGTCTAGGAACCGGGAGGTCCCGGGTTCGTTCCCATAGAGGCTTGGGATTTTTTCAGCTGGGTTACGTGGCGCCCAACGTAAATAACCCACTGTGGTGGTCTGTACGACATCCCACAGAAGTCAAGAGGAGAAGGAAATTCGTAGAAGAATTTCATACATGGAGGGAGAGTATGTAGTAGGGTGATGTATAAGGGACACGACACTTTTTCTGCCTTGTTATATGAGCTAGCTTTTATAGCGACGCGGTAGAGCGTTTGCCTAGGAACCGGGAGGTCCCGGGTTCGATTCCCAATGTGGCTTGGTATTTTTTCAACTGGGTTACATTTGTATGACTAGAGCAAATTGAAATTAGATAATTAATTGTTATTTAAAACAAAGATACAAACCTTAGAATTACATTGCAAAAGCCAGTAATCAGTTTGAAATGTTATAATGGTATACGGACAATGTTATAAATTTGAGTTTAATACAAGTTTGCATGCAATGGATATACTTTTTATGTTGTAACGTTTATCATATATTTCCGCTAATGTTTTATGCCTACAAGAAGATTACACATTATTGATGCCGATAACAGAACGTTTTCATTTGGCACCGTACATAAACCTCAAAACGAATGATATATTTTGTCATAATGGCTTTAATTAGTATATTTACATATTGCAGTTTTGTAATTTATTACTTACAAGCACGAACAGCAATTTATATAATTTCAGCTAATGAAATTATGATTTAAGATGAGTAAGAACTGGACCTTTATTCTATTGATGATCGATATCTTGCATTTTGCCTACGAAGTTTTTCTGTTGACCTGACTCAGCAAATTGCAGTCAAATGACAGTTAGTATTTAACGCTCACTTGGATGTTCGATGTCTATCCAAGCATGCACGATGAGATGATATGGAAATGTTTAGGGGATAAGAACATACGTTAAATATAATGTTATATAACATCTACATATAATTTAGGTTTATTTAACTGTAACCAAGTATGTAAGAATTCTAATTGAGACAATATACCAGACCAATGGTTTGTGAAAAAATATCCTTAATAAGTGGAGAGGGTATTTTTATTTAAAAAATTGCAAACAACCATTTAAAAATCACAATTAGGTACCACATACAGTGGAGATAAATGCGACAATTCATAAAATTAATCTAATCATTTCCTTTTCACAATTAAAAAATTATCATATTTTAATTCTTTTGTTTGATATTCGGTATTAAAAACCATACATATGTTGCCTTATGCTAAATTACTATTTTGTTACAACAGTTGAAAATATCGCATGTAACATAACGATCGATACAATTAATACACGAGTGAATATTGCGTTGAACTACGATATTTATCATTTAAAGCATTAAATGGACATGTCTTTAAAGTTTAGTTTAAGTTAAAATATAATGAACTCCAAAATGATTTAATGCAAATTTGCAAGAAAACAACAACTAACACACATAATTTTACATATGATAAGATCTTAGATTAAAAAAGTATACTCTAGGGACCAATAAGAATAAGCATAAAGTAGTCAATGATTTTTTATATAGAACCCACGAAGACACAGTTGGTATTCACAAACAATTAAATAGTCACTGTTTGAATATTTGGGGTTATATGCAGAATGTTTTAGTATTTCAGATTCTAAAATTATCGAAATGACTTATTAATACGCGCCGACACCAATACACCATCGTTAGATAGAGATTTTAGAAGGCCAACAACACATCAACCCGCTAGAAATACTAAGTTAAGTATTAAAAGAAAATGTCTATTATGCAATGAATTAAAATACAATTTTGACTCGTGTGTTAGGTGTATATGTAAATTACACGGTTTAAACTCATACGTGTATAGTTGCTGTTCAAAATAAAGTTTCATCTTTTTGTTCTTTTATTCTTCCATGGCTTCTGTAATCAACGGGTCGATACGTATATCCAAAATGACGCTTCACACCCGTCCATTGCAATTGGCACACGCAAGAAAGCGATATAAAAACTACACCACACTAACACAATTTAGTTTTTGTAATAGCGTGGTGAAATACCACAGTAAATCTTCGCTCTAGATTAATTCTGTCTCTAGGTCTGTCTGATATTTCCTAATAGTTTCCTTCTCATTGAAAATAAATAGTTGTTCTTGTCTCTGAAGAAACGCGATTGTCTAAAGATATCATGCTATTATATGGGTAATTTTACTGTTTTTATTGGACATAGGATGTGAAAAAAATAATAACGCCTATTTTATCGAATATGGCATTTCTAGGCGCACAAGGTATTGGGATTTTTCCAAGGCATTTATTGTTTTTGAGTGTTATCGAGCTAAATTCTACAACTTGCATGTATTAATTCGGAATCCTAATTTTAATGTTTCACAAAATTTAGCGATAAAACGATTGACCTGACTTGGCAAGAGGTGTAAATACGACATCTTTTTAACTTGCTTCATATATCAAATACATGACAAATGTATACTTTTCTGTTAACAATGACGTGGCTCTTCGGGGATTATGTATTTAATTATAAAACGCGTATACAAATATTCAAACTTGAGATCTTTTTTTATTTTGTAAAATAATTTGAATAAAGAGGTAAATGTTGAAAGTAAATTTAATTGAATAATAATTTGTTATCATGTTACCTAACCTTGTTACGATTTCTACATGAAGTTTTATTAAGTAATTGATCGACCAACAAAGTACCATTAACACGAAAATTGATTATCGACCATTACGACGGTTATTTCATTTAAAAATGCTACCTATTTAAACACATTGATATATCACACACGAATACTAAATATCGACATTATTTAATCTCAGTGAATATAGCAAGAGTTACTGTATTGGTATTTATATTTTGACCGAAATATCCATCCATTAATGCAGTCTTGTTAATTAATGCTAAAATATTGTTTTCATAATGCCTAGTGCAAGCTAGACTACAATTTATTGGATCGGTTTACTCGTTGGAAACAAAAACTCTAGACTTGCCCAGACTTGAGATTTGTAAATCACAATGCCGGAGAAAAATGGTTTAACACAATAGTTTACCACCGCTTCAACTCAATAGTATGTTGTGACTTAATGAGGATTATATTGATCATCCTTGAGTTAACATTTGAAGACATATGACTTTAAAAAAGAAAAGAAAAAAAGAGCAATTTTCCAATGAGCATGGTAATGGTGAATATGTTGCGTTTAGAAGAGTTTACCATTATAAGTCGTGACGTGTCTGCATTTGGTTTTCATTATGCACCACATGGGGGTCATAATATAGGCTTTGTATTTATTTCTTTAACAGAAGGTAATACAGTCCATCTACGAATCTGCGTGTACGCTCTGTGGAGGTATATTATTACAAACTGTATTTTGTGCGGCAATTGGCTGGTGTGATAAATATATATAATTACTACATTTAAACAGAGCTTTGACAATCAAACTAAATGAGCATGATAAAATGTTTAACAGAACAGAACAGAACAGAACATTTTATTTAAGACTTTTACAAGTACATCGTCTACAACACATATCAATATAATACATGCAATCAACATGACACAGCGTAGTGTTAAATAAATATATACAATTCATTCTAATCAATGCATATTTCTAAAGTAGGAAATCGGAGATTGAACGTTAACCGTGTGTTAATTATTAACGGAAGTTAGTGCATTTCTAACATTCATAGCTTCCTTAATAAACTTACACAGATTAAAAACATCTGACTTATTAGTTGAATTTAAAAGCTGGGTAAGTTTATAGACAGACGGTTTTACATAGAAATATCTTCTAATATATTTTTTTCTGATGTCAGTATAACAATTGCAAATGATGGCAAAATGGTATTCGTCCTCTATATCTGTAGAATTACAAAGTGTAAAATATCTTTCCTCTCGTGGAATTCGATTATATCTTCCTGTTTGTATTCTGAGAGGAAGTCCATTTAATCTTAATCTACTCATGTATAAGCAATAACGTTTTGATAAAATATCTAAATATGGCTCGTAATAATGTGTTGATTTACACAATTTATACTGACACAACATTGAGCTGTTGTCAATTTTTGACATCGTTTCTTGTTTAAAGGTGTCTATAATACGGGTTTTTAACTCATTCAAAAATAAATCCAGATTGATACTGCTAACATTATCAAATACATATGCAAATCCATAATCAGCTGACAACTTTCTTATATTTGCTGCCCAATTTAAATGTCCGTTATAACTATCAATAACAGATTGGGAATAAATAGTTTTAACAATAATATTGTTTGAGCTAGCAATTTTCAGCCAGTATTTAATCATTCTAATATATCTACTAATAAACAATGGGTAACGTCCCAACTCACTATATGTAATTGCATTACAAGTATTTATTTTAACCTTTAACAATCGCTTGCAAAACTTAAGGTGGACTCTTTCAAGTTCCTTTGACTTAGTATAACCCCATACTTCACAGGAATAATTCAATATAGGACTCACAAAGGCATCAAATAACTGACACATTGTCTTAAGACTTAAGTCAAACTCCTTACATTTGCATAAAAGAATGTTCATTGCTTTCAAAGCTTTACCAACTAGGTGTTCCTGATTTAAAATAAATTTTCCAGTGTAATTAAAAATTGTTCCTAATAGTTAAAATCATTTACAACTTCTATTTTTTGTCCATCGTATGACCAGTTTTCACTATTTAATAATCCACCCCTTTTACGAAAAACCATAATTTTAGTCTTCGAAGTATTTACCTTGAGTCCCCAGGTATCACAATATGACTTTAAACTATTTAAATGTTGTTGTACCTCACATGGGGTTTTACCTAAAATGGCCATATCGTCTGCAAAAAGTAGAAGTAGCAAAACAATATCATCTAAACGTCTTTAACGTTAAGTTGTGGAGCTATTCATATAATACCCATTTTGAGCGCAATCTTGAATACAACATAATTGTCTGTTCTTGTAAAGTCAGTTCTTTAACATGAATGTGTACAAAGCACAAGAACGGAAAGGAAAAATCGACATTGCAATTCAAAGATAATTCCATTTAGTCCAAATAAAGAACAACATATTTATTATATATTTTACAATGATTGTTTTTCAATAACAACAAAACACGACGGCAAATCGACCAGCCTTTCTTGCATTACTTAAGTAAATGTGTTTACATAGTACAGTTACAGTAAAAATGGAACACAATCAAGAGTCCACACACATACTTTTATTATTGCATTTGCGTCAGCCTTTAAGTACTGGGTTCATATTATTGGCCAACAATTCAAAATTCAGTAGACCTGTAATACCATTTCTCCATTTTCTCCATAACACTTTGCTCTTCCCAATGATCTGCTATACCATTGTTTGTTGAAACAACCGCGTTTTCAATAGATTATTCAATCAGAATTAATGGCTCCAAACAGGAATGTTGATTCAATGCTTTATGCAACGATACCATCCACATTCGGCGATTTCAGTTCGTAAAGTCACACGGTTGCTTGCTTTAAGCAAATACACTGTATAAAATAAGAATGAGAATGCACAAAGGTCATGAATATTGCATGCAGTACGTAATGACATGAATGCATTTGTTGGTGAAGAATAAATTACCAATAGTAGATTGTTGCATAACGCGTCCTTAAATTACGATTTAAATCGAGTGCATCAACATTGTTTTAAATAATTTTTATAATATTATAATGTATAAAGTGCTTTTAGTATAATTGAATATAACATATGTTCTTTTGTTAGATGACAACTGGTACCATTGAATGTTGTAGTTGGCCGCTGTATTGAGCAGTGGGTATGTGCTAACATTGTATGCATAGCTGATATAAGGGAACCCTTGGGAGAATTAGTCGAGGAGGCTGCTGAAAATTTTAAAGCTAACATCAAACACAGATCAACTTTTGTTTGATCAGTACGAAAACACAAGGTCGAGTGAACATGTTTTTTGGCACTGATGTGTTTCTGCGATGTGACTGTACTTCTAGACATTATCTGCTCCTGGTGCAATTAAAGCTAATTAAGTATAAATGACATGTAGGTGAGGTAGTCAGTGTTTAGTTGGTGCCTTTTTTGAGTTGCATCGTTTTGACTTGCTGTAAGTGTATATAGAATAAGAACACTTGATTCACGTGTTAGAATTTATTAAATTAAAACCTACTTTATATTTCACCTGAGGAATTGGCAATAAGTCGTATGATCAGTTACATACCCAAACTGGCCATTCGTACAACACAATAAGTCCACGAAAGACACATTACATTTACAATTAACATGCAGAAATGCAGATGAATTCCTTCGTGGAAACTATTGAAAGAGTTCTTATTATACAAACTCGTTTTTGTTTATAAATGCAAATAAAAATATACATGTATCTAGATGCATATCATTTAGAAATAATTATTTTTTAAATATCACATAACTTGACATATATTCTGTCCAAATACGAAAGGCCACACGCTGTCTTGATTTATTAAAACACTAAACTCTAACCCTAATCCTCGAAGTATAAATATTAATATGTATAAGTTGTTCGTCTTCATACAATTACATAGAAATGTGTAATTGACATGAACAATAATAATTTGTTAATTTGTTTATTTGTTGATTTTGTAAAAATTTTGAAACATGGCAATTTTCGAATGTTTTACAAATAATGCTGAATGCACAACTGTGTAAATCAGCTCGGAACATTGAAAAGAAGACAATATTAAGAAGCCAAAACACGAGGGAAATGGGCTTACAAATATTCCTATAGATGATTTAAACGGTTAACAGTTCTAGCTTCTCTGTTTCTATCGTAAGGCAACAAAATTACAGGGCATCGGACACATGGGTAATTTTGTAATTGTAATATCAACACAGTAATGAAAGGATAACTGTATTTTACATATGTATGATGACTATCATTACATATTAGAATAGTACTTTTTAAATCAAAGTAAACCATTTACATTTATCCACATACACGATCATCTAAGCTCTGCGGAATTTTGCTGATGCCGTTTTTTCTTTAATTTTCAAGAAAGTTTACATTAAATACTAGGGCATATCAACTCTGTTCAACTCTTTACAAAACATTTGTCAGTACTGTAAATACTGTGCTTGGCGCAATGCATGTCGTAGAAATTGTAAAACTGTGATACTCACCACTATTTTATGCAGTGTTTTATATGCCTTGTGTTAATTATGTGTCGTTTCTACCTTAATTAACTTCATTCAATATCGGCAAGATATTTTGGTGGTGAAATGTATTAAGCAATAAGCAAAGTTGGCAGCAAACAGGACAACTGTCGTCCGGGAGATCCGAAATTCTCCATCAATGACATTGATATAATTATGGAAACTAGAAACGGTCAAACTTAAGCTACATCGGCGTTATCCTTAACTGTACATAAGTTAAATTTTTAAACGTATTTGCAATTAAATAATAAAATATATATTTTAACATAACGTGTTACAATTTATATTAACGTAATAGATTGGTTATTTAATCTTTTTTAATTGCAGTCGTTTTGTTATTTCAAATTCCACGAAATTTCATAAGGTGGCAAGACGATTATAACCGCAATCCATCATGTTTTGTTATAACCGCAATCCATTCATATGTTAAAGATATTCGTCAACATTTTCTATCTGTTGTGATGAAATGGTGGTCACGATACCATTGATGTCAACTAAAGATTTGGAATTATAATGACATCATACCACAGAATATTCTGGTGTATGAACAAACGTCTCCGAATTACTTACCAAACTGCAATAAGTACGATAACTGGTAGGACCAGTGTCAGGCTAATAAAAATCGCTGTACTAACATGTACAAACATGAAACTCATCATGAAAGTATTGTTGGTTAAATTCAAGTGGTTTATAAAGTTTTGAGAAAATTCATTAATGCGTAGTTTTATTTTTTATTTATTTATCAAGAGACCGGGTCAGAACCGTATACAGAGATGAAGTATACTACGCCTTGCCGTACTTTGAAATAGTTTTGAGTCGTCGTCGTAGTTTACTTTATATGAATATGTAAGATTGTTTTTTATATTGTCAATGACCTTGGCCTGAAACGTAAACACACAATTTTAATATGCACTGTCCGCAGAGGATCGTAGTGTGGCGTCTGTATGCATCAATGTTTCAAACCATTTATGCAGATCTAACGTGTAAAATACATTATTTATGGCTGACTGTATTTTATTCGGATTGAAACAGTTGTTGCAGCATATTTTATCAATGAATAACATGTATTGTTGATGTGTGTACATTGTAAACAGGGACATATGTGTTGTGTGCATTTTGTTGTGGTCTAAGTGGATTCGGTAGCTTTAATATTTGGATACCTGTAGGATATACAAGTATAATGCAGTCCACTAACTAATACCTGCACCAGAAATGCATAGGTCTCATTCGTTGAAATTGAACACACAAGAAGGATCGGGATTCAACAATAAAATTAAAGTGCGCGATCTTTCATATCATTTTCTTTCAAAATACGCAGCTGAAAGTGACAATACAACTTGAAAGCAAACATAAAAAAACAACACAAAATGACGAAAGAAACACTTCAATATGAAATAAATCAACAAGTACTAGTGTCGAATTTTTGCATCGTTTATTAGTGTTGTGTTACCTAAACCAAATGTCAAGTCAACGTATATACATGTATTATAGTTTCCGTCTGTACAGACGAAAAAATTTTGGCGATTAAAAACTAGCTTGCTGTGCCTTTAAACGCAACGTTTGATCTTGTATTCCATTTTAAGTGCATATATATGTTAATTATATATTAATTAACATTTTGTTGATTAATTGTATTTATGCCATTGTATCTGTTGTAAGATTTTACATACACACTTTAAGGTCATCTGAAGATTTCGACATATTGTAAAGGAACAGATTTGCATAGCTGCTGTAAGTAATTTCTCCCTATGGGTTCTCGTATCTTGAGTAGGCTAGAACGAACAACCAAATAAAGCGGAATTTGGCGCAAGTCTTTTTGTTTTCCGATTGTTTGTACATGTTTCGAATAAACGTTTCAAATAAATGTAAGCAGGCGTTTCAGATATAAGATAGAACAATTTGCACTGGTTACTGTCATTTCATTCCATTTTTACATAAGAAAAAACACACGTTTGTGTGATTAAACTGAAACGACAGTGTTTCATGTTGATTCACACTACAGCAAACATTTGACTGCTATAAATACATACTATATAAAGATTCACAATATCAGCAACACAATCACAACAGCGACTTGTAAGCACAAAGTCGGGGTGTCATGAATATTTTATGCATTGTATAATGGGGTTATTGTTTCTCGTACATTCACAAAGTAAATTTGAGCGCGATACCTTTTGTTGATGTATTTCTTTTTCTCTACACAAGTTTGCCCATTAATGGTGCCATTTTTGACATAATATGAGGCTCATAAATAATACATGCCATGACCTAATTGTATTAATTGTAAAAGAAAGTCGATTTGCGTCTACGGTCACTAATCGGAACATAATTCCACTATCGCCTCACAACCCCCTAAAGATATTGATATATCATAGCAAAAGTTGCAACATAAAAGCAATGTTGTATCTTTAAAATTATCTAAGTATAGGGAAATTTTATATATCTATAAATTATATTATAGTAAAATTTGCGACCCACATCCAAACTATATACGTTTAGGTACACATGTATAAATTATAATAAAAAATATGTTGAAATGCATTTTTTGAAACACCATTCTAGTGGTAACCAATAACATTATTAGCTACTATCCAGCTCATGTTACAAATTAGATTTCATTCATTGTTTTAGCAAGTGCATCATCGCTATAAGCGGCTATCACGACCATTTTTTTGGACCTCACATCATTTGCATAATCGACGATCCACTATATGTAAGCCCGATCGCTAGACGAAATACGTGTAATGGAGAATAGCTTCACATCTAGTTTTGACCTCAATCACCACCAACATATCTTAGGCATGAACGCATTGCAATAGGCAATTTCTGTTGATGCATCGATGATTTTATTGTCTTGCAACCTGTTCTTCATCCCAGCAGTTTGTATAGTTTCCAGTAATCAATCGTCTAATAGACCCTCAAAGTCAATGAAGCGTATTTTGCCCATAATAGACGTCGTTGGAGAATTCCTTGATACACCGTAACATGATGACTAACCGCATTATGTATGGCAAGTAGTTACCTATAATGTTTATATACATAGGAAGAATGATCATTATCATGCTCTTGAAGACGTGTACAAGTAGATTCGCCTAAAATATTTATTAATAAACATACAAACAATTAAGGCGGAAAAGAACTATTTACGATGTTGTTAGATATGTAGTATCATTTGGGCTAATAAATGAAAAAGAGTAACATAATGAAACATATGAACTTTAAAAAAAAAAATCTCAATTGCAAGATTATTTTTGGTAAACCTTACATATAACGGAAACAATTAAACTGTTATTAAACATATATAGTTATAAATAAATTAATAAATGTGGCTATTATTCAAGGTTTGAAAAGAAAATGAAATTAAAATACTTAAACATATTTTTATTAAGATCATTGTGTTTACATAATCTTGCGTAGATGTCTTGATTTCATCGTGTTCAACATGATTTTTATTAACAGCATAATTGGAGCTTGAAGTTAAAGTATCAACCTCAGATTAAAGTAAACATGGAGCTTAACCATGTTTCATGAAGATATGAACTTAGTAACACTGCCATAAACTAGCATCAGTAATTTTACTATTTTCAAATAAGAACACGATTTGTATATAATTATCTCTACACGTTAAATTATTGTCAATGAATCTTTAATGCTACATCTAAAACGAATATATGAAGAAATCTAAGCAAAATACACACTGTTACAACATCCACAATATCCTTACACACAAATAAAAGTTTTCAATAACTTTAAAATATATAACTATGGAATATAAAACGTCAGCTTACTCTTGTAACACTTGTAATTTCGAAAGAAAATTTGCATCTAACAGATGCTTACATATGTGATCCTGCATAAAGATATCATCAAACGTAGGCGGCAACAGCGGAATGTTTTATAGTATGTAACAAATTAATGTCATATAAACGGCGCTTTAGGCGTTTTGCGAGTCGGCATTTTGTAGTTATTCGCGAACTTCTTGTGATCTAATTTACATAAACCTATATTCTCCAGACATCTCTGGAAAAATTGAAATCAATATAATTGTATCAACATTATTATAAACACATTGTGGATGTCAGGATCCTGAGGGAGAAAGCATCTTAATTTGTTTTCCAAGAAACTAACCTGAGATGACGGCCGCGTCAGTTATACGTCTGTATATATTATCTGTTATTGTCGGTAAATGTGACTTTCAATCTTCACTTACTCATGTAGTGGAATTTCAGTTCTGTTTATGGTCTAATTTACAGTCAGAATAGTGGAGACTGTTAAATAGTTATTGTTCATTGTTGCAATTGATTCATGTAGAACAAAAGAAACAAACAAAGCAACTCTATAACTGATACCCATATACACTATGCCATTGAAAAACAAATGTGCGGTTATTCTATGATTATAATATAATTGTAATAATAATAACTAATAAGTGAAATAATCAACACAAATAACAAAAATAACGTATTATTGTTAGTATCGCTAGTTTGCCACGTTACATTGCCTGACAGTGATGTGTATGCTAATTCATGTTGCAGTAAAAGTGTTGCACACAATGCACGGACGCCATTCATAGTGTTCGTAAAACCCTTGTTTTATGCTTTAGTACTGCTACTGTTTCTATACACCAAACAACTCACGGGTATCAATTATACAGTGTGTGCGTTTCCTCTGTTTTCGAAATGAATTTTTTTTCATGAAAATGTAGTAACAACTAAAAATTTGAAAGCAATACTTATGTGGCAAACATTATTTGATTTTTTATTTTGCTTTCTTACAACATGCATATAATGAGCTTAGACTATCGTTGCGTGTTATGTCTCGACAAATATTTCTCCAAAAGTAATTCGTGGAGTTTAAGGTCGCACTGTTGCGTTTAATACATACATTTATAATAAACTTGAGACTGTGTTCGTCGGTAGGACGTCAGTGCATTTGTTTTTGTTTTCGAATTGGAAATCTTTTAAGTTCTTTCGTTGCAAATCATTCACAATAACTTATATTGTGTCTAAACATTTGTAAATAACAATGTCTGCATTCCATATCAGTACAATTCTCTTGCCGTAAATGAGATCTTAACAGTTGATACTGACGTTAAATAATTAAATACATTTTTAGGATTTAATGGAAGCGTATGATGTCTTGAATAATTGAAAACAATGTCATAATACCGGGCATTGGTTGAATCAGACAAGAATGACTTAATGCAGAGAATTCAAACAAGTTATCCGTGAATAAACACCATTAATTATTACTGCTTGTATGTCACGCCACCGGCTAAACCAGCTTGAAGAATACGACCACATTGGCATAAAACAGCTACAGTAAGAGATAAATGTGTAATACAAAATGTAACATGTTTCATAAGTCACTCAAAATGGCCAAATTTAGTTCAAAAATGGATGTATTCTATACTTATTGAGCCTTTATGAAGGTCCATTGCCGACAACTATTTGCTTTAACAATACTGTTTGTAATATTTATTATTTTAAGTTTCTGTAGTTTTGATAAATTCATTTTACTAAACAAATCACTGTTTAACTTTTGGCCATTCAATACTTTTATCAAGCTATTTAGTTATGTTAGACTGTAGTGAACTTAATCTAACAAAACCACTAAACTACATCGAAACGCTATTTTGTGGCAGTGACCGTACATATAATAGGATCTCCAAACCTTGTCAGCAACTCGAGATGAAGTGGACATTTAATATATCATTTGGCGTTTTCTATCAAACCAGCAAATACCTATTTAGTCACTGCGAACAGAGGTTACGGCGTACAAATCCCAATTCATCTGTATCTCACAGCTTTGGTATTTTCATTTAATTGTATGACATAATAAGAATAACACCAACTAAACGGACATCAACACAAACACCAACAAGAACAATACACTAAAACATGCAACTAAAATGAAACGGTACAATGAAACAAATGTTTATTCCATGCGCTTTGGGTTTTTTTTAAGAAAAAAAAAAACTTATTTGTACCTCAAATGTAGAGTATGCAGATAGAAGTGTAAACTATTATAATGGAGTTGGTGTTAAGAAAAATGATCAGAGTTTCATTGAACGACGTTTTAAATCCCAACGATTATGTATAGTTTCGCATGTGTATAGGAGTAATGTGTCTATAAAAATGCATTAACCACAGCGTATTTTGGATTAACAATCCATTTCATCAGAACCATGCGTATCACCATCGTTTTCGTAATTACGAAACTTATACGGTTATGTTAAAGCTTGAACAAATGCTCATTGTGACGCAAATGCATGCTTTTTAATTCATGATCCGCGGTCCATGTAATCATTAGTCAGTGGAGTGTGATTCAAGTCCATTTTGAGGTCTTTGTTGCAAAACTTTTCTCAAATATTAACAACATTCCTTCACTTATAATTAGCAATAAAGTAACATGTTTGCTTTAATTTCCACTAAAATTCAAGTCCAACAACCCGAACTGATCAATAAATGCACATTCTTCACGACTTAACAATGATTTCCCAAGGGTGTAATTGAATTCCCAGTGTTTTACTTTCATGACCAAAACAATTTCTCAAGAAACGTAATGCAATTTAACTTTATTGACACCTCAAAACATATGTGTAAATCTTTGCAATATCGATGCAAAAACAACATTTGTTTTATTTAAATTTCTTGGGATGTGTATAAACCATAAAATAATAACTGTTGATCACACTGTTTGCTGATGAAATACTAGTATCAAGTGATTCATAAATAAACCGGATTTGGGCATATTATAAGCAGTCACGCAATTTGATTTTCTATTTGTTTTTGTTTTTGAAAGAAAACTTGTCTCTATATTGTGGCATTTATATAAATTTTCTTTGATATTGTTGTTAAAATTCCACTTATTAGGTGTTAACACGCATGTCACATAAACGAGTTATATTAGGACATATATGTAACACTTTTCAATTTTAGAGTTGTAGTCTGCTACTGATTTTATATGTATAATGTTTCTTAATTTCGTAAACCAGTTGTCCTTAAGGTGCAATTGTCTTGTGATGCTGTGTTTAATAGGTTATTCCTTACGCATTTAAGTATATCATTTGGTGTCTGGTTGCAATTTATTCGTAAGGAAAAAGACAAAACTCCAATTTCAATAACCATAATATCATCACAAATTTGTGAGATAATTTTTTTGTATTCAGTAGTGATTTAATAGGAATGCGACGGATTATATTGAACAACTGCCTTGATTACTTCTGTATAATACGTTTTAAAGTTAATTATTAAAAAAAAAAGTAAACACCATTGCCATATCTTTTCAAGTACAATTTGTTAAAAATAATACATTAAATAAAACAAGTGCTCATTAAATCCAACAAAAACAGTGGGCTCATTATTTATATGCTTAACCAACTTTTCCACTTCTAACTTGTTTTATGAACCTATAATTGACTGGCACCATTTGTCATTAAGCAATCCGAAGTTGATGTAATAGATGCATGACATAGCTTTTATCTAGTTTTAAGTATGTGTCGAAGTTAGACGTTTTCTCCTGATTTGATAATGCCTTAGGCACTCAAAGCGAGGTGACCGATGTCAAGAGACGACGTCAGGCGGTTTTTCTTGGAAACTAAATTCTTACTTGGCATGCTTGTACTTGTCTGACATTTCTGGTAAACGTGATAAAGCAATACTAATTGAACAGTTTGATCTGGATTGATATTTCAGCAATTTTTTCTAGCAATGCTTTCTTTATGTTGTTGTTTGGCATAGAAGCCCTAATTAGTTAGTAGTCCGCATGCATTTGGTGATTTCGTATGTGTAATTGCACATAATTTAGAAAACAAGTTTTGACAACATAATTTCTCTCCACGTGATATTTGAAAATCTACAAGCCACATGATGTTTGAAAAGGTACACATCACCTGATATTTAAAAAAGCTAAGACGCATGTGATATTTGAAAAGATAGAAACCACGTGAAGACGAACAAAACGACGTTGTAAAGCAATTTACTCGGTTTTATTTTAAAGTACTGCCAACTTTACGACTTTTTATATAAGGTAGAAACATCCTAATGACTTCGGAAATACTCGCGAAATATCGGTTGACTTCGGCCCATTCGCCACTAACTGTAAAGCTAATCGATGTGATCCGAAACAGACATTATTTTCGCAAAATAAACATTACTTTTTGAAATCTGAGTTATTTTCGATTAAGTTTGTAAAATAAATGTATTGGTGTTTAAAGATGAAAGTAAAAAATGTAGTTTGAACAAAAACAAGGTTCGCTGGCATGGGGAATACCTTGAAATGACGTCATTGTTGGGAATTTCTGATTACATTCAATCATGACGTTTTCGCGTTAGGTCTGGTGTATTCATCACACTCAAGTTACAATACTTATTAATAAACGTCCTAGGAGTATTGTTATTGAACATAATTATTCGTTTATACAAACATATCTGCGTGAAGGAGATACGTGCCCATCGCTGTGTAATAACATTTATTCACATGTAAAACTTTAAAAAGGAGTCAGTCCAGATGGGTGGAGAGTGAGACATCGGGTGATCGAGTTTGGTGTTACGTTGGATAATTTAAAATACTGTTGACTGTGTAAACATGGGTGTTCCAGTGAGGAATTTTGACGCCATCTACCGCTGTAAAAATCGTCTGAAAGTTATGTATCGGCGAACTGGTGAGGATGGTCTAAGAGACACCTTATCCAAAAACAGTGACAATCACAAATTCCAAGAAGATTCTTGAGGAAGTTATCCCAAAGATTTATCAGTTTTTTTAAACTCTTGTTAACCCAATGTTATGAAAATATCAAGTTATTTTTCGAAACACACAATTGTAAAACAATATATATTAATTTCCTGTATTTGGTAACCATGGATATGTGAACCCCAGCTAGTTGCTTTTTTTATTTACATAAAGCACTATTTCTTTAACATTAATGCAAAAATAATTCATTTAATAATGCTATTAGATTAGAAAAAACTTAATTTTAACATAAAAGGAAACTATTTGCTTTTTATTATTAATTTTATATAATTTTCAGTTTTTATAACATATAATTGCTTCATTCCAAATGATTTACCTTGAGATTTTTGTGGTCAACCTATGTTAAGTTATACCTTTTTCCTCTCAGATGAGGTTATATTATATTTTGGTTTTACTGATTTTGGCATACTATGAAATAAATTTAACAAAAAAGGGAATTGGTGTTTGGCGTTTTTTTACTGTTATGAAATCTATTGTTTTTTACCATATGCGTAGACAAATTTAAGGTCATAAGTATTTTTGGTCAACTGAAGTACTTATGTTTTTATACTTTTTCAATATATACATCTTTAATATATCAAATAAAGCTATTCAGCAATAAATAAAATACATTTTGACAATATGTCAGTCATTTTTGTATGTGTACCCCATATACATTTTAAATTCAAATAGAAAAATGAGGAGTGATAACAAAAATCGCATTTTTGTCAAAACGTGTGGTTAGATTTTGTTTATATTTCACAGTTTAGTCTCAAAATACATTTAATGATTAAAGATAATAAGAATGTCAAGGTTTGAAAAAGTCCCATTAGGCTAATCCGGGACGACACTTTACGCACATGCATTAAGACCGGTTTTCTCACGACGCGCCTTTAATCATGTCGCAGCATTCGTATGTAGCAAGCACAGTAACAAATGATTTATGTCTCATATAGGTATTGTACGTGTCACCACTGTAAATAGTAGAAACTTATGATAAGCGTTTTACATCCTTTTTATTAATTCATGGTTGCAATATTGTTGCATTTATGTCATAGCCAACTGAGATGCATGTCTCTCTAATACAATAGTACTTGGTAAAAACATCATTTGGCATTTACTTCTTTAATACACAGATGTTAAAATCTAAGTACATGTCGCAGTCAAAGCGCATTTGTTTAACTCAATATTCGTTACATCTTGTTTAGTAAAACACGCCATGAGTGTCCAGATGTTAATCTACATCCGTCCAACAATTTGTTATAAAGGGTTTTACGGTCGCTATATGTTCTACTTCCAGACAATGTCGGTACTGACATAATTATAACGTATGGACTTTGATCATGGCATCATAACACCATGAAGTATGTTGCATACCATTGGTCCAAACTGTTTTTGCATACCTTGTTTAAAATAATCGATACTATTAATTCATACAATTTCTTTAATTGACCCGATATGCGATGCGATGATACTTTTATGTCAAGTTATTTTCGACCATGTCTAAAAATACAGAAGTTCGTGTGTTCAGGAATTTCAACATTTAATAATTTTGTTGTGCATTATGATTAAAACTTGGTAGTTGTGTAGAAAGGCTTCTAATAAAAAGTCAGCATTCCGTTGCCATGGGTTACAAAGTCAACACATTGTACGTTCTGTGTACTTGTCAAGTGCGTTCCAAGACCTTATATATAGCAAATGCAAATTTTCAAGTAGCATTTTTTTCGTTCGTAATCCATTGACATTGTGGAATTCTACAGTATTTAATGTTAATACAATGTTTCACTACTGTTAAAATGCAATCTATTCAATTCTTTAATTACGTGTGGATATTGAATTAATAAATCAATTATGCAACTGTCGTTTATCAGCCATCGTTTCTCAGAAAGAAACAACAACAACAAAACAAATGATTGTTTTAAAACCCAAACGGATAAGATGCCCGAGATTATATAATTATAGACATGCACCATCAAAAACGTGCCATTGGAAGTGTTCATTGCAAAGTATAGGTTTAAGTTGCATTGGTCAATTGTTCTTGATATGCTGCTCAGGTTTATAACAATACACATATAACAATTGCATGTAAATAAGAAGCGTCGTGGATCTAATCCTTTAATAGTTGATATTCTTGCAGTAATTCGAAAACTGGTCTATATAATGTACAATGGAATTACTATCACAGGACACAACTAGATACCAGCTGTAACATCGAATAAAACATAGTCAAAATCCTTTTGGGTAATTCATCGTCAATATTGCTTTCCCTGCTTAAGCACAGACACGGGATACCAATTACTCTGTCATTAATTTAGTCAAAGTCTTTGTTTGTGTTCATTTAACGTGTCTGCATTTCTCATTTGTCAAACTGATTACGTGTGTCACATGTAGATAAACGATTCACCCCTCGTGTCTCCAGATTGCATCCTTCCAGTAATGAAATTAAATATATATAGAATTCGATTAGTGGTGTCTGTAAGATTATTGAACAAAGGATTTTTATTTTAAAGACAGTTTAGCGGACAAATGAACCATATTAGTAAGGGGATAGGGGTCTCCACTACTATTGTTGCTACGTTATTATTGTTGCGCTATGGCTACACGCGCTCGAAATGTACACGTCACATTCTTAGCCATTCATTCTACTACTACTCCCACTATACCACTACTAGTGGTGCTGCTGTTGTTACTACTACAGTTACAGTTTATTTAATGAATTTACAAAAACAAAACATTGATCATCGAAGTAAACTGTTCATAAACATTTGCTTTTCTGTGCCTTTAATGTTTCAAACTAACCTTGCTGCTACCTACATGGCAAATTAGGTACTAGATTGACCGTCCCATCTATCTTGGTCTTACGAGGATTATCGAAACCTTTTGTGCGCCAGAGATCTTTTTACTAAGATCCCATAAGTTACTTAAGAAATAATTTTTTGATTTATCGTTGTTTATCGACCAACAAACACGATTTGGAGTTCTGACGCGTAGGAATTAAACCACGAGGCTGTTAGTGGTTTAATAGCCACGCATCAGAACAACAAAGAGTTGTTTATTGGTCGATGAACAACGACAATGCGAATATTATTTCTGCTCTTACATGATTTGACAAATATTGTTGCAATTGTAATGAGAAATATTTTTTACTGGGCTCCGCTCAGAATCGGGACTTCTTTTAAGTTGTTTATTGGGTCGTTTAACAACGACAATTTTGTTCTTTGTCATTAGAAAAAACTATCATGTTAGAATTGTCAGTGAACCATTGTACTATAATCTTGATTCTGTAGTTTATACCGAGTATCGATATTTTAAAGTTACCATAATTCGTCGTATTGTTACTAGATATTTGATTTTATTCTTTTTATACTTGATCTTATTGTTTACTGTATTTATATTATTGTTTACTGCTATATGGACTGTATTTCATTTTATTGTTACTAAACCTCATATGTTTAACTATGCGTTAAAGTAACGGTTACCCTATTGTAACTATATAACATTATCTTATTAATACCTTAGTTACCTAATTGTTACTATTCATTACCTTATTGTTACTATACATGTACATATATTTATATCTCGTAGCTACTATTATGTATCATATTGTTACTATAATTGCAATTATTGAAGCTATACTTAATCCTTTTGTTACATTACCTAATCTATTATTACTATACATTATTATGAATTTACTGTACAATGCCGAGCTGTAACTATACACTTTCGCGTTGTAAATACAAGGTATATACTTGTTACTAGACATTATTGTATTATTTGTTACTACTATTTATCTGGTTGATGCTTTATTTTATTTATTATTTTCCTATACCTTGTCTTATTTATTTTGCTACTGTACTTTATTATATACCTATAGACAATCTGACTCAAATATTGATGTATTTTCGGTATCAAATACAATAGGCCAGATACAATTTCCGTATTTCACACTGTGAAATAATTTTCCGTATTCAACGGCTGCAAAAACCGGACTACTTTTACGTTCGTTGAGTATCGTATATTTCTGTAACGTTCCAAGCGACACTGGGAAACACCCTTTATAGACACTACGACGCCGTTGCAACATGTTGATTGAATCGAATGACGTCATTGATGTACATGACATGTGTTCATGCGCGTTCTTTAATGGTACTATTTTGTTATTATTTTGTTTGTTTCGTAGCGTATTTATGATGTTTTGATCGTAAGGAGGTATATAATAAATGGAATACTACATGACTGTGGTGTTCCGGTGGGTTGTATCGCTCTCGTTGATTGTGTAAATTTGTATTCCACTCGCCCTGCGTTACACAATCAACTCGAGCGATACAAGCCACCGGAACACCACAGTCATGTAATATTCCCTATTTATATTATTGCTACTAAACCTTATATTATTGTTATAAACACGTTTGCCGGCTCTAATCATTAAGAAACCCCTTTATACATAAAAGCCACTTTATGTCAATTAGCAGCAACAAATGATCGTTATGACCTCAAAACAGGTTGGAAAAGTCTTTGTTAAACTGACATTTATCAATCTAAATTCTCGCTTATAAGAATAATGTTTACTTGCATTCGTGTGGTTATTTGGTTAGGAAAATTCGAGCGACATTTTATAAGATAATACAGGTATACTTAATCGTACTATTGGCGTAACAAAATTTGTTTTTAGGTTTGCGATAAGGAAACTATGTTTATACAAAATACAAATGTTTCAGATGTATAATATATATATATGTAGCAATGGTACTAGAACAGTAAAGGTAACGCGAAGACACAACGAATTATTTTTTGAATAAATAAATAAATAAATAAATAAATAAATAAATAAATAAATAAATAAATAAATAAATAAATAAATAAATAAATAAAAAACTTTGATTTACTGTGAATATATATCTGGACGTTCTTCATACTCTGTATCAGGTGTACTTATTTCTATTGATACATCTATTGATACACCATCGTCTAGCCGTTCTGTTAATTTAATAATTCATGCCAGTAATTGTTATAACAATACAGTCTTTATAATACTATGTTGACGTAATTAATAATACAAAAAACGGCACTCGCACACATCTCTCTATTTTGGTATAGATCAACATGCGTGCCATACCATTATTAGGTCAGGTCAATAACACATTTTATAGGCCCACATCTTCTTTGTATCTAATAATACTGGATCTATTAATAAACATTTGTGTTGGCTTAGACTTGCCAAATGCAAATACCCAGTTCGTCCTTTGACATTAACAGTCATGTGAAGCACACTAATGCGCAACTTTTTTTTCTTATAAATAACATATAAAACATAAGCGATGCAATAAGCTACACACATTATGCACTGCATCTTTTCAGATGTGGTACCGGTTGGCACGCTAGTGTTAATATTTGTATCATTTTCGCCGTCCGTTTTGTGAATATTGTACATCTATATGCTTGAATGTCTGTAAATTGTGTGCACACACTGTTTTGTAAGTTAATCTGCTTGCTTGAAAATTATTCGACACTATCAATCATTCAGTTAAGCATTCTTTATAAACTGCTAAAATAATTTGCCAATGCATTACAGCTCTATGTGCGGAGACACATTGTTAAATTAAATTTGGTCTGCTACCTCCACTTTGTTTTAGCCGGAAAATTGTGAAAATTCAAATTTATTTCGATGTTAAGCAATATACGTTATTGAAAGTACACTTGCAATTATATCGCTGTGAACACAGCCAAGCATTGATGCACAATCCCACGTTTAAACTGCGTTCTTTAAACGAATATAGTTTTCCGCTTCAGCTTTATATAGATTGAGGCGGAATAGTTAAATACAGACTTTATTTAAATACGAGGGATGATCCATTATTACGTAGACTTTTTTTCATATTGTTTACACCTTTACTAATTTCATAGAAAAAATTACGTAATAAAAACATTGATATATATATATATATGTCATCAATAAACAAAATTTCATCAATTTTACTATTCTCTGTTAAAAATGACAGAAGTTTAAAATGCGTCACAACAGGCAACCCGGCGCACGTCAATTGAAATTCAGTGTCGTTGTTGACGTCGTTTTTTCACGCAAGGTTTGGCGTGCAAAATATGCTCTCGTGTGATCACAGAGTATTTAGTATTCACATTTATTGTCATTACACTATCTAATAATTGAATTCCGTGTTGGAATCTCAGTAAAGTGTTTTTTTTATATGTAATTCTCATCATGGCCTTGAAGTTAAATAGCAAGTCCCGCATGCACTTGTATACAACACTTACTGGTGTTTAGAATACCAATATATGAAATAAACTTTGAGATATTCTGCATTTAACTATGTTTTATTACTTTTAATTTTTATTATAGAAATGTGAATTATATTAACATATGTACACATTATTAATATATTTGAACTAAGAAAAAAATATGGTAGGAAAATGATGGGCGTCATGGGATAACCGGTCTTAATGCATGTGGGTAAAGTGTCATCCCGGATTAGCCTGTGCAGTCCGCACAGGCTAATCCGGGGAGGCACTTTTCGCTTGTATGGTACTTTCTGTTTCAAGGAAGTATATTCTAAACATAAATCCACTGTAGGCGGAAAGTGCCGTCCTGGATTAGCCTGTGCGGACTGCTTAGGCTAATCCGGAACGACACTTTACACTTTAAGACCGGTTTTCCGACGACGTGCGTCAAATATTTTTAAAATAAAAGAATATTTACACACTTATTTAAATCTTAGACCTGTAATCTATAAATGAAAATAAGGACTAAATTGTCCATAAAGATTCTCAAATTATCCTTTTAATATAGGCATAAATATAAAGGCAATAAATTAAGTGAGACATTTAACATAGCTGTGCGACCATTGACGGTACGTGCTCGATCAAAGTTTCAGCTAAATGACGTCGCCGTCGCGTCAGTTTTCCTATTTCTTCCTTATCCAGTTATGCCTTAAATGCTTACCAGGACTTCAAAATTCTTTTGTTCTTTGTGAAAACAAAAGCTATTATCACACAAGTCTGCATAGAAATTTGACAAGTAGCTTTACTAAATTTCATTACCACTCGCAATCCGTGTTAACCAGACAATGTAAAGTTTTCTTAAGTGACGTTCTGCATCAAAGCAATACAGATATTAAACGTTCAAATGAGGCCAAAGTTTGCTACGATTTACTGTACATTTGTCTCACAACATTATTAAATTTCGAGAAGATAATGCAATTATTTCCTATAAAAGTTACTGTCCTCTTACTTGTTGTAATGCAAATAAATGGCGTGGTCCGCTTAGTTGTTACTATAGTTATATTAGCGAATGGATTAGCCGCATAACATATTATTTCCACAATATCTTTTATTACACCTATTCTATAAGGATCCCGATTAATTTTCATGTGGGTTTTATTAGGTTTAGTTTATTTAGCTGCAAACAATAGACGAAGTTTACGTAATTTTGGATCATACCTCCCTCGTCTTTACTCAAATATTTAATCAAATAACAGTGAAAGTTTTGAGTTGAAATATGCCGATAGTAAACAGTTTAAGGATTATTGAGTTTAACAAAACTATTGCTCCATGATATATGCTCCTAGACAAAAGAATACTAAGAAAGCAGGTTAATGATTTAGTCTTGAAAGCAGGTTAATGATTTTGTCTTAAGTACCTACAAAATAACGCATAAAAAGCGACCGATTGAACTGTTTTGTGATTACGCTCTTTGTTTTGCAATCACGAAACCCAGAAATAGTATAACTTTAATTTTTCTCTATGCAATGACTGTGATACATGTTTATAGATAATGCTTACTGAGTAATAGGATGGGTTATAAGTTCGCCTTATAGATGCCTTATTCAGATTCTGTACACGGGTGTAATCTCGCTTCAGTAGGAGGACTCCAGGTCAATCCGTACTTAACTTGTCGGTGGAGGAGGCCGGATAATCTGTGTGTCGTCTGTAAGATGTGTAATCAACACAAATGGGCCTGTCATTCAAGCTCCATCTTAGTCTCCTTTTCATTAACGGACTTCTCGTTCTAGCTCATGGTAAGTGATCGTAACGCGCTTCTATGTTTACTATCATTCAGTGAGTGTGATTCATTTTAAGCTGCAAACGGGGTTTTCCAGATGTAGAAATAGAATAATTAAGATGATTGATATTTTATGTCAGGGAATACATTGTGGATATTAGTTTATAAGACAAATTAACGGCGTTATCTTGGTTGTATGACTCGTTGAAACTTTAGCTGATTCGAATTAAATCATTAATTGTAATTTAATACAAAGACTGCAATCAAAGAATGTACATTGTCTAAAACAATATGAAATACTATAAAAATATCATACGGGCAATGTTATAAATGCGAGTTTAATACAAGTTTGCATGCAATGGATATCCGTTTTTATTGTAAGGTTTAAAATAGATTCCGATAATGGTCTATGAGTGGATTACTAATCATTTACGCCAAAGAAAGAGCGTTTGCCTTTAGCACAGTACAAATACCGCAAACGATTTCCTATTTTGCTTATTTGTGCAAAGATCTATACCATATTGTAATTTATGACTGGCAAACACGAAGAGCAATTTATATATTTTGACAATAGTTGGAAGATAAATAAGACAAGACCTTATCTTTTAGACAATCGATATCGTGCATTTTGCCTTCGTCTATAAAACGTTTTTTGGTTGACCTGACGCAGCAAATTTCAGATGAAGGACAGTATGTCTTTAACGCTCTCTTGTACTCTCAATGCCTGTCGAAGCATGCGTGCTGAGATAATGTGGAAATGTTTAAGGAAGTTTCAAAATTACGCCAGTAAATCGGCTGAATACCATGTGATATAACTTCTACAAACTTTGATTTATTTAATAAAAAACTAAGCTATGCAAATATTCAAATTTTAAGTTATTATATGTATGCAAAATGATTTGTGAAAAAAACAACTAAATTAAATTTATGCAAATGATATCATAGCGATGTCATTTAATTACCACATTTGACAACGTATTCCAAATAATATAAGTATTATTGGCGTTTGGAAAAAACAACAAGGTTTACGTTTATCACGTATTTTGAAGTATATATATGTGACAATGTTTAAATGTTTCAGAAATGGATTCTTTCGTTTGAAGTATGATATCTGAACACACTAATACTGTTGTCGTTGAATTGTTATATTTTAAAAACTGTTAAAAATATTGTCTGTAACAGAACTATTAACAAACGACCGAATGATTATATTTTACGTCCTCAATTATTAAAACAACGGTGTTAAATGGTTTAAGGTTTATTCAAATATACATTAGACAGTTATATGAGTACACATACTTTAAATAAATTTAAAACAACAAACAATGACTTCTGACTGCGAAATTAACATAATTTTTACAAATAAAATTTAAATTATTATTATTCGAGTATCAAGCGCTATCAAATAGCAGCGAATGCACGAATAAGAGTGAGTACAACTACACGGAACAACACCAGAACGAGAGGTCAAGGTGCATTTATTTTATATGAATCATAATATTATTTGTACAAATTTTTTACTAAATTGGGGACATGGTTCTGTTCATATTTTCATCATCAAATTGATTTGATTGTATATATGCTGATACATTTGGCCTTTTCCAGCAATACTGGTTGTAATTTTTATTTTCTGACATTTATATCGACCAAATATTACTTATCTTCTAGTACATCTAATGTTTATTAAGAAAGGTGTACTATCTTTTGCATCCGACATCCAATTTTACGCGTTACACTAGTCCACTGCCATTGAAACAGGCAATACAGCGATATGAAAACTATACGACACTCACACAGATTAAATTTTTGATAATAGCGTGGCAAAAATATCCTCAGTAAATCTTCGCTCTAGATTCATTCTGTTTATAGTTCTATATGAAATGTTCTAATATATTCCTTCTCATTGAAAATAAATATGCGTGTTTGTCTCTGTAGAGGGGTGATTGTCTACAGATATCATGTTACTATATTATTTTTTTTTTTCTTTTGTAGTAAACACGCAAACTAATAACAAACAGTCTATCTCATTCTATAGATGGCATTTTGAGGCGCACAATCTGTAAGATTAATTCAACACATTATATTGTTTTTCGATTGATGGTATTGATTTTATCAGCTCTTTCCCTGCAACTCAGTTAAGTTTGTGTTGTTTGCTCATTTTTTAATATTTCATTCAGTTTAGCGAATACACGTTTTGCTTGACTTGGCAATACTTTACGGCATTCAATGTACTTAGATCCAATTAGTCCCAATACCAAAGAAACCGCAATGTTGCAAATTGTACAATATACTACATAATGCTGTTTCATTTTGAAAAAAAATCCTCCGACTAAAATGGTAAATATCGACAACAAATTTAATTGAATAATAATTACTTATCGTGTTTACTGTTTTTTGTTATTTTTTATGCACCTTTAGTTTAATTATAAAAGGTGCAAGAATAAAACATTGAAAAGGAAATGGATTAGCGACATTTTTTTGTAACAAAAAATTGCAACAATTACAAAAAAACCCTCATTTATCAAGGTATAATATTAATACCGAATAAATATCCGTTCAATAATGCAGACCATTAGTGTTAATTATTGGTAAAATATTGCTTAAAAAATCCCGACAGGAACACACTAGATAAGCTCTTGCAACGGTACTGTTTTACAAAACGTTGTAGACTTGCTGTTGATATTTAAAACTACAACAGATGAGAACTAATTTATTCAACACGAAAATTTACCAACGCTTAAACGTAATATTATTTTGGAGCTATGTGAAAGATTGCTTCTATTGGATCTCTGAGTTAAAATGGAAAGACAAGGTAAAACATATATCTTTAAAATGAGACAAAAACTAAAAAGTATACGTAAATACGTATGGTGGTGGCGACTATCTTGGGTACGGTAGCTCGTGTCTAAAAGATTTTGCGATCATAAGTCGTGACGTGCCTGCGTTTGGTTTTCATTACGCACCACAAGGGAGTCATCATAAAGGCTTTGTATTTATTCCTTAAAACAAAAGGTTATATAGACCATCTGGGACCCGATGTGTTCGCTCTTTGGAGGTATACTATTACCGACTTTATTTTGTGGGGCAATTTGCTGCTGTGAGAAATATATTACAGTCGACAATAAACAGAGCTATTGGGCAATAAAACTAAATAAGACTGGTGTGATGATTGTAAAGTTAGAGCTGAAGCTATTAATATACAACTATACAAACAATGCATTTATACCTATGAGACAACACAAATACTTCAATTACTTCATTGTTTAACCATTAACATATGAATGACTAAAATCTATGTAAAATAATTAAAGTATGTCTAGTCTTATCTTGCACATAAAATTACAGTTAGGTATGTTACATATGCAATTGTAAATGTACGACACGTTCAACTTTTTTGATATCATTATAATGCATTTAAGTTAAAGAAAAACTTATAATTGGACATTTAAACGATTTACACAATTTCTAAGGTATAGTTTTACTGTGTAACTAAGATATAAACATGGTAAAATTGACCATCAATAAATAGTAGTATTTACCCTATCATTAGTTCACGGACACTTAATGGCCCATTCTGATATTTGTAATTACACATCAAAAACATTCCCTGGCATATGTATTGTTTGGCCACATTCAGGTTACATGTAGCTACCAGTAAAACTTCTTTACAGACCTCACTTTTACGTGGACTTTTCAGACCTACACGTGGACTAATATCTGTTAATTAACTCTTCTGCTATTCGTAACGTCAATGAATAATATTACACGTCTTCAAAAGTGTTTTGTACAGCAGTTTTTATACGTATTATGTTGCATTGTTGTGAATTATGAAATTCGTACTTAGTTTATTGCATTGAAAAAACACCACCACCAACAACAAAACGAAAAACATTACACTTCAGAACGTTCGAACGTTTGTTGCTTCAGCTTCAAAATATAACACGTATGTTAATAACATAAAAAGATCTGAATTAATTGCCCCAAACAGGAATGTTGATTTAATGTTTTATTCAATGAATACTATCCACACCCGGCGATTTGGCCCTGTAAAAGTGCTTGCTTCCTTTAAACAAATACACCGCACGAAAACAACCACCAAGATAAACTTTGTTTGAATTGATATGATGACGTATATTTTATGTTAAACTAAGATAAGTGTTAAATTACACCGATGGACTTAATATTGGACGGTTTTTGTAATTTCATAAATACATCTGTTTGTGAGGAAATAGACAATATCATGTGTGACTTAGTACGTTTATGAATTATGAACAAACTGCAACAACGATTAAAAACAGATATAATTATTCGAGTGCTTTCAGTATTGTTTAATAGAACATCAGGTCATTTTTTGTAGATGACAACATGTACCATTAAGTGTTACATTTGGCAGTTATATTGAGCAGTGGTATATAATAACATTGTACGCATAGATGATCTTAGGGAACCCTTGAAAGTCTTTGTCGAGGCTGCTGCTGAAAATTTAAAAGCCAATATCAAACACATATTAACTAGTGTTTGATCAGTACAAAGCCACAATGGTGAGTGAACATATTTTATGGCATTGATGTGCTTCTGCGTAGCGAATTTTCAATTCAATTCAACATATTTATTTCGTTACTTAAACATATACATGTTTTTCGTAACATGATCCAATGAATAATAATAATAGTCACATGACACCTTATAACATATGTACATATATACACAGTTTATAATACTAATATGTATATAAAACAAATAACGTTTATTGTTTCTAGTTCGCATAGCAAAAAAAACAAAATCCATAGAAAGTTACGACAAGTGTGTTTTAATAAAGTACTTGCCCAGAGGAGGGACTTGTAGATTTCATACGAAAACATAAGACAAAAATACGAGACAGCTTAATCAATGTATGTACAATATGTACACTAATATATGCTACTGTAGAGAACACAAATTATTGCAACTATTGTACAGTATTAATCATACCTTTTCGTCTGTTAAAAGCATGGTATGTATATTTACACAAATTCAATACTGTTTTATAATTTTTTGATTTAAATAGGCTAATAAATTTGATCACACTAGGTTTAGTATAGTAATATTTACTTAAGTATGTCTTCCGAATGTCACTATACTGGGGACAAATGCATATAAAATGATATTCGTCTTCCAAATCAATTTTATTGCAAAAAGTGCAATATCTCTTACAATGTTCGATTCTGTTATTGCCGTGTCGGCCTGTTTCTATTTTTAATTGGTGAGATGACACTCTCAGTTTAGATAATGCAATACGATATCTTAAAGGTATTTTATCAAGATAATATTCAAAGTCAAAATCAATTTTAAACAGCTTATAAGAGCACAAACTTGGACTGTTATTAACAGCAGTATACCACGACTGTTTAAATTGATCTAGCAGTCTTTGTTTAAAATCTAGATGGAAACAATTCGTATTAACTAGATAGGGGGTAACCCAAACATATGAGACATATTCTGTCCCTGGTTTAATTAAATATAATTACGAGTGCTTGATATATTGATGGTAGGTGAGGTAGCTCAGATTTTGTTTGGGTTTCCGCGGTATAGCATTTCATTATGTCAATGTTGAATGATAACACGGTATTCGCGAAGTATTATAAATATTTAATATGAAATAAAAACCTACTCTATATTTTGACGTGTGAATTTTCGCCAAGTCAGATTGTCAGTGCTCATACACAAAATTGGCCATCGCCACAAGATAATAAGTCCATAAAGGTACATACATAAATTAAACTCTAGAATGGACATTTATAAATTGGGGGGAATTATTTCGTAGAAACTGTTGAAAAAATTATAATTACACAAACACTATATTGTTTATAAATGCAAATTAAACAAAACAAAGCATTAAGCTGCAGACAATCTCGTGATTATTATTAAAAGGTCACATAGTTGGGAATCTAATCTGTCCAAACACGAGGGGAAATAAGCTTTCGTATTTCATTAAAGCATTAAACATATTATATATGTCTATATGTATATGTTGTGTTCTGTACTGCGAGGAGTTATAAATGGACATTAACGAAATTTTGTCAGGGATGTGAAAAACAATCAACAAAACATTGTTAAGAATTAAGACCAAGTTAGTGTTGGAAAGTTTACTGCATTCAACGTTCATGACAAATAATGCCGATTACAGCTGTGTAAATCAGCTCGGGACATTGAAGAGAAGAAAAGATTCAGCCAAAAAACACGAGGGAAATAGTTTGTCAAGTGTTCTTATTGATGATTTGAACGATTAATATTGATTGTGTTTCGACCACAAGTTTCTAAATAGTCTATTGTGTAATTTTAATGTCACAACATTTATGAAAACTGTTTTTCACCTTTCTTTAAAGTGTTTGTTTTTAATTTAACTTGCAAGAAGGTGGGCATTAAATCCTATCAGCTACGTATGTGAATCTCTTCAAATAGCTAAAATTAGCAGTTGTAAATACTGTGCTTTGTGCAATGAATGTCGTTGAAATTGCTAAACTGTGTTACTCTCCACTATTTTATGCAGTGTTTATGTGCATTGAGTTAATTATGCGTCGTTTCTTCTTTAATTAGCTTGATTCAATATCGTCAAGATACTTTTGGTAGTGAAGAAGCCATAAGCAATCTTGGCAGCAAACAGACCAACTTTTGTCAGAAAGATTCTCAATTTGCCGATTAAGTGCTGTTGATATAATTAAGTAATTTAGAGACGATCAAATTGTTTCTACATCGCCGTTATCAGAACATCCATAAATGCAAATTACATTAGGATTTAAACTCTATCTATATCCATTTTAAAAACGAACTAAAACAAATATTTCAACACAACGTGTTAATGTTTTATATTTTAGCCGTTTACTTGTTTTAATACCTTATGTTCTTAATCGACAAAATCACGGCCATTCAACCACATTCAGTGTGAGTTATTCTAACTTTCAACGCTTTTTTGTTATCATTATCCCCTACGAAAATTTCGCAAGCAAGGCTGTCCGACGGTTATGACTTTAATCCATCAGGTTATGTATGACTTTTGGCAAGTCCAGCTCGACGTCTTTTGATCAGCCTATGATAAAGATATTCGTCAATATGTTTTATCTGTTGTGATGAAATGGTAACGTCCTGAGGCCATCGCTTTCAACCAAATATTCAGAAAATATAATGACTATAAAACCTTATGATTCGGTGTCTGAAAAAACGTTCACGAAAACCGGTTCAGTGCTGACCTGTATTAAGGTAAACGTGAGAACGAACGTTTGTCAAATGATAGTTGAATAAAAGTATCTTGATAAAATATTGAGTGAATGTTCATATCTTGCTTGTACTTACCATGTTAAACAGACACAGACTGTTACCTAGCTGACTTTAAAGCCACCAAAATTTGCAAGGACATTGTTTCCTGAATTATACAATTAGAACATATGCACAGATCCAGTATAAGAATCATATTTGCTTGGTTGACATTATTTATTCAGATTGAGAAAAAGTTGTTCCATCATTATGTGCCAATGTACAACAAATCTTTTGCGTTTGTTTATTTTGTTCAAAGAAACATAACTATTTGTTGTGTAATTTTGTTGTCAATGCATTAAGATCTTGACAGCTACATGTATATGTTAAATAAGTAATGCAGGCACATCCACGCGTTGGTCTCATACATTAAATTAAAAACATGAGGATCGGGTATCAATACAATATTATCTGCAACATATAAATAATTTAAATCATTGGAGTTTTCGGCATATTGTAAAGTAATTGATATGCGTGACATTTGGTAATAAAATTATCTGGGAGAAAGCTGTAACGCGTCTCCAAAAAAGCTGAATTGAGCGAAAATCATTGTTGTGTTAGATTTTGTTTTACACATTTTGCTATTTAATCTTATTTAATTAATTACATTACTCGAATAACAGAACAGGTATCATTTCCACGTGTAGATTGGATTTTATTTCAGACCATTGTAACAATATAAACACACGTTTGTATGATTCACATTAAATACAAAAGTCAGTAATTTTATAAGTTGATTTTACATTTTAGCAAATCTCTATGACAATTAAAATATATAGTATATAAACATTCACAACTACAACATCAAAGTATCAACAAAGACGTTTAAGCATGAGTGTTTTATGTTATAAATATTTGGTTTATCGCTTCCGACAATTTCAACACGATGCCTTTAGGATGATTTTTTTGAAAGTTGGTAAAAAAATGGCGGAGTTGCGTGTACGGTCACAAAGTGTGGCATCAATTACAAGATCGCTTTCATGGTCGCAAAGAGATCAATATATCAAACTTACAGCCTAAAACAGATTTGTATTTTCACATTTATCTGATTATTAGGAAATGAAAGGTTCGTTTTTACTGTTTGTTGTGATGCCCTAGTTGTAATTATAAAATTCCGTCTGGCAGAATATACAAATCAACATGTTTTTTGCGAATCTCTTCTGTTGCGTGGGCTTTGTCATTTAGCACGATAATACAATTTATTTAAAAAGCGCATATGACTGCGAATAATTTATAAGAACACAATTAGATCTTCAAAGTAAATGAATGGGATCTGCCTTTTGTTTACCTTTCGGTAATACCGTTGATATCTAGGTCCTGTATTCGTGTGTTTAGACGAACTATTAAACGCATGCACACTTTAATAAATGATTTTTTATGTTTTTTATTTTATTTACATGCACATTAAATGAATACGAGGGATGTTCAAAAATAATGTAGATTTTTTTCATACTTTTAGACATATAATTATTTCATAGAAAAATAGTACATTAAAATAAACTGAAATATATATTGCATCAATTTACAAAATTTCAGCGATTTTACTCTTCTCTGTTAAAAATGGCAGGCATTTAAAATGAGTCACTATAAGCAACCCGGAGCACGTCAATTGGAATTCAATGTCGCCGTTAACGTCATTTGCTTCATGGAAGAGTGGCGCGAAGGAAATTTTGTTGTTTCAATATTATTATTTCACTATAATTCAATATTTTCGGATATTTACAATAAAGTAATATTTACGTCTTATTTTAAATCAGCATGTTCACTGAAAATTCAAATAATGATGTAATTTGTCATTATCATTTTCTGCTTATTTCTTACTTATCAACATGCATTAATCATGGAGAAATAAACCAAGCGAGACATTTCGCATAGCTACCTGACCATTGACGGTCCGTGCTGATCAAGCTAAGTTAAGCTGATTGACGTCGTCATTGTCGCGTCTTTTTTCCTTATCCATTCATGTCTCAATGCTTACAATCCCATCCGAAAATCATATTGCACTATGTGAAAACGCGTGCCCTACTCAAAAACTGTATTCTATGCGGCTTGTTGATAAAATCAAATGTCTGCAAAGATGATTTACAAATATCTTTACTCGATTTCATTACCACCCGAATTTAGAGTTGATCTCACAATTACAGTTTTTCTTAATAGACGTTGTGCATCACCGTCATATCAATATTGTTTTTATTAATAGGCAATCTTAAAATGAAGCCAACCTTGGTATGATGTCAATGTATGTTTGTCTTATATTATACCAACATTTTTTTGAAGTAAGTATACTTATTTCGTACAGAATTTACGATCTATTTACTGGTTGTAATGCAAATAAATGGCGTGCTCCGCTCAACGGTTACCATGGTTATATTATCAAATAGATCAGGTGCGTATCAAATTAATATCACAATATTACTTATTAAACATGTTCCATTTGAATCCCGATTCATTTTGATATAGGTTTTATTCAATTAAGTTTACTTAGTTGTATACAATATAAAAAGTCTATGTTATTTTTGAACATCCCTCGTACACCCAAAGGAACGAATGGAACTGTGCTTTGCTACAGAGATATATTTTAATTGTTACTCTGCATATACAAAAGCGGGTACACAATTCTCAGCGGATTTCTTGTGCATATCGCTCATGTTCATGGCTACTTAACGTGTGAAATACACGTATAGTCAAATGACTTTTGGAGTAAATGCAGACCGCATCACCAGCCGAACGCAACTATATACATTTTACGACTTGATTTAGAAAATGTGTAATGATGATTTGAATTTGATAATATGTTATGGCATATTTACAACTGAGACAGGTGCATCAGGCTTACATGTTTTCAACTGTATCTTCAATCTGTTAACTATCTTTGCAAGTACACGTGCATATCTCTTATGGCGATCTAAATCAGGTTTGCTAGTATTCGTTGAAAAAAACGTTCCAGTGGTTTCCATAAGCTCATCTTCTGGTATTGATAGAGGATTTATTTTAATCGATAGTTTTACCAAATGCATTTTCCATTTATCGTGGTTTTGAGCACTTAAAGCTGCGTACAAATCACTAGTTGACTATCGTGTAGTTAGTTATTTGTAACAGAACATTAAAAGCAATATAGTTCTTATTTCAAAATCAACCTTGACAGCCATGGTGAGTTTGTATTTGTAGACCAAATTTCTACTTAAATACATTGCACTGTCGACAGGCGCTGAACTGCATATATATGTTAATCGTTCATTGATGACAGAAATGAAACGCCCTAACTCTTTTGGGACATGCCCAGAAGATTGTTTCACGCTCGAAACATATATCTTATTGTGGCGCTATATTTGCAGACATAATCTATTTTGAACACTATCGTTTAAAGATAAAGCCAAACCAAACCAAAATACATCTACTAACGTAAACTATCTAAGACCAAGAAAAAGAACCCACACAACTTTTATCAGTATGTTTTCAGGTAACAGAAATATTAATCTTTTATATGTCGCTTTAATAACATTGCGCGGTGGTTTTAATCTGTATTGAGAAGTTTCCAGAACGATCGAACATGATTTGCGATGAAGCTGTTTAAGCAAACACAATAACATCACTCTAAGCATTCATACACGTTTCTATAAAAAAAAATCACCGAATTTGATATAAGTTGGCAAATACTTTTTCGCACTTGGCGTGTATTGGCGTGTAATTTTTCCGTATGACAGTTAACGTGAATAACGTTCACAAAATATATATTCAGCATTGGAAATTTGGCATAGTTGTTTTTAATTATGAGGTGAGTTTTTGTATCACACGCCACACGTTTATACCGTTTTGGACAGGCAAACGTTCGCATGGGAAATCAATCAGTTGAGAATTCAACACGTACATGGATATGACTTTCTTTTGAAATGCAAATTATTGATAGCTGCAGGACTTAAATGATACAAAATTACATATGGACAGTTCTTGTCCTCCGCACAATTTGAATAATCAACGATCCACTGTATTTAACCTCGCTTGCATTATAATTACTTAAATTTATTAGCTAGACGAAATACTTGTAATAGAAAATAGCTTTGCAACATGTTTTTCCGCTCAAGCACGACCAGCATGTTTTGCTAGTTACTGCATTGCGATTAGGCAATTTCTTGTTTTACAAACGGGTTTTCATCCCAGCAATTTGTATGGTTTCCAGTAATCAATCATCTAATAGACCCTCAGAGTCCACGAAGCGTATTTTGCACATAATATACGTCATTGGTGTATTCCACAAAACAAAATAAAGTATCAACATGATCACATAACATATTATATGTGGTAGGCAGTGACTCATTTCGAATATATACACAGCAAAAACGCCAGAACAGATTTCACACACAAATATATCATTATCATACACAATAAGGCGTGTATAAGCTTGTTTAATGAGAACAGATAAGTTGTAGCTTCACCTAAAATAGTACTATACAATTTCAAGCTTTCATGGCGGTAATAATGGTGTATGGAATAGACTATTCAAGTGAACCATTCCTTTTACAATGGTAACTCAATTTGCAATTTTATTTTCTGATTCATGTATAACAGAAATAAAGTAATATATAAAAGATACAAATATTGTGATAAATCTTTAAACGTTTGAAAGAAACTGAAATCAAACTCATCCACTTTAGATCTTGAGCCTGACAGAATATTTGTATTGTAATATAATTATGTTTATCCAGTTAATATATATGTATTTAGTAGCATAACATAGATGTATACAGTAAACACGTTTAATTCGAAGATGCATTCAAAATTTTGTATCTTGTTTTGCATGGTTTTATGATCAGGATAATTTGAACCGGTAGCTCAATTATTAATACCGAACTCACACAAAGGATTATCATTGTTTTGTGAGCACATAAACTTAGTAACAATACCATTAACTAGGACAAGAAATTGCAATATTGTCAAATAAGAAAAAACAATTGCACACATCTACATATGTTCAATTATAACAAATGTACATAGTAAAACGTGGTCAATTACTTTGCAATATACAGTTGTCACTCAGTAATATCAAACATCAAATAAATCAAATATATACATATATTATTGTGTACAATGTTGGTATTTAACAGATACCTACGTACTTATTACACAGAGAGTTCATCACAAGTATGCAAGATTTAGCTTGTTGCTAGTCGGCATTTTGAATATAGTTCTTCGCAAACTTCTTATGAACTAATTTATATAAACATACATTGTCCAGACGTTGCTATGAAAGTTTTGAATTCAATATAATTGTATCAATATTATTATAAACACATTGGGAATGTCAGGATCCTGAGTGAACAAAACAACTGCATTTGTTTCCCAAGAAACTAACGTGAGGTGACAGCCGCGTCACTTATACGTCTATATCGGCTATCTGTTCTTGTTCTATTTCTGTAAATGTGACTTACAATTTTCACTTACTCATTAAGTGGTTTTTAATTTCTATTTATGGTCTAATTGATGAAAAGAATAGTGGAGATTGTTCAATCGCATGTTTTTGCTTTTGCAGTTGATTTAGTTTAAAAAAAAACAACAAAACAATAGCGTTTCCTATAACTGCTGCATATACCTTTTTACTTTCGGCACCCTGGTGGTTCTGAGATCATTGTGATAGACTGAAACATACGAAGTATATACTTATGATATTCAACTGATATTACATGTGAAATATTCATGTACTTTCATTGCAACAAACATGATATTGGTAATATTACGACTTTACCATAATTATCATTATACATGTACCTGGTAATTCTTAATAAATTTACTCTGGCGGCTGTAAAAGTTTTTGCGTTGCCGTCATACACAATATTTGTAAAGCCCATGATGTGTTCACAAATGGTGCTGTTACTTTTTGCCATACATTTAAATTCAAGCACACAATGTCTCTCAAATGTCTTGATTATTTAACGTATGGTCGCTAAATTGCATGCATTAGTTAGTAGCGTTCGGTTGATTCGATTTAACCAATGAATGTTTCTCCAATGTGTAGAGAAAGGTGTCTTGGAAGAAAGATAATACAAATCTGAGTGCTTAATTTACATCAGTATTTAAGGTGCGTAAAAGTATGAGATTTAATAGACAGAAAATGTATCTTTCCATGAATGACAAGATGTCCGTATGATTTACCAATGCTGTACTTAAATTTCCGGTGTTATCACCCATGCCAAAACAATATCTTTGCAGAAGAAGAATTTCGTTCCATAGGCTTAACACCGTGAGTCATTGTGAACACAAACAAATGAATCGTTGTTTGCTTGACATAAGTTTTTTAATGTGGCATGATACAACACCATTCATATCTCTATCCTACAACCGTTCACACATAAAATTTCATGACATGGTAATTAATTTACCTCCAAAATATCTATGGTAAACGGTATTATTGTGTCACATGTGTCATATGCAAAGGTGGCAATCGGTGCTTGCGCATTCAAAACATATTTAACGGACAGTTGGCAGAATTCCTACTTCCGAAAGCACGCGCATCAATTTCCAACTTTGAATGGAGGGGTTTCAACACGTGCCAATGTGTGTCGGAAATTTATAATTAAATATGGCACCTGTTTCAAGACGATTGCCAACCCTTAACTTTCCTGTAGTCTGTAGTGAAGTCTTATTGTACAGTGACCTAAAACCATCTTTTTAATGTTTTCTTTTTTCAAGAATAATGTGAAACAATGTTAGTACTCGTGAAGAAATACAATCACTTTATAATTTTGTAGTCAAGCATAATAAGACACAATATTCATCCCCGTGAAATAATTTAGGAACGATATTTATGTTTACATATCGAGCTTTTGTTAAACTTTTTCATATATCAATTTAAACTGCATTGGCTTTAATGTTGAATTTTATTATAAGTTCATGAACATATAGGTATGTTGTTTTCCACAAGCGTTTAATCAATACCCACACACTCCATAAGAATATCAAACATATCTGAACGCTTTGTTTGCATATAATATTTCCTTGCAATCACTGGTGCAGCGGTATTTTATAATGTGTCTGTAAGTAATAAACATCTCAGAAGTACAATACAATAACATTTAAATATTTACACCCAATGGCTCTTAAGAATTATTACATACTGTCACTCAATCGAGGCAGCGAACAACGTTAACGAATTAAATTTGATACATGTATAAGATCTCAGGATTTCATTAATTAAATTAACAGCAGTTAAATAATAACGGTAAATGGAATGTCAATATTTAATGAACAATTTAATCAGTAACACTTATTAATGTTATAGTGTTTAACGCATGTACTTTATATCATTTATGGTACATGTTTGTATCCTAAAACTGGTCCCCTTTTTTGCTTGACTATTTGGATGTGGCATTCAGTGCTGAAGATATAGTGTTTCAAATTATGGCGTGAATAAACTGAACCCAAATATACATATATGGTATGAACGTTAATATTCTAAAATACACGTATTATTTACGAAAACAATAAAGCAATCACAATTTAAAATAATCAAAAACGGATAACATGAATACATAATACTGAAGTGTTCATTTTACATGTAAAATTGAAGGACAAGTTTATAGACATTGAAACTGGTAATTATTTTTGAGAAAAATTCCAAACCGCATGTAAATGATTCAAAGACAAAATAATTGAATAAAATGTCTTTCATCCATTTCGAATAAAGAAAGAGTACAGTCTATTAGCAATTATATGTTTGTTCAATTTAATAGTTGTCCAAATGAAATGTGTTTTTGTCAAATTTAACAATGTCAACTATTAATATGAAAGCAATAAAAACAACATTGGTCATTTTTAATATATTTATATTGTCCATATCAAGTACTTATATATTCGATGCTCTTTAAATATCATTTCGTGTTAATTCTCCTAAAGTTTTTCTCTAAAAGTGTTTCTAGATGGAGTTTAATTTCGAGCTTTGTAGTTTAATATACCCATGAATTATTCAATTAAGACTGCATGCGTCGTTTAACTTGGTAGGAATGCTTGTACTTGATGTTGTTTTCCTTTGAAGGGTTAGGTAATGCCGTTTAAATCATTCATAACAAATATTTAGTTTGAACACTGAATACAAAGCGAGTACATTTGAATGTGCAGTTCACGTTAAAACGATTTAATTGCCACTAAAGGTAAAAACGAGATCTTAACAGTTGATTCTGAATTTAAATAATTATATACGTTCTTCGAAGACAATTGGAACGTGCTGCCTCTTAAATAATTAAGACCATGTCTGCATGTCAGGTACTGCTAGAATCAAACAAGAATGGTGGTGTGTGGCAGACATCAAACAATATCACACTGGATAAAGATAAACACCATTAATTGTTAATGATCGTGTATCACATAACCGTTTGAAACAGCCTTAAGAACACGTGCACCTTTGAAATTTCTATCTTCCTTACTCGGCATAATGCGTGCTCATGTTAAACATAGATTTATGATTTAATTTGTGTTTGTGACAGAAAGTCATGGCAAAGGTGTTGAGGTATCATGCATATTTAATGACATGTTAAACTATCATCTTCAATACAAGTCCTCAGTCGTGTGGACATATAGATGAAGTCACGTATTTTATTGTTGTAACAGAACTTTGCAAACGACATACTAACGCGTTTACTTAAGAATATAGGCGATTATGGACCTCACGACTCATAGATTCCAGACATGAAAGATTCCTCCTGTGATGTGCAACAATTACTTGGCGACTAATGCTATATGTATACAAATCTGTATACAATCTTTGCCATGTTTTTTATTTAATATAAGTCAGCATGCTAATCTTGCAGGAATACTTTCCACATCGCGTCTCAGTTGGTACACTATTGTGAGGGTTTATTGTGCAAAATTAGTTTATGCATGCCTGGAATCGAATAATTAAAAGTGCATTTTATACTTGTATTAATTTAAATGGTACGTCTTCTTCAAAAATTTGTACTCAGATATTATAACAATGTACATTTTATTTGAACAATAATCGTTCTATATTGCTGCTAACATATTTAGACTGTGTGTGATTTAATCTTTATAAAATTAATTAATTATAAATATTTTATTTGCTGTTTTCTTCATAGTGACAAATTAGCAGCTTTTGGTTTTATTACGACATGATTCAATGATTTATGTGTTGCTTATTAAGCTAGCATATGTCCTTTTTGAATCATTATATTGGTTTCTTGTGCATAGTGTATCCTTAATATTTACGATAAACGCTACGAATTGCGGACAAAGTACTTTTCATCTGTTCATATTTTTCATCAGATATTGTACATAATATTTACATTTCAATTGTACGATTGATTAATCTGGATTTTGAACTTAGGCTGTTACTTGGTAAGTTTTAAATAAATTCTTTATTGGTGAACATATTAGCGGAGCATTGTCAGCGGATGTGTAAGACAAATATACAAGTCTAATTTTTACATGGAACCTCGTAGCGTACAATTAGTGTTCGTTCTAAAAGCTATCATTTGTTCAAATGGACGGAAAGAATTGGGCTAACTAGATTATAGCTTTTGGCACGTTATTTCCTGATTTTACAATACATTGGCCAAACACGAAAACGCTCCGTGGATTCGTGTGACTCCTGTGCGGTCAGTGATAGTACTTTAAAGATGAAACACAATTAATCCACCACTCAGGTTTAAGACAAACTAACACAGTACTTGTCCATTAGCGTGTCCTGATGAAATTGCCTTAATCATCAATAAAAGGTAGAGATTATATGCATTTGTGAGGATGTTGACAGGTTTTATTGACATTGAAAACAGCTATTAGAATACATTGTACTTGTAAAGTTTTTTTGATAGGTCTATGAACTACAAATGTGTTTTTTTTTAAAGATAATATAGTATATGTATTGACATGAATATGAATGAACTACCTGATTGCCTTTTATTTCTAACGTGAAAATAATAATTTTGATGAGGAAAAATCATGTACTTAACTATATACCCATTATTAACCCCTTATGGATTTTCAGAACTATACATTATACACATCATTATTATTGACACATATTCAAAGACACAACCAAAAAGTGGAGGATTAACTTTCTGTTAGTGTTTAATACATGTAAGCCGCTGAAAGCGTGCAGGTCTGTTCAAAAATGCATGTTTTCTATCATTGTTGAACCGTTACTGAAGTCGAATATCGAAAACAATACAACGTGTAATACTCATTCGTTACATGCAAGTATCTACCTTTTAGATTATTTTTTGCACACATATTTATTTAGATTTTTACCATTTTTCAAATTACACTGAGTGTCCTAATGAATTAAATGGTTTAAAAAGTTGTATAATATAGACGTTTTATGTATATTTATTATATTTATTTATCAAAAACATCTATGCTAAACCTGTGTTTAACGTGATCTCTCACAAAACCGCTAGACGACATCGAACCGCGTTTTTGTGGTTGTACCTTAAAGATCATAGGATCTACAAGCCTTGTCAGCAACTCGAGATGAAGTTGACATTTAGTATATCATTTGGCGCTATCTGTCAGAAACCAGCAGATATTTATTAATTGCCTGCGTACAGTGTCCATTAAATTATTTTTCAGTGCAAGTGCGAAAATGCATTTACAGGTCTTTGTTGCCTGAGCTGTCCCCATTATATCAAACATTATTTCACTTATAATTAACGTTAAAGTAACATGTTTGCGTTTAAATCCCACATAATTCAAGTCCAACATCCCCGAACTGCTCAATAAATGCACATCCTTCACAACTTAACAGTAAATTTCCCTAGGGTGTAATTAAATTCCCAGAGTTTTACTTTCATACCCAAAACAGTTTCTCAAGAAATGTAATTTCATTTTAATGCATTGACACCTTAGAACATATGGACCGGAATGGGTAAATCTTTGCAATATTCTTGAATGAAATAACAACATAAAGTTTTGTCTTTAAGTTTCGTGGGATTCAAATGAAACTTAAAATAATAACTGTTGATCAGACTGTTTGCCGATGGATGCGAAATACAGTCATTTAAAATGAAACTAATTATTTATTTCGGCATATGGTTATCAGTTTAGCATGAAATGTGAATATTGTTATTTGTTTTCGTTCTCCATAGCGTTTATTACATGTATGCTATTGTTGCAATTCCACTAACTTTATTTGAACGTATGTTATTACATATGTCTCACATAAGGAAGTATATCAAGAACATTATGTAACACTTGCCGTCATTCAGCAGGTGTCTGTAACCGGTTGAATGTTTGTAAACTTCGCGGACCAGTTTTCCCTGAAGTGCATTTGTCATATGCTTATGCTTTTTATCTGGGTATTTCTTACCCATTTAAGTATGCCATTCGGTGTCTGGATGCAATTAATATGCAAAGAAACTTACACAACTCCAATGTCAATAACCAGAAGTGCAGCACGGTTTCGTGAGCTATTTTTACTAACTGTCGATTTATCAGTAATAAGAGCCGAGGCGTTAGTAATTATATTGTAAGCGGACATAAGTACTCGTATAATATGCATTTAGTATTTGAAATATAATATCACAGATGCATATGTATTATATACTGTTGAGTTCAAGACAACGTTAACTATAAAAATGTTTTTTTCAATCCCACAAAAAACAGTCGGAGAAAGTTTATCTTGGAAATGTAATTCTTATTTGACATGCATGTAAATGTCTGACATTTCTGGTACAAATGGCGAAGCGCTACTAATTGAGCAGTTGGGTTTGGACAGTTACTTTTTCTATTATTGCTTTCATTATAATTTTGTAGTTTGGCACAGAAGCCCTGTTCAATTAGTAGTCAGCATGCGATTAGTGATTTCGTGTCATCTCACAATTGCACATAATTTAAAATGCAATTTCTGATAACATTATTTCACAATCCACGTGATATTTGAAAATCTACAAGCCACTTGATATGTGAAAAAATAAAAGCTATATTTGAAAAGCTGAAATGCACGTTATATTTGAAAAGATTGACACCACGTTAAGATGAACGACCATCGTTTTAAGGCATTAAACACGGTTTTATACAGAAGTACTGCAAACAATATGATTAATTAAATAACGTAAATTAGAATGTCATAAAATAGTATCATAACTCATTTTGTTTGTGGCCAAAGTTTGCACCTTATATTATTGTTACAATCCTTTATCTAATTAGTATTATACTTTGGCGTATTGTTACTATATTTTAGTTTATTGTAACTGTTATTTAGCTTCTGGTAACTGTACTTATACATATCTTATTGAAACTTTCTCCTTTTGGTTAGTAGTAAACAAGTTTGTCGGCTGTAAAGAATCGTATTTACATTAAAATCGCATTTTGTCACTTAGCCATACATGATCGCTACGACCTCAAAATAGCTTGAGAATGCCGTTGTTTATCTTACATTTATCGATCTAAATTCAAGGTTGTAAGAATAATGTTGATTTGCATTCGTTTCATTATTGGGTTATTACTGAAATTAGAGCGACATCATTGTTTAAGATTAATGTTCGTAATCGTACTATTTGCGTATAGAAATTCGTTTCACGAATGCCATTAGGAAACTATAGTTCACTTTATACACTATTGTCTGTAGTTTTCACAATTCAATACTGTGATTACTTTGTATATAAAACATTTTTATGGACTTTGTACTCCGTATCATTATAATGTATTCTATTGATACACAATAGTCTAGCGTTGCTGTTAATTTAATAATTCATGTCAGTAATTGTAATTACGATAAAGTACTTATACTTTGTTGTGGTAATTAAAATGCAACACACGGCACTCGCCCACGTCGCTCTTTTTTTTGGGTATAGATCGACATGAGTACAATAACATTATTATGTCAATAACACATGTTATAGATCCACATATTCTTTGTATCTAATAATACTGGATCTATTAATAATTATTTTGTTGGATTAGAATTGTCAAACGCACACACCCAGTTCGTCCTTTCACATTAACAGTCGTGTGTAGCACACTGGATTGCACGCTAGTGTTACTGTTTGTATTGTTGTCTCCGTCCATTTGTGATAATTGTACATGAATATGCTTGAATGTCTGTAACTTGTTTGCAGACTCTGTTTTGTAATGTAATCTGCTGACTTGAAAAAGGTAAAACACATTCAACCGTTTAATGAAGCATTCTTCATAAACAGCTCAAATAATTTGCCAAGGCATTACAGCTGTATGTGCGAAGACACATTATTAGATTCAACGCTTCGAGCAGACATTGATTTTGTTCTGCTTCCTCTACTTAGTTTTATCCGGAAATTTCTAATTTATTTCGATATAAAGCAATAATATTTATTGAAACGACACTTGCAATTTCATCGTTGTGCAAATAGCTCAACATCGATTTAAACACACGCTTAAACTTCCTACATTAAAGAAACATGGTTTTACGCTTCGATTGTATATATTTTGAGGAAGAATATTTAAATACAGACTTTATTTAAATATTTACTCCAATATTTAATCAAATACACACTGAAAATTTGAGTTGAAACATGTCGATTGTAAAACAGTTTTAGGGATAATGAGTTTAGCAAAACTTACATTGGTCCATGATAGACAAAAGAGTACTCGTAAAATCAGCTAATAATTTTGTCTTAAGTACCTACACAGTAACGCATAAAAAAACTTCGACAGAACTGTTCTGTGATTACGCTTTGTTTTGCAATCACGAAATTTAGATCTAGTGTAGCTTTAATTTTTCTCTTTGCAATGACTCTGATGCATGCTTAGTGAGTAAAGTGAGGAATTATAAGCTCGCTAATTATATAAACAGTCGTTTTACATGGCAAGAAACAACAACAACCAGAGAAACGATTGTTCCGACTCTTATCGTTTTAGACTGATTGATGTTAGACACATGTATTTTTGCTTAGTTGGTTGCGTTATATCGACTAATGCCAAATTTATAGCTAACCGACCGTGAGTATATGTTGGTAACCAAACGTATCAAAATAGCCAAAAAGGCGTGTCTTTGATGTTTTGAAGTGAGTCATACAAAATGCTTTCATTAGCATTAATTTATGTGTGCCCGTTGAAAATTAAGATCCTAGTTGAAAACATTCAGCAAATAATGTAGTTCGTGTGTCGTTTTGCCATTGAATAGGATTAAAATGTATATTCACATATTTGTATATTATTTACCCTCATGCAATCAAACCTAGATGACTGCATAAGATGCATGACATTGTACTCGCAAAGCAGTCGCACGATGCTTACGCTTTCTTTTATTGCTTTGTAAATCGCGCGTTGCTGTTAGAAATGTGATTATCAACACAGTTTTGCAACACACATATTTCAATGTTTACACAACACAACATGCATACAATTTGCTCAGAACATTCGATTATTTTTATATTTCAAATTCGATGGCGTTTTTGTACGAATTGACAATTACTCCAAATACTTCCTTTTTACTTTGCGTTTTACAATATAACAAATTATTTGAAATTGACATTACCGCATTGTCATGTAAACATCTGAAGTGGATTAGGAAAAGTTTATGAAGGTATAGCTGCTGACAAGATCGAAAAATCGCACTCTTCCTAACGACACTAATACAGACTTAGCGTAGAAATGAACGACTTAGCCAGAATGAAGGAACATTATAAGGTAGCTTGTTACTTAATATTCTGATATTGGGAAACAACGCGTAAAAAGTGTGCAGCGGAGCAAATATAATTTCTCTCTTGATTTGAATATTTATAAAGAGGCTGCCATGAGCATTCGGAAACATTTATGCCGCTGATGGAGATATATACCAAATCCACGTGTTTTTAAACAACGCATATATCATAGTACATAAATAATTTATACGTCATGAACGCGTGTTGCAAAATCAAACGAAACATGAATGGACCTATATTACAATTTAAATAACTTCGCTACCAGGATCTTCTTTACTGTGAGAGCGTGATTGGTGTTGTGAATTACTTATGTACAGCCACAATCCAACATAATTATTCGGCTGCCATAGATCACGTAATTGCACACCGGCGCTCCTGTACCATGATATTGCAAAGACTGTTGATAGCGCCATTCAAACAGATCGAAGACGTCCGAACAGACACATGATGTTTGGGATGCACGAGGTCCCCCAATGCCTTATTTAGATTATCTACACGGGTGTAATCACACTTCAGTAGGAGGAATACACATCACTACATACTTAACTTGTCGGTGGAGGAGGCAGAATATTAATCTGTCTGTAAGACGTGCAATCAAAACAAATGGGCCTGTCAAGCTTGCTCTATCTGTTTCTCGTTTTCATTAACTGACTTCTCGTTCAAGCTGATGGTAAGTGATCGTTACCTGATGTTATGTTTACTGTTATTCAGTGTGTGTGATTCATATAAAGCTATTAACAGCTTATTCCAGACTTGGAGATAGAATGATTAAAATGTATATGTAGAGTTATGGGAATATATTTGGACAATACTTTTAAGATAAATCAGTGGTGTTAGCGTTATTGTATGGTTGAGGAACTTAGAGCTGATGGACATGGAATTATTAATAATACAAAGATTAAAATCTAAGAAGTTCATTGACTAAGACAATTTGAAAGTTTACAAAATTTCTTTTACATACAAAATCCATTTTATTGTAAGTATAACATGTAGTTTCACCTACGGTCTATGAGTCAATTACAAATCATTTATGCTAAAAAAGTGTATTCCTTTAGTACAGTGCATAAACCTCGAAAGTTTACGAATTTCCTTATTTTTCATTTTTGTGAAATGGTCTATAAAATGTTGTAATGCATGACTGGCAAACAGGAATAACAATTCATTTAATTGTCAAATCGTTGGAAGATAAATAATACAATAACTAAATTTATCCTATAGACAATGTATATCATACATTTTTTACGACTATCAGAGGTCATTCGGTTGACCTGACGCAGTAAATTTCAGACAAATAACAGGATGTTTATCCAAGCATGCGTGCTGAGATAATATGGAAATGTTTAGAGGAGTTTTAAAAGTACGCCAGTAAGGCGACTAAATATCACGTGATATAACTTCTACGAACTTTGGTTTATTTAAGTGCAACCTAAGCTATGAAAATATTCTAGAAGATGAGCAATATGTTATTGGTATAATTGTCAGAAAATAAAAATAAAAATAACAACCATTATTGCTAGAGAAAGGCCGAATGTCACATTATAGATCTATATAGAATTCATTCAATTTGATAATGAAAATATAAACAGAACCCTGTCTATCAATGCCCTTTTTTAGTCAAAATGTGTACAAATAATGTCAGGATACATATAAAATAAATTCACACTTTAACTCTCGTTTTGATATTGTTGTGTGTATTTGTATTCACTCTTATCGGTGAATTCACTGCTATTTGATATCAATGGATACGCGAATTATATTAATTTATTTCTTATTCTATTACGTTAACTGCACTTTCAGAAGTCATTATTTGTAAATTCGGTGCATTTATTAAAATTTATATAAATAGCGTGTACTAATTTACCTGTCTGATATATATTTGAATAAACCTTAAAACATAGAAAACCGTTTTACACCAGTCCACTGCAATTGAGACATGCAATGAAGCGATATGAAAACTATGCGACACTCACACAATTTAATTTTTCATAATAGCATGGCAAAAATATCCCCAGTAAATCTTCGCTCTAGATTAATTCTGTCTATAGCTTTCCATGTTATTTCCTAATAGTTTCATTCTTATTGAAAATAAATATATGCGTTCTTGTCTCTGTAGAAACGTGATTGTCTACAGATATTAAGTTATTATATTATTCACGTAATTTTGTTTAGGTGGAAAACACGCAAAATAATAACAAACCGTCTATCTCATTCCATAGATGGCATTTTAAGGCGCACAATCTGTAAGATTAATTTAACACATATATCGTTTTACGATTAGTTGTACTGGTTTATCAGCACTTTCCCTGCAACTCATACAAACTAGTGTTGTTTGCTCATTTTAATGGTTTTCAGATAAACGTTTTGCTTGACTTACTTAGTTCCAATTAGTTGCGATACCAAAGAAGACGAAATGTTGCAAGTTTTACAACATGAACAATTATATTTCTTTTAAGGGATAAACTATAATACAATGAATATAAATGTTCCAACTTAAGCTTTCATGTTAAAAAACTACATAATGCTGTTTCATTTTGAAACAAAAAGCGTTGGTCTGAAATAGTAAATATTGACAACATATTTAATTGAATGCTATTTTTGTTATTTTAAGAAGGAAACAGTGAACAGCGAATGGATTAGCGACATTTAAAAAATGTAACGATTGAAAAAACCAAATAGCTCATTTATCAAAGTCGAATATTAAATACCGGCTAAATATCCGTTCAATAATGCAGCCCATTAGTGTTAATTATTGGTAAAATGTTGCCTTCAAAATGCCTAAGGGAACAAACTAGATACGCGATTGAAAAGGTAGTCTCTTATAAATATTTATAGACTTGCGGATAAACCAAAACAAATGAGCACTAATATGTTTAACACGATAATTTACCAACGCTTAAACTTTTTTTTATTTTTTTTTATTTTATTATTATTATTTTATTTTTTTTTGGGGGGGGGGCTATGTGAAATGGTAAAATATATCTCTTAAAAAAGAGACAAAAATACGAAAATGGCTTAATACGTATGGTAATGGTGACTATCGTGGGTACGGAAGTTTGTGTCTAAAGATTTTGCGATCATAAACTGTGACGTGCCTCCATTTGGTTTTCATTACGCACCACAAGGGGGTCATCATAAATGCTTTGTATTTATTCATTTAAGCAGAAGGTAATAAAAACCACCTGGGACCCGATGTGTTTGATCTGTGGAGGTTTACTATTACCAACTTTATTTTGTGGGGCAATTTACTGCTATGCGAAATATATTACAGTCTTCATTTAAACAGAGCTATGGTGCAATAAAACTAAATAGCCTGGTGTGATGACTGTTAAGTTAGTGCTGAAGCTATTAATATATAGTGAAGTGTGACTCTTGTATAGAATTGAATTATTTGTTCTTGTACATACAGTGCATCAATACCTATGAGTCTACATAGATACTTCAATTTCGTCATTTGTTTAATCCATTAAAAGATGAATGACTCAAATATATGTAAAATAATAACAGTATGTCTAGTCTTTTCATCCACATAAAATTACGGTTAGGTATGGTATATATACAATTATAAAATGTGCAACAGCGTTTACCAGTTTATATTAATGTACGAGTCATTTTAATGTTATTGAACAGAATATCAGCATTTTAAGTAGATGGTAACTGGTACAATTACGCGTTACATTTGACAGTTATATTGGGCAGCGGTAGGTGATAACATTGTATGCATTGCTAGTATAAGGGAACCCTTGGGAGACTTTGTCGAGGAATCTGCTGAAAATTTTAAAGCCAACCTCAAACACAGATAAACTATTGTTTCAAAAGTACAGTCACAGTTCTGAGTGAACGTATGTCATGGCACTGATGTGTTTCTGCAAAGCGACTGTAGTTCTAGACATTATCTGGCACTGGTCTAATTAAATCTGATTTTGGTTTAGTTGGTACCTTGTTTCCTTGGTATATAATTTCTTTACGTCGATTCGCAAAGTATTAAATATGTTATTTGAAGTAAAAAGCTAATCTATATTTAACGATGTGAATGTGCACCAAATCAAATTGTCAATGTTCATATACAAAATATATTTGTCAGTGTTCATATAAAAATTAGCCATCGGTACAAGATAATTAGTCCATGAAGGGTACATAAAATATACTTCACAATGGACATAGATAAATGGGGTGAATCCATTCGTGGAAATTATTTAAAAAAAAGTATTTAGTCAACATATAGTTTGTAAATGCAAATAAAACAATGCTTACATCTAGATGCAGAAAATCTCGTGCTTATTATTAAAATCTCACATAACCGGGAATATAATCTGACCAAGCACGACTGGCAATAAGCTTTCTCATTTTATTGAAACAATAAAAATATTCTATAGATCTTTATGTGTATGTTGTTGGAACCATACGATTTAATACGAGAAGTTATAGTTACTCAATAACAATAATTTGTCAAACTTACGAAAAACAAACAACAAAACATTGTGTAGAATTTCGAACTACGTAGTTAAATGTTCGAATGTTTAACTGTATTTAATGTACATGACACATAATGTTGATTACACAGCTGTTTAAATCAGCTCGGGACATTGGAGAGAAAACAATTTTATACCAAAGCAAAAGGGAAATGTATTGTCAAGTATTCTTATAGATGATTTAAGGGAATAACGGCTTTAGTTTCTTTTTTTTTCGACCAAGCGTTCCGAAAATTACGTAGATCGAACACTTAGGCTATTTAGTAACTTTAGTGTCACCACATTTATGAAAACGCTGTTTTTCACCTTTGTGTTATATTTTTATTAAAAAAACGAGTATGTATAGGAATATAAATAGTTTTTTAAATCATTGGTTAACTATTGATATGTATTCACATTTACAGTACAAGTGTATGGAGTTGCTTATTTAAGTTTTTGTTTTTAATTCAACTTGCAATAAAGGGAGCTCTGTTCATCACTTTACATACAAATATTAGAAGTTGTAAATACTGTGATTTGTGCAATGAATGTCTTAGAAATTGTTAAATTGTATTACTCTCCGCTATTTTATACCGTGTTTATGTTGAATGAGTTAATTATATATTGTGTCATAAGCTTAATTCAATATCGTCAAGATATGTTTGAGAGTGAAATGTATTAAACCATAAGCAAAGTTGACTGCAAACAGAGCAACTGTCGTCATAGAAAATTGCAATTTGCCAATTAAGTGACATTCATATAATTAAGCAAACCAGAGACGACCAAACATTTTTGACATGGCCGTTATCAGAACATTAATAAATGCACATTAAATTTAGATTTAAACACTATCTATATCAATTTTTAAAAACAAATCAAAACAACAATATTTCAGTCGTTTACTTATTATTTATACATGTTCTCTGTACGTTCTGTTTGTGATTTTCAAAATTGCAGCTATACAACGACATTGATTGTGACCGATTCTAACCTTTAACGATTATTTTGTTATCATTATTCCCCACGAAATTTGTGCAAGACCTCAGAGGGTTATGACCTTAATCCATCGTGTAATGTATGACTCTTGCGAAGTCCAACACGACGTCTTTTGAACAACCTATGATAAAAACTTTCGTCAATATGTTGTATATATTGTGATCAATTGGTAACGTGCTGAGATCATTGATTTCAACAAAGAATCGGAATTATAATGAACAAATGAATCTTATGCTGTGGTGTCTGAATAAACGTCGCTGAAAACCGGTTCAGTACAAACCTGTATAAGGGAACAGTGAAAACGAACGTACATCTTATTGTAGTATATTTATGGCTATCTCATTGCGCATGCATGATTGACCATAACCCGGCACAAGCCACATGCTTATCAGTAGTAGAATAAACGTCATAGAAACAGCACGCTTGTGTTTGTCATTGACTCAAATGTCTTAAATCTAGGAGTTAGTACATTTGTACGCAAATACTACAGCACAACGTGGTGTCAGAATAAAACTAATTTCACAAAATACTCAGGAATAATTTTCAAAATGGACTTAAGTGGCATTCCACCGCAAGTGTTTAATTAGAAATCCTCTAATGGGAAAAATTAAAATTACATACGGAATTAATTTTCAAAGGACCGCTTAAATCAAAAAGTGAAGAAGAACAAGTCTCTTATTTACTTCTCTGGATTGGAGATGATGGCCGAAATATCTACAAATCCTGGTAAGAACTCAGCAACGAAGACGCGAAAAAGCTTCAAACATATTACGAACGTTTCAAAGCCCACGTGCAGCCGATGTTAAATCCTATCGTTGCTAGATATGTATTTAATAACGAAATCCAGGGGCGAGAGAGCATTCATACATTTGTAACGAGACTCAGACTCAAAGCTCGCGACTGCAAGGCGAAGCACTGACATTAGATAAAGCAATTCAAATTGCCCAAAGCTACGAATATTGCCAGAAACAACTGCACGTTATGTCGGAACCAAACAACGTCGACGCAGTCAACAAGCGCAACGCAAACGGAACCGGAAACCAGGTCCGCAACCGACAGCAGCACCGGAAACCCAAAACATGTGGAAATTGTGGACGTTCACATCCGAAGAACAAGTATCCTGCCTATGGAAAACAGTGCCACACGTGTGGAAAGCTGAATCATTTCCAGAAACTATGCCGATCAAGTGCTAAGACTCGAGTGAACGAAATAACTACTCGCAATATGCAAGACACTAATACTGTTTGTAATAGTGGTGCTTGTGGATCTTCTTTTAATTGCCAGGCTAATTATGCTATTGACACGGTAAGCGCTTCTTTTTCACGTTCTCCAGACCGTGCATTTGCCAACCTCCTACACTGGGGAAATGCTACCAGTTATCGGCACCGTTACACTAGCCTGCTGCCATAATGACCAGACAATTAGCACATTGTTCCACGTCGTTAACAGCAACACCACCCCATTAATTGGCTTGCAATCATGTCTTGATCTTGGCCTTGTTTCGCTCACATACTCTGTCGACTGTCCGACATCCAGCACACCAGCGAAAACACCAGGTTTAACCAAACAGACAGTTCTTAAAGAAAACAGGACTTATTTCAGGGTCTAATCCCTGGGGGATGTAAATTGCTTGTCAAAGAGAATGCTATTCCCTTGGTCAACCCTCCGCGTCGCATACCGGAAGCACTTAAGTTGCGACTCAAATCTGAGCTTGACAGAATGGTCAATCACCAACTAATCGCGAAAGTGACCGAACCCAGTGACCGGGTAAATTCGATCGTAGTCGTAGAAAAGCCCAAAACAGGAAATCTCAGGATTTGCCTTGACCCGAAAGCTCTTAATGCCGCCATTTAGAGGCCGTACTATGCTATGCCGACGTTTGATGACATAACTTCCAAGTTAAACGGTGCGACAGTATTCTGTATACTGGATATCACACATTCTTACTGGAGTGTTAAGCTTGATGAACAGTCATCTTACTTAACAACGTTAAGTACAGTGTTTGGGCGTTATTGCTGGCTAAGACTTCCGTTTGGTATCTCTGCGTCTAGTGGCCTATTTATGATGAAAATTGATGAGATATTTCAAGGTCTGCCAGGCATAACTGCCATTGTTGATGACATTCTGTGCTACGGTAGAAACCGCGAGGAGCACGATTCGAACCTTTCAAGATTGATGCAGCGCGCACGGGAAAAGGGCATCCGATTTAACCCGGATAAGTGCACCATAGGAGTCACAGAAGTGCCTTTCTTTGGTCACGTAATAAGTGACAAAGGCATAAAACCAGACCCGCGCAAAATTGAGGACATAGTAAATATTGAAACCCCAAACAGCCGCACGAAGCTCGAAACCTTCCTAGGCATGTTTAATTACTTAGCCAAATTTGCGCCAAATTTTGCTGAGGTCACGTCCCCCCTTCGGTGCCTCTTGAAAAATGACACAGAATTTGTCTGGGATGAATAGCAAACAAAGGCGTTTCTAGAGGTCAAACGCATTATTACGCAAACACCCGTGCTAGGTTTTTACGACCCTAAGGAACCCCTCGTTCTTGAGGTGGACGCTTCTAAACACGGAATAGGCGCGTGTCTTATGCAACGAGATCGCCCGATCGCATTTGCATAAAAAAAACTTGACGCGAGCAGAAATAGGTTATGCACAAATCGAGAAAGAACTTGTGGCCATACTCTTTGATTGCAAACGCTTTCACCAGTACACGTACGGTAGATCCGTTACAGTGCATTTTGACCATAAGCCATTAGAGGCGATCATGAAAAAGCCGCTTTCTGCAGCCCCTCCGAGACTGCAGCGCATGCTACTTCAATTGCAGACGTACGAACTCAATGTCCGAAATGTTAGGGGAAAATATATCCCTGTTAGCGTTTGCCTTTCGCGCCAACCTGCTCGCGAAACGTACCAGAATTTGATCGCAGGCTTAGATTTACACGTGCATGCTGTCAAGCAACAGCTTTATGTAACCGACGCTAGGTTACAAGCCATTTCCGACGCGATTGCGCAAGATGAACAAATGCAAAAACTGAAGCAGACCATTTTAAATGGTTGGACGGAAACGCGCGCCGGATGCAATCCGTCAATACTTGATTACTGAAACCATAGGGATGAGTTATCCTTTGAAGGTGGTCTGATATTTCAAGGTCAAAAGCTAGTAATTCCGAAATGTTTACGCTCGGAAATGTTGGCAAAAGTTCACACAGGTCACATGGGAATAAACAAAACCACAGAAAGAGCGAAAGACAATTTATTTTGGCCAGGCATGTGTAAGGAAATCACGGAATACGTATCTAGGTGCGCCACTTGTCTGACTCATAGAGATTCAAATGCCAAAGAACCGCTCATGCCTCAGCAGTTTCCGGAAAGGCCCTATCAAAAATTAGGGACAGACATATTTCATTTCAAAGGAAAGAATGATCTGCTGACGATAGGTTATTACAGCCGATTTTTCGAAATAGATCACTTACCTGACACGTTAGCGCGAACAGTCATTCACAAATTAAAACAGCATATGTCTCGCAACGGGATATGCTATACTTGCATCAGCGACAACGGTCCGCAATACTCCTCCGCCGAGTTCGCTGAGTTTGCACGTGAGTGGGGATTCAAACACGAAACCTCCTCCCCATTGCACCCTATGACTAATGGCCTCGCAGAAAAGGGAGAATCTATCGCTAAGAAAATTCTTGCGAAAACCCGTGATACCCGTCAGGACCCAGACATATTCCTGTTGGAATATAGAAACACCCCGTTAGAGTGTGAATACACCCCTGCACAGTTACTAATGGGCCGAAGAACAAAGTATGTCGCCCCAATTTCAAAATCCCTGCTACTACCAACAACTATAAATAGATTAACTGTGCAAAACAAAATGAATCAAGCCAAACAGAACCAGAAACTATATTTTGACCGCAATACAAGGTCATTACCGGAACTTCAAGTCAACGATTCTGTTCGATTAAAACACAATGGTAAATGGATACCAGCAACAGTCATGAACAGGCACAACCATAGGTCATACACCGTGCAAACAAACAGTGGTACCTTGTACAGACGCAACAGACGCTTTCTCATGAATACCCACGAAAAAACAATTGGCTCTGTTGAATTCTATGCGAATCCATTTCACAACACTTCCCCTCTGGAGCCTCCTAATGACCCCTTAGTTAACCATAAAAAACCCAATATCTTGCTTGTGCTTACCATGTTAAACATACTTAGCCAGTTACCTTGCTAACTTTTAAGCCACTGAATTAGTCTGCAAGTATATTGTTTTCTGAATAATAAAATTTGAAAATATACACAGATCAATTCTTAGAGCTGCGTTTGCATGGCTGAAATTGTTTTCTTCAGATTAAGAAAACGCCGTTCCATCATTATGTTCCAATGAATAACAAAGCCTGTACGTGTGTTGATTGATTACAAAGAAACAAATGTGTTGTGTTTTTTGTAGTGAATGCTTTACGATATTGATACCTATATGATATTATAAGTAAAGCATGCAGACCAATGCATTGGTCTCATCCGTTAAATTGACAAAGGATCGGGTATCAATTCAATATCATCTGCAACACATAAATAATTTAGATCATTGAAGATTTTTGCAGATTTTAAAGGAATTGGTTTGCGTGACAAGTGTTAATAAAAATCCCTGATAGAAAGCTAGAACGCGCCTACAAAAAGCTGAAATTAGCGAAAGTAATTGTTGTGTTAGATTGTTTGAACTTATTTTACTATTTAATCTAATTTAATTTAATTTCATGATAGAACAGGTATCATTTCCACTTGTAAATTGCAGTTGAGACCATTGTCTCATAAGGAAAACACACGAGTGTATGATTCACATTTAATAGAAAAGTCAGACAATGTTATAAGTTGATTGAACATTTTAGCAAATCTTTGAATATGAAAATTAAAAATATATAGTAAAGAACCATTCTCAACTACAACAGCAAAGTAACAACAAAAACGTGTTTATGTATTAATTAACTACTTGCATTTTCAGCAAATCTTTTACTTTGACAATGATAAATGTTATAGTATATAAACATTCAAAATGACAACACCAAAGTCGCAACCACGACGTTTGAGCATATTATCAGAGTTTCATGAATGTTTTATATAATGAATAATTGGGTTAAAAAGTTGGTAACAAAATGGCGTAGTGGCGTGCAAGGTCATAAAGTAGCATCAGTCATAATATCGCTTCCAAGGTCGCAAACATATCACTTCATCAAAATTACAACCTGAAACAAGTTTGTACCTTCACAATTATCTGAATATTAGGAAATATAAAAGGTGCGCGTGTACTGTTTGTTGCGATGCTTTTAATGCATTATACAAACCATTTGGCAGAATATAACTATCAACATGTACGATGTGAACCCATTCAGTTGAGTGGGACTTGCTCATTTAGCACGGTTATGCAATGCATTTAAAAAAGCGCATATGCTTACGAACAATTTGTAAGCACATAATTGAATCTTCAAAGAAAATGTTTATAATCTGCCTTTTGTTTACCTTCAGGTTATACCGCTGATATCAAGGTCATTTATTCGTGTGATTGGACGAACTATTAAACGTATACACTCTATATTAAATGATGTTTAAATTTCTTTTTATTTACGTGCACTTTAGTAATTTCGACCATAGGAGCGGATGGAACTGTACTTTGCTTAAGAGATATTTTTTAATTCTACGTGTGCATATACAAAAGGGGTGCAAAAATTCCCATCTGATTTCTTTTGCATGTCCCTGATGTTCGTGGCTACTTAACATGTGAAATACACGTATACTCATATGCCTTTAGAGTAACTGCAGACCTCATCGCAAGCCAAACGCAACCTTATACATTTTACGAGTTAATTTGGAAAATGTGTAAGGATGATTTGAATTTGATAATATGTTATGTCATATTTACAATTGAGACGTGCGCATCAGGACTACATGTGTTCAACTGTATCTTCAATCTGTTAAATATCTTTGCAAGTACACATGCATATCTCACATGGCAAACTAAACCAGGTTTGCTAGTATTCGTTGAAAAAAAAAAACGTTCCAGTGGTTTCCATAAGCTCATCTCCATGTATTGATAGAGGATTTATTTTAAACAATTATTTCGCAAATGCATTTTCCATTTATCGCGGTTTTGAGAACTCGAAGCTAATTACAAAGTGCTAGTGGAATATCGTGTAGTTAGTAATTTGTAATAGAAAAGTAAAAGCAATATATTTCTTATTTCAAGATCACCCTTAACAGCCATGAGGGGTTGTATTTGTAGGCCAGATTCTCTTCCATCGTTTGTCGCTGGCATTGCACTGTCGACAGGCGCTGAAATGTATATATATGTTAATCGTTCATTGATGACAGAAATGAAACGCCTTAACTCTTTTGGGACATGCCCAGAGGATTGTTTCGCGCTCGAAACGTATGTCTTACTCGTGGCGCTATATTTGCAGGCAGAATCTATTTTGGAATACTATCGTTTACAGCAAAGTCAAACGAAACCAAAATAAGTCTACTAACGTTCACTGCCTAAGAACAAGAAAGAAATACATATCAGTATGATAACACAAATATTCATCTATTATATGTATTTTAAATAACATTGTACAGTGGTTTTAGTCTGTATTGAGAAGTTTTCCAGAACGATAGAACATTAGTTGCATGTTTCTACAAAAACAACAACAAAACAACAACAATAACAACAACAAAACACCAATTTTGATATAAGTTACGTTTTTCGCACTTGGCGGGTATTGACGTGTAATGTTTCCGCATGAATGTTAACGTGAATAACGCCCACAAAAAAATATATATTCATAATTATTCAGCGTTGGGAAATTGGCGCAGTTGTTTTGAATGATGATGTGAAATTTGGTGTCACACGTTTATATCGTTTTGACAGGCAAACGTTCACATGGGAAATCAATCAGTATAGAATTTAACACGTACATGGCTATGACTTTCTTTTGAAATGCAAAAATATGGATATATGTCGGACTTAATTCATACAAATGGACAGTTCCTGGACTCCGCATAATTTAAATAATCAACGATTCACAGTATTTAACCTCGTTTGCATTACTTGCACTTGCGTTTATTAGCCAATCTCATTAAAATCTTCTCCAGTTTGACGCTACTATATTATTCCCTGACTGGATCTGCTGACTTCGCAATAGGGGTCACGTTCAGGTGACCTTTTCAGGAGCAAATCAAACTGTTGCCTTCAAAATGTTGTGGTATTACTTCATATATAAACCACAAATACAACGCACGAAATTAACGTGAACTTTGGATGTTTACTCGCCTAAGGTACCACTGTAGCTATTGTGGTCTGCATGAAAATTCAATGTAAATGATTTATTCCCGAGGATCAGCATCACTTTGAAAATCGTGGCCAAATGTTGCTGTGCAAAAGGCAATTTCATTGGGCGCAGCAGGGCTAATATTTTATTGTTCGGAAGGTCATTTGAACGTGACATGTTATACGATGTCTTCAGATTTGATTTTAATAAGATTGGTTTATTAGCTAGACGAATTTTTTTTCATAGCTTCACAACTACTGTTTGAGCTCAACCCCAACCAGCATGCTTTGCTAGTTACCACATTGCGATTAGGCAATTTCTGTAAGAGCATCGATGCTTTTATTGTTTTACAAACGGTTCTTCATCTCATCAGTTTGTATGGTTTCCAGTAATCAATCGTCTAATAGACCCTCAGAGTCCATGAAGCGTATTTCGCACATAATATACGTCAGTGGCGATTTCCACGAGACACCATAAAATATCAACATGCTGCGTAACATATTATATTTGGTAGGCCGTGACTCATTTCCAATATACACAACAGAAACGAACAGATTTCACACAAGAACATATCATCGTCATACTCATTAAGGATTGTGCAAGTTTGTATTAGGAAAACAGATAGGTTGAAGATACCCTTCGGATAGTACTATACAATTGCACACATTAATGGCGGCGGAATAACTAGTGTATAAAATATGATATTTACGTGAAAAGATTCTTTAAAAATGGTATCTCAATTTGTATGTGTTTCTCTTGATCTCAGATACTTGTATAACGGAGATTAAGTATTAAATAAATGATTCAAATATTGTGATTATTCGTTAAACGTTTGAAAGAAATTGAAATGAAACTTATCCTATTTAGATCTTGAGCTAGAAAAAATATTTGTATTGTAATATAATTATGTTTATCAAATTAATATACATGTTTTTAGTAACATAATATAGATGTATACAGTAAACATGTTTAAATTCGCAGATTTTTTAAAAATTGTGGATCATATTTGCATCCTTTTTGCATGGTTTTATGAACAGGATAATTTGAACTTGTAGCTCATTTATTACTTTTAAACTGACAAAAAGGATCAACCTTGTTTTGTGAGCACATTAACTTAGTAGCAATACTATTAACTAAGGCCAATAATGGCCATATGGTCAAATAAGAAAAACATGTTCATACATATGGATGTTTAATTATTTATTAATAAATGTACCCTGAATACGTGGTCAATTACTTTGTAATATACAGTTTTCATTGAGTACTATCAAACGTCAACTTAATCAAATATCTATAGATTATAAATTATATGATTGTATATAACGTTTGTATTTAACAAATAACTACGTACTGACTACATAAAGATATCATCAAACGTAGGCAGCAACAGGGGAATGTTTTATAGTATGTGTGCTATGTAAACGGAGATTTAGTTCTGTTGCGAGTCGGCAATTTAAATGCACTTCTTCGCAAACTTCTTATCATCTAAATTATATAAACCCACATTCTCCAGACATCTCTCTGGAACGTATGAAATCAATATAATTGTATCAACATTATTATAAACACATTGTGAATGTCAGGATCCTTTGGGACAAAAGCAGCTGAATTTGTTTTCCTAGAAACTAACCTGAGATGACAGCCGTGTCAGTTATACGTCTGTATAGATTATCTGTTCTTGCCCTATGTCGGTAAATGTGACTTCGAATCTTCACTTACTCTGTTAGTGGTATTTCAGTTCTATTTATGGTGTAATTAATGGGCAAAATAGTGAGGATTATCAAATCGTTTGTTTTTGCTTTTGCTATTGATTTATGTAAACATATAATAACTCACCAAAATCGTTTCCTGTAACTGATGCTTATGCCCATTTACTTTTGACACCAGTATGCTATTGTTCAGAGCTCATTGTGATACACTAAAACATATAAAGTATATAATTGTAATATTCAATTTAAATTACTTTTGAAATATTCATGTACATAATTTCATCAAACATGATTTATTATGTCTGCGTAAAATATTTTTTCACCTAATCCATTGCCGCCATGCACACTATTCGTAAAGCCCATGATGTGTTCAAAATTAATATTGTTACTTTTAGCTATACATAAACTTCAAGCACATACTATCTCTAAGATATCTATTGATTATATAACGAATTGTAGCTAAATTGCATGCATTATTTAGCAGCGCTCGGTTAATTCGGTTTAACAGACGAATGTTCCTCCATTGAGTAGCGAAAGGTGTCTTGCAAGAAAGATAGTTCAAATCTGCGTGCTAATTTTACACCAGCATTTAAGGTGCGAAAACGTATAAGATTTCATAGAAAGAAAAAGTATATTTCCATGAATGACAAGATGTTCGCATGATTTACCAATAATGTACTGGAATTTCCGGTTTTATCATCTATGATGTCAAACAATATCTTTAGAATAATTTCATTTCATAGGCTTAATACCGTCAGTCATTGTGAACACAAACAAATATATCGTTTTCGCTTAAAAGAAGTCTTTGAATCAGGGCGGATTCAACACCATTAATATCTGTATCCTACAACACTTCACAAATCATATTTCATGACATGGTAATTACTTAACCTCCAAATTATATAAACGGTATTATAGGTCACATTTGGTACGGAGGCATTCGATGCGTGCGCATTCCAAACTTGGCAAACTGCGGCTCAAAAGTTGATATACTGCGAAAATTCTGCAAACAATCAAACGTTTATTCACTATGATTTATGATATATCAGTGTCACAGTATGACAACTTAAGCTAGATTTGTCCCGTGTTCAAGCTTAAACAGGGACAGTATTGAAGCTGCTGAAATGATCGGGGAAATACATTCGTACTTTGTTCTATTTAACTATGGCAAATATTCAAAATATATTTCATGAAAATTATATTTATCGGACAGTTGGCAGATTTCCAACTTTGGAAATCGCGCATCGATTTCCAACTTTGAATGAAGAGGTAACAGCACGTGCCAATGTTTGTCGAAAATATGTAATTAAATATGGCACATGTTGCAAGACGATTGCCAACTCCATTAACTATCCTATTGTGAAGTCGTACTGTACAGTGACCTAAAACCATCTTTTAAATGTGTTTCCAAGAATAATGTGAAACAATGTTAGTCCTCATGAAGAAATACAATCACGTGTTAGTTTTGTTTTTACGCATTATATCAAACTACATTTACTCCGCGAAATAATTTAGGAACGATATTTTATCATACCACTATACTGATATCAGCCTGATACAAAGTTGCCTGATATATTTTGATTTATATCAGGTCAGTAGATCTAGCGTTTATATCAGTCAATATTTTAAGGTACGTCACATTACTCGAAATCAACTCCTAAGTCAATATGTTAGTACAACTGAATAAGTTTCAACAAAAAAACAACAACAACAACAATTTGATACCGAGAACGTATACAGTATATTATTTTTAATCGTCACAAATCACAAAAACGTTTTCTTTTTAAATATTCACATAAATCCACACTTCATTCTATACACAGATGATAACGTCACTCGTCGAACCTCTGTACTTAACCGCATTATCTCGCCAGGAGAGGCGAAATCTGCTTAAGCATGAAATAATCCCGCGTATGAAAGTTGTTTCAAGAAATGACTTTATTGATACCATTAATCAGTCCAATATTAGCTTAATACTGATAGTAGCATATATTTCTGTTAAATAAGAAACAAGTAGTTAGTGTTTAACGATGTATAGCGTTTATTATATAAAGCTACTATCACTTTCGTTTTTGGTGAACATTCAAGGTTAGATACCAGTAAATCCAGTTCCCATATGGTCCCAATATAAAACGATGAATTTTCAATTTCAGATTGTGCAAGCTTGGTATCAGTTTAAAGAAGAATCTTTCCTCTTACAAAAATTGCAATACAAAAATATGGCATGTTACTTGTAAGAAAATGCATCTCATCTAAAAGCAGACACCAGTAGAAAAAAGGTTTTGGCAGTCATATTCCGACAAAAGCCCCATGCCATAGTAAACACACCTCAAGAGCTCCAACGAAATGCACACAAATGTTCCAAACACACATAGGTTATTAGAAATAACCACAAAATGCATGTCTGAACTTGCTAAATGCTTTTTGACCAGAAGAAAGAAGGATTTCTAGCAATATGCAATATTTCGAATGTAACACGGAGGGAAACACACTGCTTTACTGGTATCTACCTAAATGCGATGTTAAATCAACAATTGCGAATTATGTTGGAAAGTACCACATACACATACTGTTTAGAGCGTGAGTACACTGGTCAGTAAGACCGGTGTAGACACAACGCCCGCACTTCGTAGTGATATGACGTCATCAATGGAACAATAAATCATCCATGCAAAATTAGTTCAATACATGCTAAATAAATGCATAAAAAGTCACTGCACAGCATCAGTGTTGAAACAAAACATTTTTACCAAACATTGAACACACTGTAGTCAATATTGACACGATCGATCTTACAAATGTGAAGTTCAATACACAACTCCAAAATGGCGTCCTCAACAGTTCGGCGATGTGTGTTCTCCGATGAAATTGATCGTTGCAATCCATTTCATAATTGTATTTTCAATATTATATGAATAAAAATGTGTGTAAACTATGTATTAGTAGTGAAACCAGCATATCTTTCATTACGAAATGTGAATAATACAGTATTATGCAGTAAACGTTTAGAAATCTAGAACTATTAATGTACGTGAGCGTGTAATAGCCGGCTCAGCAAAATCAGCGCCGCTCTTAGAGTTTGAATATGTAAAAATCAGGTTGGTGTAATGTTAAGAAAAATGTGGTATGATAAATAGAAAAACAGGTTACTGCTTTGTCTTGTGTAATATAACAGGTTCGACAAGCCTCGTCGTTAATTTATTCTAAGCCTCACCTGATGTATTAAACAAGACCAGGCAGTAACTTGTTAAAACCTATATATTTACATATTGAAGTTTTATTTAACTGTTTCATATATCAAATTAAAATGCATTGGCTTTAATGTTGAAAGTCCATGACCATATTAGTATGTTTTTATTAAACTGTTTCATATATCAAATTAAAATGCATTGGCTTTAATGTTGAAAGTTCATGACCATATTAGTATTCTGAAGTTTTTTTTTCACAAGCGTTCTATCAATACACCTGGACTCTAAAAGAATAGCAAATATTTAATGCTTTGTTTGCATATAAATACTTCCCTGAAATCACTGGTGCAGCGGTATCTTATAATGTGTCTGTAAGTAATAAACATCTTATAAGAACAATACAATAACATTTCAATATTTACACCAAATGGCTCTTAAGAATTGTTACAAACTGTCAATCAATTGGGGCAGCGAACAACGGTTACGAATTAAATTTGATACATGTATAAGATCTCAGGATTTCATTAATTAAATTAACAGCAGTTACATAATAACGGTTAATAGAATGTCAATTTATAATGAACAATTTAATCAGTAACACTTATTAAAGTTATTGTTTTTAACGCATGTACTTTTTATTACCAATTTTTTCTCTACGATTTGTATATGGCGTTCAGTAATGAAGTTATAGTTTCACATTATGGCGTGAATAAACTGAACCTACAATCTATGTATGACTGTATAACTCAAATGTCTTGAAATTGTTACTTTTGTGAAAAAGGAATGACCCATATGTATGGTACAAACGTTGATGCATTAAAATAAACGTATTATTTACGAACACAATAAAGCAATCACACTTTAATATAATCAATACAATATACTAAAAAAAGGATAACACGAATATGTAATACTAAAATGCACATTTTACTAGTACAATTGAAGGAAATTATGATAGACAAAGAAACTGGTAATTACTTTTGAGAAAACTTGCACGTCAATGGTTCACAGACAAAATAACTGAATAATATGTCGTTAAACCATTTCGAATAAGAATAAGAAAGATTACAATCAAATGAACAACAGTAGCAATTATACGTTTAGTACAATTCAATCGTTATGCAAATGAAATGTGTTTTTGTTAAAATTTAACAGCGTAAACTATGAATATGAAGGCAATAAATACAACATGGGGTATTTTTATATAGAAAATACTAGGTTAGTGTTGAATACAGATACGTTTATTGAGCAAGACTTAGAAAACCTTATCCACTAGCCTTGAAGTTTTGAAAATAAACGAAAAAAAATAAAATCAACGAATAACACGATAAACATCACAATGAATAACCCGTTACACATCAAATGACGTCAGGAAAATAAACAAAATGACGTCAGTATATTGCGCTTGTTTGCTGTATTCAACACGGTGGAATTACAGCTAAGTGTATCCCACGGGTTGTTATTTCGTCAATGCAGGCGTGATGATGGGATAAAAACATTATTTTTTCATATTACGTACTTATATGCAATATATATTTAATGCACTTTAAATATGATATCGCGTTATTTCCTTAAATTGTTTATTCAAAAGTGTCACTAGTTAGAGTTTAAAGACGATCGCAACAATTTCCTTCAATTTTTTTCCAACGACAGATTTTTTAAAAACTTGGCACAAACATGCTTCAATTTATCCTAAAACTAAAACAGTCTTAAAAAATAGGGGTCACCGGCCTTTTCCGCAAATATTGAATTTTGAATACGGTACCTGTCGAAGCCTTTTTTCAGTTTGTGTTACTTAGAATGTTGAATAATATAAAGCGTTTATATTCAAACAAAGATGGAGATTTTTAACTGCATTTTTTTATGTTTCGTTTGGTAATATACAAGTGCAGTTTAATGATAAAACGCGCTTTATCTATAATTATCATTTACCAAATGACTTGTAATGGACGCTTAACGATGTGAATTTTGCATTAAATTTGCCTGTGAACACATCAATAATTTATCAAATATACGAATATCTTTTGTTCCAAACGACATATTTTGTTAAAAGACCCCGCATACATGCGTCAGTGTATACTGAAACTAAAACAGTCTTAAAATATAGGGGTCACCGGCCTTGTTCCGGAAATATTGGGTTTTAAATACGGTACCTGTCGAAGCCCCTTTTTCAGTTTGGATTTTTATCAATGTTTTAAGTATATAGGATAGTTATTTTTAAAACAAGGTTATGGTTCTTTCAACTGATATGTTTGTACATGATTTGTTTAGCAATATACATGTGTATGTTGATAATAAAAACGTTTTACCTACATTTACTGCTTAAATAATGAATTTGACTGGACATTTAAGTATGTCAAATGGGAACTAATAATGCTTTCTGAACTTCATTTTTATCAAATGCATATTTGGTTCCAAACGACAGATTTTCTTAAAAATTTCGCACAGACATGCACCAATGTATATTTACACCAAAACATTAATAAAAATAATGGCTCACCGAACTTGTTTGGGGAATATTGGATTTCATATAGGGTACCTATGTAGCCTTTTTCCTGTTTCGTTTAAACATACATAAACAACGTATCAATAGAATGAAAAGAATTAATGGGTCATTTCTGAACTAAATTTGTTTGGAAATACATTGCATAGTGTATTTTTGATTATTATATATGCTTTATGAACCTTTTCTATTAAAAATATTTATTTTGAATGGACATTTTAGATGAAATTAGTATATTGTTACCTATATACAATAAAGAAAAAATGACGCAAAAGGAGAAATTAACCCAATTATTTTCTTTTTGTTGCGAACGTCTTTAAGCTCGGGCGTTGTAGATTTTAATACCCATAAATGGTAAAATTATACAATTGAGACTGTATGCGCAGTTTTACTTGGTAGGAATGCTTGTATTTGATGTTGTTTTCCATAGAAGGATTAGATAATTCCGTTTCAAACTTTCATAATAAAAAGCACGTGTATGTGCATTTCATGCTAATACGATTTTATTGCCACTAACGGTAAATGAGATCTCAACAGTTGATTCTGATTTTAAATAATTAAATACGTTCTTCGAAGACAATGGAAACGTGTTGCGTCTTAAATAATTAAGACCAATGTCTGCATCTCAAGTACTGCTTTAATCAGACAAGAATGGTGCTGTGTGGCAAGACATCAAACGCTATCACAATTGATAAACACCATTAATTGTTCATGATCGTTTGTCACGTAACCGGTTGAAACAACCTTATGAACACGTGCACATTTAAAACTTCTATTGTTGTTTATCTTCCTTACTCGACATATTTCGTGCTGGTGTTAACCATAGATTACTGATTGTGTCTTTGACACAAAGGCAAGGCAAAGATGTTGAGATATCGTGCATATTTAACGAAATGGTAAACTATTATATTCATTACAAATCCTCTATCGTGTGAACATATTGATGATGTTTACGTCATTTATTGTTGCAACAGAGCTTTCAAATGACATACGAACACGTTTTTTAAATAATACAAGCGCTTATGGACATTAAATCTCATTGTTTTCAGACACGCAATATTTATCTTCTAATGGGCAACAATTACGTGGCGACTATGCTTTTATGTATGCCATGTCATGCCACTGTATGTGCATTTACTTCGTATTATGTTAGAATCAATTATTCGACGCAAAATCAAATGAACAATTTCAAATCAGAAACGTGTCATTAATCAGTCGAACGTCTTGGGTTTCTCCGCATTGTACGTACTTCCTCTGATAATGAATTATAATTTCATATGAGTCAGCATGCTAATCTTGCAGGAACACTGTGCACAGCGCTTATCAGTTGATACAATATTGTGAGGGTTTATTGTGAGTAATTGGTTTATGCATGCCTAGAATCGAATAATTTTAAGTAACATTGTCATAGTGCATTTGATACTTGTATTAATTTAAATGTTACATCTTTTTACACATTTAATTTGGACTCTGCTACGGAAGCAGTGTATTTGAAGATTATCGTTCCACGTTGCTTCGAATATATGTAGACTGTCTGTTATTTAATCTTTTACAATGAATTAAGTTATAAATATTTTCTTTGATGTTTTCTTCCTATAGGCAAATTACCGGTTTTGGGTTGTATTACTACATGCTTTATGTGTTGCTAATGAAGCGAGCATATATCCTTTTTGAATCATTATATTGGTTCCGTGTGAATAATGTATCCTTAATATTTATGATAAACGCTACGAATTGCGGACAAAAAAAGATATTGTACAGATATTTAAATTTCATTTGTATGTGTAGTTTATTATTTCGGATTTTAAACTTACTCTGTTACCTGTTAAGTTTTAAGTAGAGCATTTATTGGTGAACATATTAGCTCCATTGTCAGCGGATGTGTAAGACAAATATACACGTCTAATTTTACACGGAACATCGTAGCGTACAATAGGTGTTTGTTCTTAAAGCTGTTATTTGTTCAAATCGACGGAAAGAACTGAGCAAACTAAATTATAGCCTATGGAACGTTATTTTCTGATTTGATAATGCATTGGCGAAACTCTAGAACGCGCCCCGGATTCTTGTGACTATTGTGCGGTCAGAGATAGTACTTGACGGATGAAACACAATTAATCCACCGCTCAGGTTTAGTAAAAAATAACACTCGTTCTTGTCCACTCTATTAGCGTGTCCTTATGAAATAGCCTTGATCAAGATTCTATGCATTTGTGAGGATATGTACAGGCTTTATTGACATTGAAAACAGCTGTTAGAAGACATTGTAATTTTTTTGGATACATCAGTGAAATATAAATGTCTTTTTTTTAAGATAATATAGTATATGTTTTGACATGAATATGAATGAACTACCTTATTGCCTTTTATTTATAACAGTGGAATTTATATAATTTTGATAAGGAAAATGATGTACTTTACAATATACCCATTATTAACCCTTCATGGATTTTCAGAACTAGACACCATACACATCATTGTTATTGACACATATGCAAAAGACAGAACCAAAACGTCCAGGATTAATTTGTAATCCATTTTGTTACGTTTTATGAGCTATCAAAGCGTTCAGGTCAGTTCAAAAATGCATGTTTTCTATCATAGTTGAACCGTTACTGAAGTCAAATATCGAAAACAACACAACGTGTAATACTCATGAGTTACATCCAAGTATCTGCCTTTTAGATAATTTAATTTTTTGCGCTAATATTTCGCTTTTGACCATTTGTCAGATTACACTGAATGTCCAAATAAATGAAATATTTTTTTAAATGTTTTATTAATAAAAACGTTTGATTAATATTTATTTATCAAAAGCATCTACGCTAAAACTATGTTTAACGTGATCTATCACAAAACCGCTAAACTACATCGGAACACGTTTTGTATGGCCGTTACATTAAAGATAATAGGATCTGCAAACCTTGTTAGCACCTCGAGATGAAGTGGACATTTAATATATCATTTGGCGCTTTCTTTCAGAAACTAGCAGATAGATATTAATTTCCTGCTTACAGAGGTTACGGCGTACACCAAACAATACATTGCTTTTATATATCAATGCTCTGGTATCTTTATAATTATTGTAACACCAACATCAAAACAGAAAACATCAAAACAACAACAAATCCAAGTTTGGTTAATCTAAAGTCGACATATTTACGCTGAAAGAAAAAAAAGTTCATTATAAAAGGTATTGGTGTTTAGACAATGAAAATAATTTAATTTAGCGAGGTTCTAAATTACAACGAATATACAAGTACATTCATATACGCATGCTCTAAGACTAACGCATTTACAAAAAAGCAGTAACTACCGCGTACTGGCAATTTAACTATTGTTTCGTCAGTGCTAAATTTCTAACCATTATTTTTATCGATACCAAACTGTTTACAATCTGTTTTATCATTATCAAACGTCATTTTAATCAGTACCAATATTCTACCACGATGTTAAAGCATGAACATATGCGCATTATATCGCAAATGCCTACTCTTGTTTCAGGATCCGCGTCTACTTTTTTTTAAGTGAAAGTGTGAAATTCCATTGACAGGTCTTTGTTACGTGAGCTGTCCTCAAATATTTCAAACATTCTTTCACTTATAATTAACGTTAAAGTAACATGTTTGCGTTTTACTCCTCATTAAAGTTCAAGTCCAACATCTCCGAACTGATATAGAGAATACATGGTTGGTGCCGGGGATAGAGAAAGTTTATCCGGTGAGGCTTAGAAAATGAAAATATGGCGAGCTTTAGCAAGCCCTATTTTTTTTTTCGGGCCGAACCGGATAAATTTCTCCTTCCCGGCACCTACCGTGTATTCTATTTATCCTGATTTCTATTCAATTAAATTTAAAAACACCAAACACTAAAGTTTAAAAAAAAAAAAAAAATTCTAGACGGGCCTCGACCTAATAACTCGCTTGCATGAATGCGTACTACCCCGAAACAAGAGTTCTCTATTTCTTAATTACCTTTTTCAAAAAGCAAAAGTAAAATATTAATAAATCTTATTTGCTGATTGCCAACTACGTCATTCATTTTGAGTTGTAAGTTTACACAATGTAGTCAAACCAGAACGCGAGTGTTTTGCAGTTTTAAATACATGAAATCGGAATAAATATTTAGTGTTTCTGTGTTTTGGATGGATAATATTATGCAATAGCATTCAGATAAAAAGTGTATGGAATATTTGCCTCGAATGGAAACGGTGAGATTGATTCCTTTTCAATTTTCTACGATGTACTCGGATAGCATTAGTTATGGGTGGACAGTGTAACTGAAAGTGAAATAAATCATAAAATGTTTAGTTATACGTTAAATTTTGATAACTTTTTTTCATTTCTGTTCATCGGAAATTAATATAAAAGGTTATTTCTTTGATGAATATGCTCTGTTGGTTTGCCAAAGAAAGTCTATCTACAAAGAATAACCCGCTTGCCTTAGATTCAAGTGTGTTGAAATGGAATGGAACTGTAAGTTTTTGTTAACCAGTCAAATGGAATGTGAGGACAAACAACTCATTTGTTGTTTAACTCTGTTAAACTAGACAACACAAAGTTTGTATCGATGAACAACTCTGGTAAGTAGACTTTATGCTGTGTCATTCTCGACAATGTTGTTATCCGGCGCGTAGGAATACCTATTGACGGTATATCACAGTCTCGTGATCTACTGCCGGATATAACAAGTTTATACGGTCACCGCTTTATTAGGTTACTTTTTGGGTTAGTAGCAGGATAATATTAAATTCGCATCCTTTACAACTAAACAGTGATTTCCCTAGTGTGTAGTTAAATTCCTAGAGTTTTACTTTCATGCCAAAAACTATTTCTAAAGAAACGTAATTTCATTTCAATGTATTGACATCTTGGAACATATGGACCGGAATGGGTAAATCTTTGGAATATTCTTGAATGAAATAACAACAGCAAGTGTTGTCTTTAAGTTTCGTGGGATTCAAATAAAACATACTATAATAACTGTAGATCAGTCTGTTTACCGATGTGAAATAAAGTGATTTATAATAAAACTAATTATTATTTTGGCACATGATTATCAGTCTAGCATGAAGTTGGAATATCTTTATTTGTCTTCGTTCTTCGTGTTTTAAATGTATGATATTTTTACAGTTGCTATAACTAGATTTGAATGTTATTACATATATTTCACATAACAAAAAAGTATATCAAGGACATTTTGTAACACTAGTAACTGGTTTTATAGTTTTACAGTTTTACAGTTTATTGAGTAATGCCCATGAGTATACAAATGAAGGTATAATAATATGCATAAAAACAAAGTCAAAGATCACCAATAACATCCATACTGAATGTCAATGTTTACATATATAAACATTTATCAAACAAATATCGAAATTATTCAGCAATAGATAATAAGCGAGAGGTGGTATATATATTATATAATCAACATCATACATTAGTCATAATATGTATAGAGAGAATTTCTAATTTGCAAAGCTTTATAAATAAACATTGCCAATTTTTTATTAACACTGCTATTTTGAGAGGTAAGTAATTCTATAAATAAATGTGATCATATTTGGTCTAAGATAATAAAATGGGCTTATGTAAATCTTTCTAACATCATGATACAATGTTCATTCAAGGATAAAATGGTATTCATCTTCAAGAACATTGCATAAGTAAAATTTTCTTTCTTCATAAGGTAAAGCTGTTGGTTTATGCCATCTACCAGTTTCAACTTTAAGTCTATGTGCAGATACTCTTAATCTGGAGAGGGCCATCTATACTTGGAAATATTTACATCATTTAAATAGGGCTGAAATTTAAAATCTGATATCAATATGTACGTTTGAGCTCTGCTTGATTCGCGTAATTCAGAGTTCCATCTTTGTAAAAATATATCTGTTACTCTGACTTTAAACATACTTAAAAATACATCTACATCCCCAACACCTTGATTTAACCACACATCATTAAAACCACAATTTCCTAATAAATTTTTAACCATATATACCCATGATTTCTATTGGGATAAATATCAAATTCTCTGTACATGATATAATAAACAATTTTAACATATTTAATAGATTGCATGTGTACTATTTTCAGCCAATATTTAATTACATTAAGTGCATGTCTAACCGATAAAGGTGCTCTACCCAATTCACCATATATAAAGTTATTCTGTGTTTGTCTTCGGGCTCCTAGTAATTCTTTACACAAATTTTAATGTATTCGCTCTATGTGGATACTGTTATGAAGCCCCCATATCTCTGAACAATAGCTTAAAACAGGATAAAATAGTTTATCGAACAGTTCTAACCTGTGGTGTATTGTAATATTATTAAATCTTGACAAACATTGTCTTAATTTAAAGATAGCTTTCCAAGATTGTCCAGAAAAACTGTCAAAAGTTTTTGAAAATGAACCTCCAGAAGAGAAAACAAAACCCAAGTAAGTAAATTGATCAACAATCTCTAAATGATTATCATCATAGAAAAACTGTAAATTTCTCCGCAGTCTTCCTCCTTTTTTAATTTAAAAACCATGATTTTAGTCTTTTGTGAGTTTACCATTAGTTTCCATCTATCGCAATATTGTTTTAATAAATGTAACCCTTCTTGCAAACCAATCTCAGTCTCTGAAAACAACACAATATCATCTGCATACAACAAAATAAGTAACTTAAAAACGTCTAAAGTTATTCCTTCATAATTGTTAGTCAGCAAAAATTCCTCAATATCATTCAAATACATCGAAAATAAAAAAGGAGACGATGAATCACCCTGGCGTACCCCTAACATACATGTAAAGCTATCACTAACCTCGTTATCATATTTAACTCTTGACTTAACAATTCTATACATTGAGCGGATGATGTTCAGCATTTTATCCCTAACACCAAGCTTAATAAGTTTATACCAAGTAATATCTCTAACAACATAATCGAATGCTTTAGTAAAGTCTATAAATGCTACGTACAACTTTTTATTCTTATTCAATAAGTGACTTATTACATTATGTAACACAAAAATATTATCTATAGTACCCATCTTTTGTCTGAATCCTGCCTGAGCCTCTAGGTAAACATTATACCTTTCTGCCCAATCTGTTAGTCTGTCATTTAAATGTTTTGTGAAGAGTTTCCCTAATGTACTTAACAAAGTAATACCCCTGTAATTATTTGTACTATTTATATCCCCTTTCTTATGCAATGGTACCACATAACCTTCTGACCATGTTTCTGGGAAGTAACCCAAATCAAAAATCTTATTAAACAATTTACAAAGAACTGTCGAAAACACATCTATTTCACATCCATATTTAAACACATCATTAAGAAAACAATCTGGCCCGCCCGCTTAACCATTGTTTAATTTCTTACAGCTTTTTTGAATTTCATTTGTTGTTATAGTACTATTCAGTTCCTCGAACATAATGTTCAATTCTCCATCTAAATACCGTTCATTAAAATATAATATGTCCTCATCTGGTTGAAAAAACACAGAATCGGGATCATTTATAGATTTAAAATAATTCACAAAATCATCTGATGTCAATGAGCTAGAATTGCTTACAACTGACCCCCTGAACATTTTCCAATATAACTTGGCATTATCTTTCCTAGCTAATTCTACTTTATGTGTTTGTAATTTATCAAAATCACATTTTTTATTTCTAACACAATTTTTGTTGTTTGATCTAGCTTCTACCAGATCTCTCCTGGTAACATCACAAGGGTTGTTTCTATAATAATTTAGACACTTATAATAAAAACTCTTCAATTGCTTACAATCATGATCAAAATACACAGCATCCTTACCAGTGTTTATATAACCATTATTACCATTTAAATCTCTTTTAAATAGAGGCTTGCAAACGCCATCTAATATATCTGTAAAGACTTGAATATTCTCATCTAAATCTGCATTTGACGTTGATACATGTATATGTTCACATAAAGATTCAAAACGTGTAGCACTATCATGTGAATCTAATACATTCATATACAAATCCTTTTTACTATCATCCCATTTATACTTGTATAATAATTTTAAATTATCCTCCTTAGTGTTTGAATTATCACCACAATTAAGTTTACATACATTTAAATTAAAAGTAATTACACAGTGATCAGAACAATATTAGGATCCTGAATGTTAAATGTTTTAAACAATTTAAACAACTGACTTTTGCACAAAACATAATCAACAACACTACAACCTTGTGAGTTTACAACCGTAAATTTACCTATGTCTTTATCTAAACCACACATTCCGTTTACAATCCTTAAACCTGTTGCAATACAAAATTCTAGCAATATTTTACCATATTCATTTACCGTTTTATCTTGACTATTTTTTAAAATAACATCATCCATAGTATAGTCATCAGGCAATAAATTCAATACATATTTATTTTCGTTTTCAGCATAATCTGGCTTCATCCCCACTAGTGCGTTTAAATCTCCACACAGTACAAAATTACGATAATTACCATATTGATTTTCAAAATAAATCATGTCATTTGTCAATAAATAAAAAATATTGGTGTCATTACATGTTTCTCTGCTACTACCTTAAGGAACATTGTATATCAACAGAGAAATACATCATTATGTAAAATAAATAAGTTTCCATTTAATTTTAACCACATAATACCATCATCAGTGCATTTCACACATTCAACATAATTAAATAAACGTTCATGTATATAGGCAATTACACCACCGCTGTCCCTCCTAGCACCTAATGTTTAGTGTTTTCTATTAAGAGCAAAATAATTAAATCCCTCTACATCGTATAACATACTATCATTTAACCACGTTTCAGTAAATAATAAAATATCATGTTCGCTAAATAGCTGTTTAATTTCTGAAGTTTCTATATGATGAATGCTTCTAAATATCGCATAAAAGTTTTCCCTGAGGTGCAATTGTCATATGGTTTTGCTGTTATCTGGTAATTTCTTATCCATTAACAGCAAAACTGCAATGTCAATAACCAGAAATGCAGCACGATTTCGTGAGCTATTTTGTTATTAACTGTCGATTTACCATGAATAAAAGGCGAACAATTCGTAATTATTTGTAAACGGACTTCGGTACTCGTATGTTACTGATTAAGTATTTGAAATATATAATATTATAATCTAACAAATGCATATTTATTATATGCCTTGTTATACTATTATATGCCTTGTTATACTATTATATGCCTTGTTACACTTGTTTCTGAACCAAGCATTGGCTTACTTTGGACTCATTTATCGTTAAGCAATACGAATAACCACAGTTGAGGTAAAAGATAAATGACATAGCTTTAAATATTTAAAAGTCTGTGTCGAATGAGAAGTTTTCTCTTGATTTGATAATAAGTTACGCACTCACAACGAGGTGGCCGATGTCATGAGACGAAGTCTTGGCGGATTTTCTTGGAAATTTAATTCTTATGAGAAACGCATGTACTTATCTGACATTTCTGGTAAACGTGGTGAAGCGTTACCAATTGAAAAGCTGGATCTGGATTGATAATTTAGCTGCGTTTTATATCATTGCTTTCTTTATATTGCTGTGTGGACTAAAACCGTATTCAAGTAGTAGTCAACATACATTTGGTGATATGGTATCGACTTGATATTTGAAAAAAGTTCAAGCCACCTGATATTTGAAAATCTAAAATAAACGTTATATTTAAAAGATAGAAACCATGTGAAGATGAACGAAATACGTTATAACGCAATATATACGGTTTTATACTGCCAACAATATATTTATGTAAACAATGTAAATCAGAATGTCATCAGACTGTATCATAACTCATCATACCCCCACAAACGAAGTTTAGAGGGATATATAGGAGTGAGCATGTCAGTCTGTTGGTCTGTCGGTTTGTCGGTTTTTTGGTTTTTTGGTTTCCGGATGATAACTCACGAAGGGCTTGACATATTCAAATAAATGTTGGTACACATGTGTAACATTATTAAATACAGGTCAAGTTCGACATTGGTTACAAACCGGTAAATTTTGACAGAGTTATGGCCCCTTTTCGACTTAAATTCCCTAAAAACGTGGTTTCCGGACGATAACTAAAGAATGGCTCAACATACTCAAATAAGTTTTTGTATACATGTGTAGCATCATAAAATACGGGTCAATTTCGACTTTAGTTATAAACAACTAAATTTGACAGAGTTATGGTCCCTTTTCTACTTTTATTCCCTAAAATTATGGTTTCCTGACGATAACTCAACAATGGCTTGACCTATTCAAATAATTCTTGGTATACATGTGTAGCATTAAAAATACGGGTTTATTTCTACTTTGGTTACAAACCACTAAATTTTGACAGAGGTGTGGCGGCGTCAACGTTTTGTTTCCGCTCTCTAATTCGAGAATAAATTGAGCTATTGTAATAAAACGTCATACATAGATACCGTATATCAAGACCTTGCTTGGGATTGCATATAGGGTGGGTGATGTAAGGGTCAAGATCACCATTACTAAAAATAGAAAAAACAGGTTCTGCTCAATAAATTGAGACACATCGAGATATTTTAATGAAACTTCATATGTAGATACCTCAAACTGAGACCTTACTTGGGATTGCATATGGGGTGGATGGGGTCAAGGTCAACATTACTAAAAATAGATAAACGGTTCTGCTCAATAACTTGAGAACGCATCGAGAAATTTTAATGAAACTTCATACATTTATACCTTATATCGAAGCCTTGCTTGAGATTGCATATGGGGTGGATGTGGTCAAGGTCAATGTGACAGTTACTAAAAATAGAAAATGGTTTCCGCTTAATAACTTGAGAACGCATCAAGATATTTAATGAAACTTCATACATAGATATTTTATCTTGAGACCTCTCTTGGGATTGCATATGTGGTGGGTTGGGTCGAGGTCACCGTTACTAAAAACAGAAAAACGGTTTTCGCTTAATAACTTGACAAGCATTGAGATATTTGAATGAAACTTTACACATAGATACCTTATATCGCTTGGGATTGCATATGGGGTGGGTGGGGTCAAAGTCACCGTTGCTAAAAATAGAAAAACGGTTTCCGCTCAATAACTTGAGAACGCATCGAAATATTTTAATGAAGCTTCATACATAGATACTTTATATTGAGACCTCTCTTGCATATGTGGTGGGTGGGGTCAAGGTCACCGTAAGTAAAAATAGAAAAACGGTTTTCGCTCAATAACTTGACAAGTGTTGAGATATTTTTATGAAACTTCATGTATAGATACCTTATATCGAGACCTCGCTTGGGATTGCATATGTGGTGGGTAGGGCCAAGGTCACCGTCGCTAAAAATAGAAAAACGGTCTCCGCTCAATAACTTGAGAACGCATCGAGATATTTTAATGAAACTTCATACATAGATACCTTATATTGAGACCTCTCTTGGGATTGCAATAGAGGTGGTGGGTCAAGATCAAGGTCACCATTACTGAACAAAGGAAAACGGTTTCTGCTCAATAACTTGAGAACGCATCAAGATATTTTAATGAAACTTCATACATAGATACCATATATCGAGACCTCGCTTGGGATTGCATATATAGATATAGGGTGGGTGAGGTCAAGATCTCCATTACTAAAAATATATAAATGGTTTCCGCTCAATAACTTCAGAATGCATCAAGATATTTAAATGAAACTTCATACATATATACCTTGTATCTAGACAACGCCTCTGGGATTGTATATGGGGTGGGTGGGATCAAGGTCAAGGTCAATTTTACTAAAAATACAAAAACGATTTCTGCTCAATAATTATGCCCCCCCCCCCTTCAAAGAAGTGGGGGTATATTGCTTTGCACCTGTCGGTCGGTCGGATGGTCGGTCGGTCTGTCCGTAGACCATATCGTTTCGACACGATGTCTACAGAACGCTTTGACCTACGATCATTTAAGTTGGTATGCTGGTTACTTAGGGGGAAAAGGTAAACGCCTATTGATTTTTAGGTTAACAGGTCAAAGGTCATGGTCACAGGGGCTTGTAACATGAAATTCGTTTTCGAACGATATCTAAAGAACGCTTTGACCTACGATCATTTAAGTTGGTATGCTGGTTACTTTTGAGGAAAGGAAGACGCCTATCAATTTTGAGGTCAACAGGTCAAAGGTCAAGGTGACAGAGGCTTGTAACAGAAAAACTGTTTCCTAAGTAGACGATTTCGTTTCCGCATGATATGTAGAATACTCTTTGACCTACGATCATCCAAGTTGGTATGCTGGTTACTCGGGAGAAAAGGAAGACGCCTATTATTTTGAGGTCAACAGGTCAAAGGTCAAGGTCACAGCGGCTTGTAGCATGACAATTGTTTTCTCCGTAGACCATTTTGTTTCCGCAGGATATATAGAGATGGTTTGGCCTATTTCATGTTTAAATCAAACAGAAAACAGGTATCCTTATATGATAGACTGTAAAAATAAATCCATAATTATACTCTATATTTCTTTCAGCTGTATATTTACTTTCTAAAGCATCAACTTTAATTTCCACCCCATGTGTTAATGTGCACATACGATATTAAAAAACAATCGCACATATTCACGATTTAGCTGCAAGTCGGGGGCATACATGTTTTACAAACATCTCTTGTTTAATGAAACTTCATATTTAGAAACCTTATTTTGCAACCTCGCTTTGGATTGCAATGTCGATGTCACCATTTCCTTGCCATTGGTGTATGACCTTTACCTTGCACCCAGAACTTTCTTTCATTAGTGTGCATTTTGTAACAAAAATTAGTTTTTTGTGGAATTTCCACATTTCTTTTTAAAAGATGTTTGAAACAGGTGAAACATCATAAAATACAGATCAAGTTCAACTTCAGTTACAAACTACTAAATGTTGACAGAGTTATGCCTCCTACTGAAATTAAATTTGTCCAATTACACTGTTAAACATTCACAAATTAAAGCATTCTCGCTGTATCTATTTTGTTTCAAATGGATGCCATAGTTTTGTGACAAGTCCATATGGTGGGGGTATATCCGTCACTCATGTGACAATTCTAGTTTTGTTTATGGCTATTTAGTAGTCAGCAGTTTTTACCTTATAGTATTGGTGCAACTTACAAACCTTTATCTGACTGTTATTATCCTTTGACTTATTGTTACTATTGTTTAGTATATTGTAACTGTTATTTAGCTTATGGTAACTGTACTTATATCTTATTGGAACCTTCTTCTTTGGTTCGTATTAAACACGTTTGCCGGCTCTAAACATAAAGAAACGTATTTACATTAAATCGCATTCTGCAAATTAGCTGCCATACATGATAGCTACGACCTCGTAATAGCTTGAGAATGTTTTTGTTAATCTGGCATTTATCAATCGAAATTCAAGGTTTTCAGAATATGTATTTGCATTCATTTCAATCTTGGGTTTTTACTGAAATTACAGCGACGTTATTGTATAAAATCAATGTTCGTAATCGTACTATTGGCGTATCAAAATTCGTTTCACGAATACCATTGGGAAACAATGTTTCACTGTTCAATACTTTGTTTATAAATATTAAAGTACACTGTACCCTGTATCATTATAATTATATTTCTTTTGATGCACATTAGTCTAGCCATTCTGTTTCTTTTAATAAATAATGACAGTAATTGCTAGTACAATACAGTCTTTATAATAATTTGTTGTGGTAATTATTATAACAACAAACGGCACCCGCACCCAGCGTTTTATTTTCGTATAGATCGACATCAGTATAAGAACATGATTATGTCAATAACACATGTTACGGATCCACATTTTTGTATCTAGTAATACTGGATCTACTGATAATTATTTGTGTTTACTTAGAACTGTCAAATACACAAAACAGCGCGTCAGTTCCCATGAACAGCCTTGTTGAGCACACTTATGCGGACTTTTTCTTGCTTTATAAATAACATTTTAAACATAAGTTTTGCAATATGCTATACACACTGTGCACTAAACCTTTTCTGTTATGGTAACGGTAGGCACGCTAGTGTTACTATTTGTAATATTTTATCCGTCTATTTGTGAATGTGTGCATGCATATACTTGAATGTCTATAACTTGTGTGCAGATACTGTTTTGTAATTTAATGTGCTTGCTTGAAAATTGTACAACACATCTAACCATTTAAGTAAGTATTCTTTATAATCAAATAATTTGCCAACGCATTAAAGCTGTATGTGTGAAGGCATGTTTTTGAATTCATTTTGTTATACTTCCTCCACTGTGTTTTTAGCCGGAAATTTCAAATGTTTTGCAATATTACGAAATAAAGGTTATCAAAAAATACACTTGCAATTGACTCGTATTGAACGCCCATCATCATTTTAAACACTTAAACTGCCTACATGAAACGCTCCAATGATAAATATTTTGAAGCGGAATATTTAAATATAGACGCTATTTAAATATTAATTCGAATTGTTAGTCAAATAAACATTGACTTTTAATCATTGTAACATGTCGATGTTTAAATAGTTTAACGCTATTGACTTCAACAATACTAACTTTTTGCATGATATATATATTTAGACAAAAGAGTACTAAGAAAGCATGTAATGAGTTTGTGTTAAGCACCTATAAAATCAAGCATAAAAAGCTTTGACATATTTAACAGTTCTGCTATTACGCTTTTGTTTTGCAATCACGAAACCCAGTTCTTGAAAAACATTGTTTGTTCTATATCAGTTGACTGAGATATTTAGATAATGCTTAATGGGGAATATGAGGAGTTATAAGTTCGCTCATTATATTACCAGTCGTTTTACATGGCGAGACACAACAACAGCCAGACATGCTATTTACGACGCTTAATTTAAAGCGAACCGACCGTGATAATATATTAATAACCATAAATATAACAAAAGCCAAGAAGGCGTGTCTTTGATGTTTTTAAGTGAGTCATACAAAATGCGTTCATTAGCATTAATTTATTAATTCCCGAATATTTAGCTCCTAGTTGAAACAAATCAGCAAAGAATGTAGTATCTTTGCCGTTTGTTCCATTTAATAGGAATAATACATGTATGTATATTCATATATTTGTATTTTATTTACCCTCATGCAATGCAACCTACATGACTACATACATTGTTTGAAATTGTATTCTCAAATCAGCCGTACAATTCTTACGCTTTCTTTTGTTGCTTTGCAAATCGTGCATTTTTGTTAGTATATAGATTATCAACACAATTTTACAACACACATTTCAATGTTTTACTTAAAAGTACTCTTCAAAAATCGTCACCATATTCGATTTTTTATACGTCAAATTCAATGGCGTTATTGTACAAATCCACACCTGCTCTGAATTTATTTTTTAGTTTACCTGATACAACATAACAATTTATTTATAATCGACATTTTCACATTGGCGGGAGAAAATCTGAAGTGGATTAGGTAAGTTTCGGAAGGTTTACCTCCTGACAAGATCGACATATCGAACTCTTCCTAACGACTCTTTTACAGGCTCAGCGTAAAAAAATGGCCTATTTAGTCAAAATGAAAAAAACATAATTAGGTAGTTTGTAACGTAAATATTATGATATTGGGGAACATCGCGTCATTTTTGTGCAGCGCAGCATATATCATTTATATATTGCTGTAAATTGTATATAGAGGCTGTTATGAACATTCGACAGTATTTATACCGCGGATAGATATTTATACCAAATGCAAGTGTTATTAAACAACGTAAATATATTGCTTCTTCAAAGGAAACATGCTTGGATCTAAAAAAAACTATTTCAATAATTTCGATACTAGAATCTACTTAAATGTGAGAGCGAGATTGACGTTGTGAATTATGTATGTACATCTTCTCCAATCCGCCACCATCCAATAGAAGTATTCGGCTGCCATAGATCACGTGATTCCACGCGGGCGCTTCTGGTACCGTGATATTGCACAGAATGTTGAGAGCGCCATTCAAACAGACCAAAGACGTCCTAACATACACATGATGTTTGGGATGCACAAAGTCCTCCAATTCCTTATGCGGATTCTTTACGCGGGTGAAATCTCACTTTAGAAGGAAGACTATACGTCAATACATACTAAACTTGTCAGTGGAGGAGGCCGGAGCTTAATCTGTGTGTCTTCTGTTAGAGGTGTTATCAACACAAATGAGTCTGTCAAGCAAGCTCCATCTGTTTATCTTTTTCATTAACGGACTTCTCGTTTTAGCTCATGGTAAGTGATTGTTACCCACACGGGTTTTCCAGATGTAGAAATATAATAATTAAGATGAACTACAGTGTATATTAAGGAATACATTGTGGACTTTAGTTTACAAGACAATTGAATGGTGTTATCTTGGTTGTATTAATATAATGAAACTTTAGCTGATTGGAAATAGCTTATTAATTGTTATTTAATACACATACTACAATCAAAGAAGTTCATTGAAGTCAAGACAATATGAAATGCTATGAAATATCATACGGACAATGTTTAATGTTAAATGCGAGTTATATGCAAGTTTTGTAAGCAATGTGTATCCGTTTTTATTGTAACGTTTAACATATATTTCCGCTAATGGTCTATGTGTAGATTACTTATCATTTATCCCAAGAACGTTTAACTTGAACACGGTACATCAAGCTCAAATGATTACGAATATCCTATTAGATTGTGTAAAGTCTTGTTTAGATAATTGCATTGCAAACCGCTGTAAAATAATATGAATTAATAGCTTCAAATAGGAATGGTGATTGAATGTTTTATGCAATAAATACTGTCCGCACCAGAAGCTTTGGCCCAGTAAAAAGCGCGCTCGTGCATACTTTGAACAAATGCACTGCACAAGCAATAACCACGAAGTTAAAGTTCATTAATTTTATTATTACATTTGTTTGTGGGGAAATATAAAATAAAGTGTTGGCTAACACGGTTTTGAAGTATGATAAATTGAGTGCAACAACGTTTAAGTATTTATATTAATGTACGAGTGCTTTTAGTATTATTGAATATAACATATGGGTATGTCGGATGATGACAACTGGTACAATTAAGTGTTACATTTGGCAGCTATATTGAGCAGCGGTATGTGATAACATTGTTCGAATAGCTAGTATAAGGGAACCCTTGGGAGACTCTGTCGAGGACACTGCTGAAAATTTTAAAGCCAACAGATCAACTATTGTTTGAATAGTACAAAGCCACAGTGCTGAGTGAACGTATTTTATGGCACTGAGTTTCTGCGATGCGAATGTAGTTCTAGACATTATCTGTCCCCGGTCTAATTAATCTTATTAAGTGTGATTGATATATTACTGTAAGGTTAGGTAGCTAAGGTTTTGTTTGGGTTTCCGCTGTATAGCATGTCATTACGTCAATCTAGAATGAAAACACGGTATTCGCGAAGTATTATAAATATTTTATCTGAAATTAATATCTAATCTATTTTTACCGTGTGATTTTGCGCAAAGTCTGATTTTTAGTGTTCATACCAAAAATTGGCTATCGCTACAAGATAATAAGTCCATAAGAGTGCATACTTTTATTAAACTCTACAATAATAGACATAGATAAATGGTGGTGAATTCCTTCGTGGAAATTATTGAAAACATACTTACACATCCACTATTTTGTATATAAATACAAATCAAACCATGTAAACATGTAGATGCAGAATATCTCGTGATTATTGTTAAAATGTCACATAGTTGGGAATATAAACTGTTTAAACACTAGGGCAATAAGCCTTCTTATTACATTAAAGCAATAAACATATTATATATATCTATATGTATATGTTCGTGGTGTTCTGTAAGATAAAATACGTGAAGTTATAAATGGACATTAACACAATTTCTCAAGGATGTGAAAAACAATCAACAAAACATTTTTTTAGAATTAAGATTACGTAAATGTTGGAACTTTTTCTGTGTTCAACGTGCATGGCACATAATGCTGATAACAGTTGTGTAAATTAGCCCGGGACATTGAAGAGAAGAAACGATTCAACAAAAACCCGAGGAAATAGTTTTGTCAAGTGTTCTAATTAATGACTTGAACGACTAATTTTAATTGTGTTTCGACCACACTTTTCTTAAATTATATGAAATCGAATTAATAGTCTTGTGTGTAATTTTAATGTGACACAATTTATGAAAACGCTAAATGTTTTTCACCTTTGTTTATTTATTTATGTGAAAAACGAATACGTACAGGACAAGAACTAGTTTTTAAGTCATGTTTAATTCTTGACATTTATACACATGCACGGTATAAGTGTTTGAAAATTTACTAATGCCGCTCGAAATGTTTTGTTTATTATTTAACTTACAATAAGATGGGCATTAAATACTCTCAGCTATGTACATCCCTTTAAATAACAAAATTTAGCAGTTGTAAATACTGTGCTTTGTGCAATGAATATCGTAGAACTTACTTTACTGTGTTACTCTCTACTATATTATGCAGTGTTTATTTGTATTGTGTTAATTATGTGTCGTTTCTGCTTTCATTAGCTTAATTTAATATAATCGTCAAAGATACTTTTGGTATTGAAATGTATTAACCTTTGAGCAAAGTGGGCAGCCAACAGAACTGTTGTCAGAGAGATATCCAACTTGTCGATAAGGTGACGTTGATATAATTGAGCAAACAAGAAACGATCAACGATTTTCGGCGCTATCAGAACATCCATAAATGCAACTAACATTATAATTTAAACACTATCTATATCCATTTTAAAAAAGAATAAAAACACAATAGTTTAGGCGTTTAATTATTATTTATACATGTTCTCTGTACATTCTGTTCGTAATTTTCAAAATCGCAGCTATACAACAACATCGATTTTGGGAAATTCTAACTTTCAACGCTTATTTTGTTATCATTATCAACCACGAAAATTTGTGCATGGCGGTCAGACGGTAATGACCGTAATTCATCAGGTTATGTATGACTATTTCAAGCCCAACACGACGTCACCCTATGATAACGACATTCTTCACTATGTTTGATCTGTTGTGATGAAATGGTATAGTCCTGATACCATTGATTTCAAACAAAAAATATGAATTATAATGACATAAGAAAACCTACAGTCTGGTGTCTGAATAACCGTCTCTGAAAACCGGTTTAGTACTGACCTAAAATTAAGGCAACAGTGACAATCAACGTATGTCAAATAATGGTTGAATAAAAGTTCCTTGATAAGGTATTGAGATACTTCATTAGTGAACATCTATATCATGCTTGTGCTTACCATGTTACTCAGACCTAGCCAGTTGCCTTGCTAACTTTAAAACCACTGAATTCGTTTGCAAGTATATCGTTTCCTGAACAATAAAATATAAAAATATACACATATAAAATATTAGAGTTACATTTGCATGGTTGACATTATTTTCTTCAGAGTGAGAAAAGTTGTTCATACATTACGTGGCAATGGATTACAGCGCTTTTAGCTGTGTTTACTTTGTACAAAGAAACATAATGGTATTTTGTTATCGTTGTTTTTTATATATTGATCAATACCTATATATTATAAGTAATGCATTCACCACCAATGCATTGGTCTCATCCATTAAATTAGAAAAGGATGATTGGGTATCAATACAATATTATCTGCAACAAATAAATATGTTAGATCATTGAAGATTTCGGCAGATTTTAAATGAAATGGTTTGCGTGACATTTGTTAATAAAATTTCTGTGATAAAGCTGGAACGCGCCTCCAAAAAGCTGAATTGAGCGACAGTAATTGTTGTGTAAGATTTTTTATTATTATTATATTATTTTATTTAATTTACTCGAATTACATTACTCATATAATACGAGAACAGGTATAATTTCCCATATTTAATTGTATTTCAGACCATTGTAACAAAAGAAAAAACGTACGTGTGTATGAATCACATTAAATAGAAAAGTCGGACAATTTTGTAAGTTCGATTTCACATTACAGCAAGTCTTTGACATTGACCATTACAAATATTATAGTATATGAACATTTATCACTACAACAGCAAAGTAAAACCAAGAATTTTAAGCGTATTATCAGAAATACACGTATACTCACATGCCTTTTGGAGTTACTGCCGACGTTATCACTAGTGACAGAAATGAAACGCTCTTACTCTGGGACATGCACGGAAGATTGTTCCACACCCAACACAGATGTCTTATTTGCTACATTTGCAGACAGAAATGAATTTGGAACTCCAAATCTTAAAGAAGAATAAAACCAAACCAAAGTAAATCTACTAACGTTCACTACCTAAAAACAATAAATAAAACAAATATCATGTTCTGAGATAACAAAAAGATTCAGCTATTATATTCATTTAACAGAACAGTTGTTTTGGCTTTATTGTGATATTTTTTTAGAACGATTGAACATTAATTTCAATAAATGTGTGTATTCAAACATATTACATCACTCGTACATTACAAACATGTTTTTCCAAAAAAAAAGTCAAATACGCCGATTTTGATATTAGTTTAGAAAAGTACAATTTTTCGCGGTTGACGTAAACAGTTTCCATATAAATGTTAACGTGAATAACGTCAAAAGTATATATTGACAAATTCAGCGTTGGGAATTCGGCATTTTTTTTTATAATGAAGAGAACTTTTGTGTCACATGCCATACTTTTATTTCTTTTTCAGACAGGCAAACGTCCACACGGGAAATCAATCAGCAGAGAATTTAACACGTACATAGATATGACTTTCTTTTGAAATGCAAATAAATCCATAGATATCGGACTTTATTCGTACCACTGGATAGTTCTTGGGCACCGCATAATTTGAGTGATCAACGATCCACTGTATTTAACCTCGCTTGCAGTACTAGAAATTACGTTTATTATCTAGACGATATTTTTCGACCTCAACAACCATAAGCGTGTATGGCTAGTTACCACATTGCATAAGGCTATTTCTGTTGAAGAATCGATGATTTTATTGTTTAACAAACGGTTCTTCATCCCAGCAGTTTGTATGGTTTCCAGTAATCAATGGTCTAATAGACCCTCAGAGTCCATGGAGCGTATTTCACAATACTATATAATTATTATCATTGGTGTATTCCACGAGACACCAGGAAATATCAACATGCTGACATAACATATTATATTTCGTAGGCTGTGACACATTTCGTATATGTATACAGCCAAAACGCCAGAAAAAAGTTTACACACAACTCTATCATTATATTACACATTAAGGCATGAACAAGCTCGTATTAGGAGAACAGATTAATTGTAGATTTACCTAAAAGAGTACTATATAATTCAAACACTTGTAGCGGAAAGGATGGTGTATGAAATATGATAAACAATTAAACAGTTTCTTTAAAAATCGTATCTCTATTTGAACTGTTATTTTTTCTCTAGAACGCAGACACAGGCATAACAGAAGTATAGTCGTAAATAAATTATTTAAATAATGTGATTCGTTAAACGATTGAAAGATATTGAAATAAAACTAATACAATTAAGGTCCTGATCTTCTGGCTTACCTGGACATAATAAATAATACATTTAGTAAACATTTTGTATTCAAGTCATTATGTTAACAAAATCTTTCGCAGATGTATTTGAAAATTTGATCATTTTTGCATTCTGTTATGCATGGGTTTCGATACAACATAATGTGAACGTGAACGTGATAATTTAAACTGAAAATTAATAGTATGAAATGAAGATAAATGTCTTTTAAACAGCGTTTTAGCCCTGTTGCAAGTCGGCAATTGTGTTTTCGCGAATTTCTTATGATCTAATTTATATAAACCAACATACGCTTGACATCTCTAGAAAGTTTGAAACAATTTAACTGTATCAACATTATTATAAACACAGTGTGAATGTCACCATCCTGAGGGAGAAAAGCAACTAACTTTTTTTGCGAGAAACTAACATGAGATGTCAGCCGCGTCAGTTATACATCTTTATAGATTATCTGTTCTTGTCCTATTTCGGTAAATATGTCTTACAATCTTCACTTAAAAGTTACTCAAAAGCCTCTCAATCTGTAATGCAGCAAACAACGGTAACGAATTAAATTTAAAACACGTATTAGAGCTCGGGATTGAATAAATACGGAATATTATGCTAGTCAGTTGTTCCAAGAGTATGTATTAGTCGAGTGGCTTGTGTGATGACGTATCACACGAGAGGCGGAGCCTCGAGTGTGATACGAAATAACGCAAGCCACGAGACTAATACATACTCTTGGAACAATTGACTAGTGTAATATTCCTTTTATTATATACCACGATAAACTTCAAATGTGCATTTACCGTATTTTATTTTGATTATAAACTACAATAATGACTAATAATTGTAGGTATAGATTATATTTGTTTACACAACGAATGATGACGTCATTAAAAAAGTAGTCCGGCTAGTATGGTAATACGGGATCGGAAAAATAGCGAGTAGCATAATACGGGATTTTGTTTCTGACGACATGTATTTCACCGATTGATACAGCATGTATTTTGGTAAGATTTTAAACAGGTATATAATAAGTTAAATTAACAACAGTAATACAATAACGGTTAATGGAAACGTCAATGTTCAACGAACAATTTAATCAGTAACAATTATTAAAGTTATTGTGTTCAACGCATGACACACATACATAGTAATTAAACAAACTGTCTTTAAACATTTTGAATGAGTAATGGCACAATAAAACTACACATGAGTATAATTGTACGTGTTGTACTTTCCAATCGTTTTCCAAATAAAATGTGCGTCTTATTGTCAAAATAATTTAACAACGGAAACTATCAATACGAAAGAAATACAACATCGGGCATTTGTATAATAATCTATATTTTCATATTTTACATAAAGTACGTATCTGCATTATATATGTAATGAACTTAAATATCAATTCTTGTTATTTCTCAAAATTGTTTCTCCAAAAGTTATTCTAGACGGAGTTTAAGCTCGCACTGGTTAGTTTAATATACACATAAATTAGAAAATTGAGACGGTTAGCGTTGTTTTACTTGGTAGGAATGTTTGTATTTGATGTTGGTTTTCTTTGAATGGTTAGATAATTTCGTTTCAGTCAGTCATAATAACAAATATTGTGTCTGAACACTGACTGCAACACGAGTACATATGTATGTGCATTTCACGTTAATACTAATTTATTGTCGCCAAAGATAATTCTATCTTAACAGTGAATCTGACTCTAAATAAATAAATACATTCTTAGAAGTAAATGGAAACGCATTACACTGTCATTTCACTCAATTTTAATATTTCGCCCTTATGGGCTTTATCAAAATTATTAATAAATAAAAAAACTACATCTTTGTGCTATTCAAACAAAATGGCGTAATATCAACAAACAAGATATGACATCATGACTGTGACACTAAATTGCGCCAAATTGTAATCACTAGAAAAGAATGCACTTTCATAAAAAAAACATGCGGAATAGAGGAATAACACTTATAAAACATCAAAAAGTTTATGATACACAAACATTTTTGATGATAGCAATGATAAATATGTCAGTAATGTGAGTAATGATCGTGATGATGGTAATCGTGATAATAGTGATGATGACGTTTTGATGATGTTCTAATGATGATGATGGTGGTGGTGGCATTGATGATGATGACGTTGATGATGATAATAATGATGATGATGATGGAATTGATGATAATGACAATGATATGATTATAGAATTGATGATAATGATGAAATTGATGATAATGATGGAATTAATGATAATTATGACGATGATGATGATTATAATGGTGATAATAACGATGATGATGTTGATGACGATGATGACGATGATAATGAATTAAAAGTATGACGGTGATGAGACATTGACAAATATGCAACCTTAATTTGAATTTTACATATCTTTTCGAACTTGACTAAAAATATAATAATCAATATTCAATATGAATACTTAATGACTGAAATGCACAAACCATATTATCCACCACAATAGTATTATGAATCGAACTTGACTAAATTATAATGGTAAATATTCAATAATAATACTAATTGACTGAAATCCACAAAACATATTCTTCCATCACAATAGTATTATGAATAGAACTTGACTAAACATATAATGGTTAATATCCAATAATAATACTTATTGATTGAAATGCACAAACCATATTACCCATCACAATAGTATGATGAATAAAACTTGACTAAACATTTAATGATAAATATTCAATATTAATACTTATTGATTGAAATGCACAAACCATATTATCCGTAACATTAGTTTTATGAATAAAATTAAACATTATTTTCACAATCTCATCATTGTTATCTAGCATTTCCACAATAGATCTATCTTAGTTTTTGTGTTGAGTCCGTTTGGCCATGCTGTACTTAAGGTTTGAATCCACTCCAGTTTGTTTTTTTATATACCATTTTGATCTGTCCTTAACCGTCTCCAACACGCTCACCCCCATATCCTGGACACTGTGACCCTGTGAACCAAAGTGTACCGCAATCAGCTTTTCTCTCTTCAGCCTCACATCCGCCTCGTGTTCCTTCAATCGATCTTTAAGAGTTCTGCCTGTTTCGCAAATATACATCATTGTGTCACATTTTTCACAGTTAATACAGTATACCACATTCCACATGCCACATTCCTGCCTTCTATCGACTACCATTTTCATCCTTTCATTCTTATTGTGTATTCCTCTCACCAACATGTCACACACAATACATTTCTTCTGGCACTTCTGTGGTAAGTTTGGTACCATTTTCACCAATCTATTCGTCTTTTCATGTACCAGAGTGTCTCCGAGATTTCTATCCCGCCTGTAAGCCACCATGGGAATGTCTTAAAATACATCTTTCATGTGGTCTGACTTATATAGTTCAGGGAGGTTCTTTTTAATTATCCATGAATGTCCTGGAGGTGCTTATAGTATGTGATCGCTAGTGGAACTCTCTCATTCTTTTTTTCACACTGGACAGGAGATCCTCCCTTTTGATGTTGTCAGCCCTCGACAGTTGTTTTTCTAGGAATTTGCCGTTGTATCCTCTTCTCCTAAGATGGTGTTTCAAACGTTGTCGATGGTACCAGTAGTCGCTGTTCTTTGTACAAATTCTCTTCAGTCGAATCCCGAGACCATATGGTATCGCCTTTTTTACATTGGTTGGGTGGTTTGACTTATAATTTACATACATGTGTTTATATGTTGTCTTGGTGTATAGGTCCGACGTTAAATAACAATTTACATCAATTGTTATCGTTGTATCAAGAAATTCAATGTGTTTACTACTTGATCTCAATTCTACCTGAATATTCTCATCGATACTATTTGCATACTTCAAAAATATTTCTAATACTTCTTGCCCATTTGTCCATGTACCGAAACCATCGTCAATGAATCTTTTGTAGAAGATAGGCTGTTTATTGTGTTTAGCAAGTTCTTCGGCCCATTTTAACATAAAGCAACACGCTAAGTTTCCTCCCAGTTTAGAGACTATTGCAACACCCTTTATCTGTCTATACTCTTTGTTATTAAATGCAATGATATTGTTGTACAGCACCGTTTTCACCATGTCCATGACTGCATCAGTTGGAATTGAATGGTTAGTTCTCTGTTTTAGTGCTTTTTCACACGCTATTAGGCCTTTTTGTTCAGGTATTGTCGGGTATAGTTTCACAACATCAAAGCAAAATAAAATGACTACATCAGGTAATGGCTTAGAGATTCCTTCAAGTTTATTAAGGAAATCGGATGTATCGCGAATGTAAATTGGCATCTCCTCCACATACTCGTTCAGCTCTCTCTCTGCTACTACTGCCATATTTTCTCTTGCTGTTCCTATACCATTAACAATGATTCTAAACGGGATTCCTTCTTTGTGAAACTTTGGGTTGCTTTTCAGCTCCGCCTGTTCAGGGTGTTTCGGAATCAGGTAGTTTCTGAATTCTAGACAAATTTGCCCGTCTCTATATAGTCTGTTAGCTACCAGTTTACTGCTTTCATCGCTTTTTTCTGTCCCATTCCATTTGACACTGCATATGAATCACAGTTATTCATTTCATTTTCAATGTTTGCATATATATGTGTCAGCATCAATAACCACCACTCCAGATCCCTTATCAGCAGGTCTTATAACTATGTCTGAGTTATTGAAAAGGGTTTTTATGGCATTCTGCTCACCTTTATTTATATTTGGTGCAACCTTATCTTTCAACTCATTTATAACACCTTTTTCACTGCTTCAATGTAAGAGTGTAAGTGTTTGTCTCGTCCTGGTTCTGGGGTAAAGTCGCTATTCTTCTTCATTCATGGTCTTTCCTTTGGTTCATTATCACATTCTCTCTCATAGAAGTACTCTTTTAATCGCATCCGACGTTCCCACTCTGCGAGATCACTTTTTACCTTTGTGATGTCTACTCTATTCGTAGAAGGAATGAATTTCAATCCTTTGGAAAGTAACGATATATCGTCATTATTCAGTTCCCTGGAGGAAATATTGATGATTTATGAGTCATTTTCATTTACTTTTTGTTGTTTTTCTTCCCATCCTGTATTGTTTGAATAGCTTGTCTGTTCATTGTAGATCTTGAATACTTATTATTAATATTTTTTCCTCCATTCATGCAAGATAATTGTTTTTTGTCTGTATAAAGCTTATTCGTACCTGTAACTATGTCTTGTTGAAAGACCGTTCAGGTTTCTTTCATCTCAAACCGGTCAACGGATTGCTTTGATCTTTCTGTTCTGTTTGTAGCATCTTGTGAATAATTTGAACTAATTCTAAGAGATTCAAAATGTTCATTTGACAGTTTCAAAAACATCTGTTTTCTTATCTTAGTCTTACTAAGTGGTTTGAAATTTTGCTTTTGTGTCCTATTTTCAACTACCTTATAGACTTGTATGTTTTCTCCATAAATTGTTGCAGCTGCATATATCTCGGCTTCTGTTGCCCACGATGTAACTCTACCATCATTAAACCTTTGATTTTCAACATGTGTATAAAAGTCACCATCAACATACATGGCATATAAGTATTCATTAGTCTCCATATGATCAATAATCTGCTTCCTAATCTTTTCATGCTTGACTTGAGAATTGAATAACTCTAATGCTACACACCTGTAAAAACAAGTTCATCTGCTACTATTTTTTGGACATTCAAATCTTTAATGGTAATGTTTTCGTCATCTAAATCAAAATTCAGTTTTCGTACCTTTTCTAGTTGCCTTATTTGTTTACGTCTCATTTCCATGTCTAGTTGCTTCATCAATTCATCATCATAATCATCCCCCAGAACTTCTTCATTAAACAGGGAAATTTTCTTGAAACAAGCTTGTTCTGTGATCTCCATTAGCGTCAAGGATGCATCTCTTTTAATCTGTTCACATCTATCAAGCGTCACATTGTCTGTGTCAAGTTGATCTCCCACTTTAAAGTGAAGCCTGTTTGTATTATTCCCTCATTTATGCACTTCCTTAAAAATTCCGCCAGAGATTTGTTACGCACACATTTTTCCTGTATTAAAGATGTATAGCTTGTCGTCTTCATAATTTCCATAGGAGTGTAGGATGAGTGTACACAAGCATTAGTTGTTAGTGATTGTTTGTCACGTAACCGGTTGAGACAGCTTCAGGAACACGAGCACATTGAAAACTTCTATTGTTGTTTATCTTGCTTTCTCTGCATACTTCGTGCTGGTGTTAACCATAGATTACTGATTCAAAGTGTGTCTGTGACACAAAGTCATGGCAAAGGTGTTTAGGTATCACGCATATTTAACGAAATGGTAAACTATTATCGTGCAAACATGTTAATGATGTTTCCGTCTTTTATTGTTATAACAGAACGTTGTAAGTTACTACAAACACGTTTTCTTAACAATATTAGCGCCTACGTACATTCAGTCTAATAGTTTTCAAACATGCAATATTACTCTTGTAATGTGCAAAATTACGTAGCGACTGTGCTTTATGTATGCAATTTATGCCATGTCTTTTCACTTAATGTGCATTTACTTCGTAAACTTCGCAACTTCGAATGAACAATTTCATTTGTCTATTGAACGTCCGGGGTTCCTCCGCATTGTACTTACTTCCTCTGATAATGAATTATAATTTAATATGAGTCAGCATGCTAATCTTGCAGGAACCTTGTGTACAGCGTCATATCAGTTGGTACAATATTGTGAGGGTTTATTGTGTAAAATTGGTTTATGCACGCCTAGAAGCGAATAATTTAAAGCGACATTGTCATTGTATACGTGTATTAATTTAAATGCTATATCTTCTTCTAAATTTAAGGTAGTACAGCTCTAATGGGCAATATTTAAAACCTTATTTTAAATATTATTTCCATTTTCTGTATTACATCAATGATCTAATTACAAATTTAGAGGGTGGCTTTCCATGCCAATTTGTTTTGAAAGTGTTCCGGACAACCCATTTTTCCATTTTTCATTAAAATTCATTTACCCCTATGGATGAAAAAAAAATCATAAATCAATTATAGCTGTAAATACATCCAAAATGTTGGTGTCTTTTATACAAGTAATGATTGAAGATTATAAATTAAGACAAAATAAAGCGTTAAAGAAGATAAAAATATTGATATTTATCAATTTTCTATGGTAGCTCAGCACAAACTTGAAGCTGAGATAACAGATAAAATAATCTGTTGTCTAAAATATTTTGGTTTTCATGGACTGGTGTGTTTTTTAATAAAATATTTTTATTTATTTTGCATCTATGACATATATTTGACTGAAATAAAAGGTTAGAAACAAATAAACCGTGTACTTTTTAAAAAAACTTAAGAAAAACTATCATACCCATTATAAAATAGACAGCTATATTTAGGCAATTCCACAACAATAATTATCAAATGTGACAAACATTATGCATTTTAAGTTTAATACACCATTTATACCAGTTAAACTAAATATATTATAATTAAAAGTTATTATTTTGGTTATAACTTTTTTTCAAAATTCAGTTCCCTGGGGTTACACAAATGCCACCAACACCCTGCAACGTTTTCAGCTCTGGGACAACACACCGTACATCAACAATAAATGTCTTAGTTATTATATTCACCAACTGGCACAGTCAGAAAAACATGTACTGTGCTGAGCACCAGGTTTGACCCACAGGGAAGCATTGCGAGTGATTTGTGGCAATTCTCTTCCTTCAGCTGCAAAAATAATTTTAAAACAATCCAACAGCTGATTGTTTTCCACTTCATATTTAACAATATACATACACAACTTTCCAGTATATGTGCAACCCAACCTAGTAAGCCATATTTTTCAGTGTTAGGTAAAATTAATTTCAAAACTGGGTAATTACTGAATGAAGAAACACTGGTGCACACATTCGTAAGCAAAATGGCACACATTAAGTATAAGTACTCAACTATTAAAGTGTCTTGATGCTTCAAAACTAAGGGAATGACACATCATACATGTACTTCATGACTTACATGACTTACATGTTCATTTATTTACATGTATAGAAATATGCACAAACACAAATACATGTAAATAATATTACTTATACTAATATATTAATTGTACATTTAAGCAATACAATTTAAAAGTTCAAGCATTGAAAAGGAAAGCATCACATTATTCTCTATTCTACCACGGCACTCGGCTAGTGGTCCATAGATAAAGAAGGAAAATAACTGTGGGTTATTCTGCAACAAATTATGGGCGGAGCCTAATGTTTTGAAAATAGTTCCGGAAATTCGAAGAAATTGTTCCGAAAAATGCACGTGCTTAAACGCGCGATAGTAAATTGTGACCAACAAATCATTTCGGCATTGTGTAGCGCAATAAAACCAATATTTAAAATTTCAGAATAAAAATACAATAATTTCAATTTTTTGTCTTACTTACATGTGTTTCAACTCCTTATTATCAGGATTCAAGCTGGTTCATCATATGTACGATCTGGTGACGGTTATTTATTTTCTTTGGCTCCGATTTTCCTTCAGTAAGCAATCCCTTTTTGCTCGTATGCATAATTTTCCTTTGACAGCTGTTTTTGTTTATACCACGAAAAATATGTGACTTCTGATTACTTTCGGTTTCGATATCGATCAATTTTCCATAATGTAAATATATTTCTTTGTTTGCAGTTCGTCCGATGTATATATATGATACTTGCATGTATAAAATAAATTGATTCTATAAAAGAATGTACTTATATTAAAAATATCATGTGTTCTATAAGAATCGGAACCAAAAGGGCGTATTACGAACTGGGTAACGTAATTTTTTGACAGTTACCGATATCGGCCAATCTTAGGAAAATAACGCGGGAAATGATTAGAGTTGTACTACCTTAATTTGTACGAAAACATTGTATTTGAACGCGTATCGTTCCATATTGCTGCTTAGATATTTATATCTTTATAAAAATAATTAAATGATAAATATTGTCTTTGCTGTTTTCTTTCTAGTGGCAAATAACCAGTTTTGGTTTGTATTACGACATGGTTTAATGCTTTATGTGTTACTTACGAAGCGAGCATATTTTCAGTTAGAATCATTATATTGGTTCCGTGTGCATATTGTATCCTATGGTTTATAATAAACGCTACGAATTGCAGACATAATACGTCTCATCTGTTCATATTTCTCATCAGAGATTGTACATATATTAAAATTATATGTGTATAATTTATTAGTTTGGATTATAAAATTACTCTGTTACTTGTCAAATTTTTAGTAAGCCATTTATTGGTAAACACATTAGTGGAACATTGTCAGCGGATGTGTAAGACAAATATACAAGTCTAATTTTACACGGATTCTCGTCGCATGCAATTAGTGTTCGTTCTGAAACAATCATTTGTTCAAATGGTCGGAAAGAATTTGGGTAACTAGATTGTAGCCTATGGCACGTTATTTTCTGATTTGATAATACATTGGCCAAACTCTAGAACGCGCCATGGATTCTTGTCACTCCTGTGCGGTCAGTTTTAGTACTTTACGGATGAAACACAATTAATCCAGCACTCAGGTTTAGGACAAACTAACACTGTATTTGTCCACTCTATTACCGTCTCCTAATAAAATTGCATTTTCAATAAAAGGTATTGTTAAAAGATTCTATGCATTTGTGATGATGCTTACAGGTTTTATTGACATTTAAAACAGCTATTAGAAAACATTGTACTTGTAAAGATTTTTTGATAGATCACTGAAAGACAAATGTTTTTTTTGAAGATAATATATTTTATTTATTGACATAAATATAAATGAACTACCTTATTGCCTTTTATTTATAACAGTGCAATTCATAAAATTTGATAGTAAAATCATGTACTTGAATATACTGAGTATACCCATTATTAACCCTTTAATTAATTTGTAATCCATTTTGTTACGAGTTTCACGAGCTATCAAAGCATATAGGTAAATTCAATAACGCATGTTTTCTATAATTGTTGAACCGTTACTGAGCTCGAATATCGAAAACAATACATCGTATAGATCCATTTCTTACATGCACGTATCTGCCTTTGAAATAATTTAATTCTTCGCACAAATATTTCTCATTTACCATTTGTCCGAATACACTGAGTGTCCAAAGGAATGAAATAGTTTTAAAAAGATTTATTTATACACAAGTTTTATTTATATTTATTCATAAAAAATAGCATCTATGTTAAAACTGTGTTTAACGTATTCTCTCACAAAACCGCTAGACGACATCACACCACTATTTTGTAGTTGTGACCTTAAAGATAATAGGATTTGCAAACATTGTCAGCAACTCGAGATGAAGTGGACATTTAATATATCATTTGGCGATTTCTTTCCAACAAGCAGATATATATTTATTCCCTGCGTACAGCGGTTACACCAAACAATAAACTATTTTATATATCAATGCTCTGGTATCTTCATCGTTATTGTAACAACAGAAAGCAACATAACAACAACAATGGCCAGTGTTTAATCTAAAGTCACAGGCTTGCTGAAGAAACAGTCGACATATTTACGCTGATCGAAAAGATAACAGTTAATATGGCATTGGTGTTTAAACAATGATAATAATTTTATTTAATTTAATTGAGCGATGTTCTAAATTACAACAAATATAGGAGTATATTATTATACGCATGCTTACAAGACTTACGTATTAAAAAATATCATTAACTATCGCGTACTGACAATTGAGTTTAACTAGAAGTGCTAAACTTCTAATCCTTATTTTCATCAGTACCACACTTTCTTACCATCTGTTTCATTAGTATCAAACGCCTAACCACCCTTTTAATCAGTACTAACATTCTACCATGATATTAAATTCAACACAAAGCGAAACTCCAGTTGCAACAGCAGGACAGAACTCTTACTAGCAGCCCGAGGTCCTTTCTTTATTGCCAAAAACAAACTACACAGCACATCACAATAAAAAACACACAACGCACATAAATAAAACTGCGTTCGCCGCCTTGGAACGGTCAATGCAAAGCATTGAAACTGGTTTACGGGCGCCCGAACCTCACACTTGGCCCTAAATTATTCACATTACATATAAGTGTAAATAAAAATTAACCTCATAGCATCGCAATTCTAATTAAACAGCAATAAACGAGAATACTATTCTATTTAATTACCATTTAATTACTCTATGGCTAGATGCAAACCAGAGTAGCAGAATTGCAACTTTCTGAGGCACGATGAAATGAAACAAAAAACAACAAGTATCAACTACGTCTCGTCTCTTTATAAAAAGATTTAAAGACATAGCATCATATAGTTCAATTTTCAGATCATCTTTATGCAATTTCAGGGAGAAGCCGTAATGTTGGGTGTAAAAAGCCAGATTACATAGCTTTGTTGTATTAGTTTATTTTAAATTGAATAAAACTTAATACACTATTCTTCATCTTCCTGCCAGCCCAAAATGAATTTTTTTTTATTTAACTTAATGAACGTGGGTGTTAAAACCAGCGTTTAATTACATAGCTTTGTTGTATATGTTTATTTTAAACTGAATAAAACTTAATATACTATTCTACATCTTCCTGCCAACCCAAATTGAAGACAAAAAATTAACTTAATGAACATGGGTGTTAAAACCAGTGGTTAATTCGGAAATGCTGTAAAATATTAAATAAAAGGGCACGATATATCCTAGATGACCTTACGCTTCGTCACTGAGACAGTAAAAGTATTAAAATGATGACGTAATCCAGAAACGCGCAATGCAACCGGTGGCGTCATAATATTTTAACGCAAAGAAGTTAAAGCTACTTATCTACTATTTCAAAACGACCATAATTGTAACGATGAAAGAAATTCAGTGTCGAAAACTAATAAGCATGTGTTTTTAAGTATAAGCGCATGATATCCGTTTGATAAGAAAGAGTGTACTAAATTATTAAGTATATGTTTAGCATTCACGATTTAAAACGACCAAATTTGTAACGATGAAAGAAATTCAGTATCGAAAACTAATAAGTATTTGTTTTTAGTATAAGCGCATTATATCCTTTTGATAAGAAATAGTGCACTAAATTATTATGTATACGTTTAGCATTCACTTTAACATAATTACATTTGTGAACACGTTTCCGAACATCACTGTAAAAAGATGGGTGGGATATTCCGTTAAATAAGAACCATTTCAAAGAAACATTGTATTTAGAAACTAAAACATTATATCGCAAATGCATACCCTTGTTTCAGAGTACTCGGTCCATTAAATTGTTTTTCAGTAAAAGTGTGAAATTCCATTTACCGGTCTTGGTTGCGTGAGCTGTTCGCATATATTTCAAACATTATTTCACTTATAATTAACGTTAAAGTAACATATTTGCGTTTATTTCCCACTAAAATTCAAGTCCAACATCCCCGAACTGATCAATAAATGCACATACTTCACAACTAAACAGTGATTCCCGAAGGGTGTTATTAAATTATCTGTGTTTTACTTTCATGCCCAAAACAATTTCTAAAGAAACGTAATTTCATTTCAATGTACTGGCATCTCGGAACATATGGACCTTCATGGGTAAATCTTTGCAATATTATTGAATGAAACAACAACAGAATGATCTTTTGTGTTAAAATAATAATTAGTTTCATTATACATTACGTTTTTTGCAGTTGTGAAAAAAGTCATGTATAATGAAACTTATTATGATTTTGGCACATTGTTGTCAGTATAGCATATACTTTTTTCTTCGCTATCTGCAGCGTTTTGTACATTAATGAGGTTGTTGCAATTCCACTAACTAGCTTTAAACGTATGTTGTCTTTCATAAGGAAGTATATCAAGGACAGTTTGTAACACGTGCCCGTCATTCAGCAGTTGTCTGTAACTGGTTTTATATGTTGAATGTTTCTAAACCTCTGAGACCAGCATTCCTTAAAGTGCAATTGTTCTATGTTTTTGCTTTTTATCTGGTAATTTCTTACCCATTTAGGTACATGTATATCATATGGGTGTCTGGATGCAATTAATACGCAAGGAAACATACAAAACTCCAATATCGATAACCAGAAGTGCAGCACGATTATTACTGCTATTTGTTTTATTAACTGTCGATTTATGAGGAATAAGAGGGGAACTATTAGTAATTAAATTGTTAGAGGACTTGAGTACTCATATATAATACATTGAGTATTTAAAATATATAATTTTATAATCAAACGAATGCATATGTTTTATATACTTTATCAAGTTCAAGATAACGTTACATATAGCAAGTGTTTATTAAATAACACAAAAACAGTAGTTCTTTTTACCTAAATTGAAAGTCAACTTTACACATGTTTCTTATCCAAGCTTTGGCATCATTTGTCGTTAAGCAATCCGCATAACCACATTTGATGTAATATATGAATGACAGAGCTTGACATATTTTTAAGTCGGAGTCAAAATGAGACGTTTTTTCCTCATTTGATATTACGCTAGGCACTCGAGGTGACCGATGTCATGAGACGAAGTCAAGCGTTTTTTGCCTGTATGAAGAATCCTTATGCATGTACATGTACTTGACTGTTGAATTGAAGCGTTGCTTATTGAACAATTGGATATGGTTTTATAATTTTTGGATTGCGTTCTTGATATAGATTTAAATAGTGATTGAATCATGTGATTGAACACACGATTAGTATGCCTATTTATTCTTACACAGCTTATGTATTAAACCAAAAAGTGAAAATAAAAACACAACATAATGAAGTGGCTTGGTTTTAAACAGAATATTCGGTAAATGAGGTATGGCATTTACACACATATACACGTTTTATGTTGCACGTACGTGACGTTTAATCTTTGGAATTTGGGTCATTTCAATATCTTCTTCATGCTAAACAACGTGGTCGGAAACAACCACCGATGCGCGTTCTTAATGTCATGATTTTTTATCTCGTCGTCACGAGAACTAATTTTTATTAATTGCTTTAAAGCGTCAAAAGCGTTAAAACGAACTATCAAAGGATTAGTTTTATATTCCTGAAAAAATTTGTAATGTATTTTGCGACGCGTACTTTCCATCAAAATGCGTGGGACTGCATGTTGAAGATTCAAATCTATCAAGGGAACTATATACATGGTTGTTCCTGGTATTACCGTCTTTCTGTCTTTGCCGAATGTCCCAAATGATGTCAAGTCATAAAACAAATAAGTTCTGAAATTCTGAACACTTTAATTATTACTTTAATATTTGAACCACCAATTATTGGGTCAAAGCTGAACACATTGACTTAGGCAACATTTGCATTTTTCAAATGATTTTCAGGATTCGAGGATTGTCCAATTAATTGGGAGATGTATGCCAACGTCTCGAAAGAGAAGGCTTTGATAAAATGCCTTCTAGAGAGATACAAGACCTATACAACTGTTGGCAGACCTGTCACGAACACTTCTGACCTAATATCCGTGGAGTTCGGGCTGAGTCTGATTCAGATTATGAATGTGGACGAGAAAAATCAAGTTCTGGAGACGAATGTTTGGTATACGTACGTAAGTAGTTTATTATGTTCGTCAAATTCTTTGTGCAAATATTATACTACTTCTAATTTACAATATATAAGCAAACTTATGAGGCCGATCAAATGAAAGAGAAATGAGTATCAACTATAGTTTTGTTTCGCAAAACATATTTCAGAATTCAACGTGAAATGGTTTAAATTTTAGCCCACCGTTCATAACGAATCCTGAAAAATTGCCAATACTGGGTGTTTAAAATCAGATTAAATATATATGTTAATATATTTCAGTTTAAAGAAAAAGATCCCAAATTTATCAAATACTGAAAATACTATTACATTTTTATAGTATTACAATAATTATTATCGTTTTCTACATACAAGCAACTTACCCGTTTTGTGAAAGTATACAATACTATTAAACCTAGTAAATATTATTATTATTATTATTATTTTACAATGTAATGTTGTAGACCGACCTTAAACGGCCAGGCCTCCACGTGAACCCTTAAAAAACATTTAAAACCTTTATTTTGTGGAAAATCCTTTAAATCCTTTATTTTTCATGGAAAATCTGTTAAAACCTGTAATTCACTATCAAAACCTTCTTTTTCTATCAGTTTGCCGCCTCGTTTTGAAGTAAGGAATAATACATAGGTACATATGATAATCCTGAAAATGTTCTAACGCACTTTTCACATCTATGTGTGGAGCTAAAATTTTACATGACTTGAAGACAAAACAGCTTAAATACAGCATCAGAGCAATACCTCTCCATATTAATCAACAATAATATCTCTGTAACTCCCCTGATAATTAATGACAACACAAAACATTGATGATAAATTTATAACCTGTTGGATAGTTCAATAGTCCAAAATTGGACATGGAAGACCGTAGACTTAATCAACACTTTCCAAGGTCCAGAACAAAATAGCTGGTTGCTGCAACCTGCTCCTTTTTGGTTTCCACTGCTGCCTTTCGGGGTTGGCCATCACAGGAATACTTAATGTTAGTTGTTCTTCTTCAAAACAAGATAATGAAGATATTTATTACTTAGAAGATTATGTGTGTTACATAGAAAATAGTTCGAAACAATTAAAGTACAAATGAAAGAAATTGTGAAGTCAGTAGAAAGTGCCTTGTTGATTTTGCTAGTTTGAAGTGATGTCCATTAAAATGAATACTTACAGCTTTTTTACACACTGAGCAAGAAAGTTAGAAACTCATGGCTTTGAAAAAGGCAGTTATCAGATTGATATAGGCAAGATCATATACATGTCAAAGAATTCCAATTTCCTACACAATCTTGATGGTTGAATTAGGGGTGTGGAAATACAAAAATTATTCACTTGTCCTTGGTCACACTGCAAAAATCTGCTTGTCCGCAAATCAAATACATTTTATGAATCTGCTTTTTGAAGAAACTCATATTGTATTGCTTGTGTCATTACTATTTCTCTAGAATCATTGTATGAAATTCAATGATATTAATTCATCAGAAAGAAGCTTAACTATGGGGTTGAGATGACCTTTTGATGTTCCAACTAAGTTATTGTTCTTACAATGAAGGGCTTTTAATTTCTTTGGCAATTTTGCATATGGTGATTTTTAGTTTTCAAAAATATCTGTCATTATGTTATTCCTAATACAACTATTCCTGCAAAAAGCATTTACATTGCTAAAGATGTAGACTTTTAAACATATATTAAACATGTAAACAGGTGAAAATGTGCATCACTCTAGTTCGTGATCTTTTCCTCAATATGTTCTTTTCCATGTGCATTATTGCTGTTTTCGATGTTAAATAAGTGTGCAGTGTTTATTTGTTGTCACAACTACTAACTACATTTATTTAAATGAAAATATGTTTTGTTTACTGTCCATCAAATTAGATGGTCGAAATTAACCTTTATTTGCTCTCTAACGTTAACGGAATTTCCCTAAAAAACCTTTACTTTGCAAAATTGGAACCTTTCTAAAAACCTTTATTTTCATTGAGGACTGGTAGGAGGCCTGTAAACGTTAACACCCAAATTCAACGTAAACGGAAACGTATACACTAATATGTCATGCATTTCAGCAATGGCACGACGCTCTGCTGCAATGGGAGCCCGAGAAATTTGATGGTCTACAAAAAATCATGGTTCCCCCAGAAAGCGTGTGGATTCCAGACATTGTTTTATACAATTTGTAAGTCGCGATCAAATCATAATATACAATTAAAAGTATAACTTATTTAAAATGTTCATATATTCTTATATAATTATTCAATAACTGATTTGGAAGTATCCTTCATAATGCCGGGCATGATATGAAGGTCCTTAACTTTCTGACGAAACTGAAAAGGCGACATAAAAGGTTATTTTTGTCGGCGTTTCCGGCGGCAGCGGAGTTCTCAGCGGCGGCGGCGTTGTCGGCGGCGGCGTTCGCTTTAGTTGTGAAGACAATAACTTGAGAAGTTGTTGTGCTATCATTATGAAACTTATGGAAGTGTTAGTGGGCATAACAAGAAGGTTAAGTTCGCTCTTTGGCATAATTACTCTTATTGTACTGGAGTTATGCCCCATTAAAAAAAAGTTTAAATAAGGCATGTAGACAATAACTTAACAAGTTTTTGTAAAATGCTTATGAACGGAAGTGTTTGTAGGCATAAAAGAAATGTTAAGTTCGATTTTCGGCATAATTGCCATGATCATACTAGAGTTATGCCCCTTCAAAAATAGTTCAAATAAGGCTTGTTCTGACTAAAACTTGAGAAATGTTTGTGCAATTATAAAACTTTATGGAAGTATTAGTAGACATTCAAGGAAGGTCATCTTTGGTTTTCGGCATTATTGCTCTTATCGTTATTGAGTTATGCCCCTTTTAAAAAATAGTTCAAATAAGGCCTGTGCAGACAATAACTTGAGTAGTTTTGTTTCTCTGTGCAATCGTTATGAAACTTTAGTAGGCATAAAAGGAAGGTTAAGTTTGGTTTTCGGCATAATTGCTCTGATGGTACTTGAGTTATGCCCCGTTAGGCGACACACCCGACTCGCGGAGTTATAGTTTGTAATACAGTTTAAAATGACATTATACATTCATTATATAATATATATTGAAATTGATAATTTATATTTGTTGATGCAACATTTGAGCAAATACGTATATGGTTTGTACTTGTCACCGTCTAACTTTGTCATATATGTTATATGTGAATGTTACCGTTCCAACAAATGTTGTACTAATTGTTGGCATCTCTCCATGTCACATTCACCCTCACAGCGCCGATTCCCGCCTGCACGAACAGAGACCTGCGTTTGTGAATATCTTCAGTGATGGCACCATTCTATGGATGCCACAGGCTATTTTGAGGAGTACCTGTGCATTCGACACCAAATATTTCCCGTTCGATGAAAACGAATGTCATCTAAAATTTGGCTCATGGACTCATGATGGAAATAAAATGGACTTGAAATTTTTCGATGGCAAAGAAAAGTTTCTTATTGAGGACTTTGTGCCAGGAAATGAATGGGATATTATAGGTAACCGAGGGGAAAGATATGTTAAGATCTACGAATGTTGTAAAGACACTCCTTTCTTAGACCTTAAGTTCTACATCCGCCTCAAACGCAAGACGGCCTTTTACAGTTTTATACTGTTGCTCCCATGCGCATTACTCTCGTGTCTGACGTTGGTTATCTTCTGGGTTCCGCCTGAAGCCCCCGCTAAACTGACGCTTGGTGAGACTTTGCACATCTATAATCACTTTGTCTAACCATTGAATGCAATAGATGTGCAGTTTTCTTATAGCATGTGTGGACTAGGCGTTTCTTCACAGGTTGTGTAACTCACGTCGCAGTGTACATTTGTGTTTGTAAACGTACTTTTCATAGAAATGATAATCTATTGTGTAACTTCGTAGTTGTGTTGTGGTGCTTTTCCATTTCTGATACGTTTTAGTTTACTCGGCCACGTATTCCTTCTCTGCTTATCTTCGGAAGGTGACATGTAACATTTCCATCAAAGCAATGACACATTTGCATCGGAGGAATATATTTGGTATTCGAGTACACAGGTATTTCAGTATTGTCCTGTTTAACGTAAGTCCATATATATGTGTGTGTGTCAATGTCCTTCCGTGAGTGTGGAAAACACTAAACTTCGTCTGCCTTACTCTATATGTACATTATTTTAGTGCCGACGCACGTCTAAAGGAGCAGCGTTCGGCGTTAGTCAATGTCTTCAGCGACGGAACTATTCTTTGGATGCCACAAGCTATATTACGAAGTACCTGTGCATTTGACACAAAATACTTTCCCTTCGATGAATCAGACTGTTTCCTGAAGTTTGGATCGTGGACACATGATGGGACTATGCTGGATATACACTTCTTTGATAAAAAAGAACAATTTATGGTAGAAGATTTTGTCAAAGGGAATGAATGGGATGTCACACTAAATTACGGGAAAAAGACAATAAAATTTTACGAATGTTGCCCAGGTGTTCCATACCTAGACTTAAAATTCTATGTACGTTTGAAGAGAAAAACGGCCTTTTATAGCTTTATACTTTTGCTTCCGTGTGCATTACTTTCATGTTTAACCTTGACAATATTCTGGGTTCCACCAGAAGCACCCGCTAAACTACAACTTGGTAAGTTACTCAAAACTACTACAGTATACGCATGTGCATATTGTCATTTTCCTAACACATACCAAAACATAGATCTTTGTCTTGCTGCTGTTTGCATGTTTAGAAAATTAAACTTCTAACTGAATACAGCACTAGAACGCTCCCAAACATTCAAAATACAGAACACAACAGAATCGCTTGGCAAAAGGAACGTACATTACAAATACCACGGGGAAAATCGGAATGCGAAACGAGAAAAACAAACAAGGATGGCTGTCAGATGAAACAGAATTGAGAGTTACTAGGACAGATAAAGAACAACATCAACTTGGAGAGATATCAGCTATTGTATTATTTGTTGAAGGAATTGTCACACGTCACGATTATTTTGTTATTACGTTGTTTCACGTCTGTCACCTGGTACGTGGTTGTGTGAAGTGCGTTCATGCTTGTTCTTAACATTGCTCAAGTTCATGTCAGAATCGTTGTAGTTTTTTCATTATACACACAAATAAATATTATTAATACAAAACATGAACAATGTTCAATAACTAGCATTTTATCATGTTGAAGATTTTTAGCGCATTATATTCACTCACGATTTTCCCAACAGCGCCGACGATCGCCTGAAAGAACAACGAAGTGCCCTAGTAAACATTTACCACAACGGAAATATCCTTTGGATGCCACAAGCCATTCTCCGCAGCTCATGTGCCTTCGAAACCAAGTTCTTCCCTTTCGACACACAACGATGTTACCTTCAATTCGGATCATGGACTCACGACGGCACCCTGATGGATCTTCAATTTTTCATGAACATTTCCAGATTCATGGTGGAAGATTATATCAAGAGCAACGAGTGGGACATTCTTGAAAACAGGGCTGACCGAAACATAAAATCGTACGAATGCTGCAAGAACGTGCCTTACGTAGACTTGAAATTCCATTTGACAGTTCGCCGACGCTTTGCCTTTTATACCTTCATTCTTATCCTTCCATGTGCTTTACTGACGTGTTTAACATTAGTGATATTCTGGGTGCCCCCGGAAGCCCCTGCCAAGCTCAGTTTAGGTAAGTTACCGGAGAGGTTTACTGTACTGACGGATTTCCCATAAAAATAAAGGGAGGTATACAGTTATGTTTATCTTGTTTGAATGTGTAACAATCAAATTTTGGGTTATCATAAACATAAACTATTACTTTTTTGGCAAAAGGGAAGTGTATTTTCAATGCAGATCAACTATTTAAAATCTGATACTATTGATAATATTACTGTATATTGTTGCTTGAAATAAACGCAGGCACATTTTTATGCTTAATAATAATTTGGGATGGCTATGGATACAAACATTGATATTAGAATATTTGATTGATAAAGTATTCGAATATTCGATCGAGGATGCAGCATTTGTACAATTTTGGAATTATAAAAATATTTATTCCTGTGGTATATAGAAAATACCAACCTTAAAGTGAGAAAACTGCGGCAAATACAAGGATATAAATCTTAATATTTGAACTATGTTAAGTTTTTGCAATTTAATTTGAGAAAGACAAAAAAATACATTTAGCTGATACATAGCTGACAATATCGCTGTCGTTCAAGCATCTGTTTAGAGAACCACTAACCATCAGATATACCTAGGGATGCGATGCATATGTACGAAGTATCTCCAAATAGCACCTTTAAGATGTTTTAATCTCTATAATTGGTGGTGGAAACTTGATTTACTAGATGGTCGACACAATGGGATTATCAACAAACTGTTATCTACATATCATAAGGGTGATAAGGCGATTTAAACTTCTAATCTGTGTACTTGAGAAGCTAATGCGATACGACAACTATATTTAGGGGACAACATCGAAAATACACTATCTTATATGCTTATTAAAATACAATTAAAACACATTGAAGTATTCGAATACCTGAATAGAATTCGAACAATTTGCATTATTCAAATGCTAGTTTCCATCCAAATAATAATAATTATACATTTATGTGTACAATTGGCAATACACGTGTCATCTAAAAATGACGATTTGTCGTGAAAAAGTACGACATAATCAAGGATTATGATAACCCAACATTTAGTTCTGTTACAGCCGTAGTCCATAGAATATAATTCAAAACATCTTACGTTGGCATTAGTTCTAATGAACGTTAATGACGTTTCTTCGACTGAAAACTTTTTTTTTTTATATACGAAAAACATTTTACAATGTCTGTGTTCGAAAACGCTTGGTGCGAACGGAACAAACACTAATGCACATGCTGATTTACTCCAGAGGCATCCACAGCTATTGCATACAGATTATTTTACGGTGAAACGTTACCAAAACGTTATTATTTTAACGATTTTAATGCGGTTTTTGTATTTTGTTCGGAAAGATGTCCATTAGAAACGATGTCTGCAAAGTTTTATTTGTATTAACATATTTCTGGACTGCTGCTTTAAGCAGTGAGTTATTTTATGCATTTTAAGTCTTTTACTTTGTTTTAAAATTAGATGCGATTATAAATATAGCCATTGTCTATAGTGTGTTTTCAAAGTTGCCATTACGTTTCCAAAACGGCTGTGAACGGCAAACATAGCGCGATAAGCTTTTGTAAATCACCTATAGACGTTGATTATTTTATTTTGCTGTGAGTGTTTTCCTGCTTATTTTGCCTGTTTTTGGTATTCGTTTTTATGAATCCGACAAACAATTTATTTAATGTAAGAATCTCAAAATGATGTGTATATAAAATCGTCCCTCAGTATGATGACAATGATATTTTGAAAGAAAATAGTACATTAATTCAAGAAATTCATGATTATAACATTTTAGAAGCTATGCAATAGTTTTCGCATGAATTTAGCATGTATAGAATACACCCACACTAAATGGAGTGTAGTTTGGCCATATGGTTATGTTCATACATTTTAATACAATGTGGTAATATATGTTCACTGATGTTTGCGTTAATTGTGTGGAGACCTACCTGTATTACAGTTCATGCAAGTTCTAAATATAACATTTAAGGTCTACTGATATATCAGGTTCACTAATTCAACAGTTAACTCATGTTCTAAGTGGCATTTTCATCTTAAGTACCAGAATGTTATCAATTAAATGTCGACTACACAATTATTATTCATTTAAGATGACATTAGTCTTGACTTAAAGTAAAGATTATAATAGTTGGTGTTGTAAAGTCGATCATACAAATAATAGAAATCGCCTACCAAGGTATATATTTCATAACAGGCCGTTTACATTGATAATTAAATGTATCGTGAGAAAAATAAGTAAACTAGTAAAAAAGTCTTCATTAAATGCCTCATAAATAACTTCTTTTGTAATTAGTTACGTTAGCCATGATTCTCTATTTATTCTCCTTCAAAGTAATATACTATTGATCTATAAAATAGTAATTTGTTATTTTCAGTTACCCGCTTTGCTTTTCAAATGTTCCCTCTTAACCAGATTTATCATGTCATTAATTGTAAATTTATTGATTGAAAATTATGACTTAATTATATTAAAATGTACACATTTTAATCTAATTTAACACTGCTATGGTTCTAAAAGCGCTTGACTAAGTACGTTGTGTACTTCTTTTCATATATACCTTTGGACATTTGCTCTCATATTGTATTTCTTTCCTTAAGGAATGAACATCTTTGTGGCGTTCTTCGTGCTTCTCCTTCTGTTGTCCGAATCGACACCAAAGGCAGCGGAATCTATACCACTAATTGGTAGGTATCAAACATCTTTTACATAAAGTTGGTATTGGCTGTCATTTTTAACATTAATCCGTTCCCATAGGACCCATAGAGGTTTCCACAAATGCTTATGTTATTTTAACACCTGATTAACTCTGAAAATATTGCACTCTCAGTGCTTGTGAAGCACTCGCCGTAATTACTTGAATTTAATCCCCAAGCAACGTCATATTTAATCCCTAGTGGCACAACAACTGGAACGTTTTATTAGTAGAGTTAACGATTTTATCAACAATAGGTTTATAGATGGAAACATATGTGTACTCGCACATATTTACACATAACAAACAGACTCATTTTACTTAACTGTATATTTCATTTGCTTAAATAAAATGAATGCAGCTGACGCATATGTCAACTACAGGCTTTCCAATATGAAATCATAATACTTGCTAAATTCGCTATATAATTTAGTTAATACTTTATTGGTATCTTGCTAAGATTAATAATACTATTCTGATACTGATTGGTTTATTCTAGGTGCCTATTTCTGTCTCTCCATGGTGATGATAACCATGTCAACCGTCTTAGCTACGGTGGTCGCCAACATGTTCTTCAGAGGCGTAAGGATTAATAGGGCACCCAAATGGCTCAGAAAGGCAAGTACACATGTGTTTCCCACCACTCATACGGTACACTCACGCCATTTGCAGCTCCTGTATAAATCTGCATTTCTAACACATCACTGCACACACCATGCACATGACATACACTTGTCAATAATGAATCATTTCAGACATTGCCACATACCGGTATTTTAAATAACTATATAGCAAAGAAACATAAGAGTTACTTTTGAAGAAACATGCGAGGTGTTGTTTACAGTGAATATGAATTTTAGATGTACACGGATAATTTCTTGCTCATTTATTTTATGCACGAAATGTACAGATAATATGGATTGAACATCCCATTGAGAAATGATGCATGGGTACACCTATTTTGTAAAAAAACATACCTTTTATTTTCTGAAGTTTGAAATGCAACAGTTAAATATAGAAGACATGGATACACACAAAATATTCTACAGGGTTCGCTTGTCATTTGTCATCATGTTATTATGTGTATTATGTAAAAATACAAAAATAATATTTAACGGCGATGACTAGATTTACACTGACCTATTCAGAGTATTTTGTTTCCTAACTGGATTTAATTGTGAACAATTACAAATCAGTAATCATAAGAACACGATGTTTAACCATTCATGCATCCATCAAGAACATTATTGTTCTTATGACAAAACACAAAACCATGGGATCATAACAAAAATGTCTTGACGCCTTTTTAAAGAAAAACGCTTTCTGTTGTTTTGCAGTATAAAAGCTTGCACAAAACAGTTTTTGCTGAATACGTCAACTTTAATCAATGGAGAAAACCGATTCCGTTTTACGCAACGATATGTTTTATAACTTGCAGGAATTTTGCAGTGACCATGCCATCACATGGGAGAAATCTCATTTAGTAAAATGCATATGCTCAGTTGAAAGAAATTGCAGGCTGTGAATAATTTTATCCTGTCATAAACGACCCATTTCTTTAATTCTTTTATTGCTGAGGTATCTCTTACATGACATGTCCAATTTCGTTTCGTGTTATTTATTGCGTTGCACGAAAGACGTATTTCTGACTTGGCTTAAGGATTGAAAGGCCGCAATAAATTATCGCATCCGATTCTGTATCACAAATTTCTAATTTCCAGTATACTACTCTCGATATCACAATGTCAAATAAAACAGAACGTATGTGTCAAAGACTTCTAATGAAAGAGAAATCTATCAGGACTTAGAGAATACCATTTTTGAGTACGTTATGTTAATAATATCTATCTCTGACAGGCCAGGGATCATATACATAATTGTAACCAAAGCCGTAGGTTTACAAGGGATGTTGTGATCAGCAACCCAAAAAGCAAACTTTGACTTTAAAATACGACTTTCTCGAGGTCGTATATTAGGTATTGAATGTTGTAACAAAGCGGTACAGTTTATGGTTAATAATATTCAAACCAGTTATGCTGCACTCAATCAGTTGTAAGATTGAAGTGGATATTTGTTGATGCCTGTGTCAATCTTATCTTATTTCAGGAATTGCCATTCAAAATATGTTGCGCCAAAGGCGAAAATGCTGATTGTTATATGAACACAAACGATAGAAACACGTTTTTTTCTCATGCGAAAAACTACATATGCCGTCGAACACATTAGTGCCAATTTTCACAAACATTTGATAAAAGTTTAATGCAATCTATAGCGCATTAATAACATGTATTCATTTACACCACCCACAGGTTATTATTCATTTGTACTTTGCACTCAGTCGCCACAAAATATGAAATACCTTACATGAAACGTAATGACAGTAAATACTGATAATTTACATTGTTTCCTATAATGAACTAAAATGCGACGAACAATCGATTTCAGTTAATGATTGACGGGATTGCAAAAATACTGTGTTTGAGGAAGGACCTTTTAGAAAACGAACCACCAAAAACTGTGAAGGCATCCAGAAACAACATTGATTACCACCCCAGTCCAAAATACACTGATTCCGAAATGGTGTACTCGGAGGTACAACTACTGGACAACGGCCGAGAAAACCACACCCAGAACTTCGGGATGTCCACGAAGGAAGACGTAAAACAGAATGACATTCATAGCGGCAGTGGGAATGTCCACGAGATTACCTTATCCCAAAACCTGTCCGACGATATCCGATTGATACGGGAAATGTTGGAACAGGTGCGCGATAAGAAGGCCAAGGTGGAGCAAAAGGAGAAATGTCTCAGAGAATGGAAGGTGATTTGTTGCGTTACCGACCGGCTGTTCTTCATATCGTATCTTCTGATAAATATCACTGGCATCGTGGTTATATTTTTTGGTCAGGCTGCTTAAAAATTCCACAGCTAAATGTCCGCGCGTGCGTCTCATCATAATCTTGGAAATAGTGAATACAAATATCTTGCTGTTTTACTTAGACACCGTCTTATTTAAGATGTTTTATGGAAATTATGACCCGTTGAATGTAATGAATTTGTCACGAAAAATCATATTATTTCATAACTAAGTGGTAAACTGTGTATAGTTTTGTCATGTCTTGTTTAAAACACTCATGTACTCACACTACTCCGTAAAATGAAATATTCTGTAATCAGGGACTCCTTTTCATGAGTTGTCTTATTGACATAGCCACTGAATTTCATGTATCCTGTGCATTTGCTTTTTATTCCAATCTATCGACAGTGTCAACGATACAATGACACATGTTCTGATTATGCAATCATTAGTATCATAACAATGTGTATTTATAAATACGTGTTATTAATTGCTATCGAGAGACTTTCATGCAGTGGTAACCGTTCGAACATCGCATCGTCTGACAACCTGATAATAAAATTAAGGAAATTGTAGATTTAAAATAATCCGACAAAAAGAAGGAACTCGGTTTATGATGACATATCACTATATGACAATACATATTCAAGTAATATTTTAGTGAAATGTTTTAATGATTTATGAGTAACACACATGATGTATAATAATCGTTCTTGTTCACAACATTAAACGCAGCACGCAGCAATATGTATATGTATATGCAACTTATAGCAATGTTGAAAATGTTATGTCATGTCAAGTAGTTATATTTAGTACATACTCTTAGTGTTTGTGTATAATGTATAATGCAATTTACTTCACGAGTTCACCACATTTTTCGGAAAACGCTTTGAATTGCAAATTTTTCTTTTACTACGTTGCATAAATACTTACTTGTACGTATATATTTAATATATATTTATTATTATATCAGGTACACTTATAATGAAAAAGATACTGATTTCAACAAATAAAACACTTTATCAAACTATGTTTATTTTTAAAAAAATAAGGCACAGCATACTTTAGGTCAACAGTGAATTATATTCGAGAATGGCAAGTTACATAGGAAACAGTTTGTATAGGTTATAATGTGTCAATAATGTTTGTTATGTTATTATGCAAAAGGTTTGTTAATGTGCTAATTTGTGCAGTTTTTTAGAGTTTGAACACCGTTGTATTACCGATACATCACGCAAGAAAACACCAGAATAAAATGTGTCAGTTGCTTGTATTTCACACCTAAAGCCCGTGGCATATATGGCCCAAATGCGGTATCTGGGCGAAAATGACTTATTGGCAGTTTTGATAACATTGATATGTGAAGAAACTGGAAATGTCTTCCTTTTTTCACAGTCATGCGTTTTGAGCAAGAATGAGCAGTTTAAGTTAGACCATCATAACGACAAATTGTCCCATTTCACACATATTTTAATGTTTGTCATGCATACATTACAGAACCTAGCATGATGAGGACAAGTAAATTATGTAATATATAGTTACTGGACTGCCTTTCCCAAATAAAAAACTTTGAATGTACAAATGTTTCGGCCAAAAAAAATAATAATAAAGAGATGGTTGCTATGGCAACCTAACAAGAAATCATATCAAAAATTACAATTTTTATACAAATAACCCAATAAATAATATTTTTCGTTGACAATTTTCAAGATTAAAACAATTGTTTGAAATATCTTTATCATAATCCTGACTTTGTCATAAAAATCACGTGCCTGAACTTTGACGTCAATTTTCTCTAAACGAGGCAGGCCGCAATTGGGATAAAAATCTCATGGGCTGCCACATATGGGATCAATAGTCCAAACATGGTTTCACAATACATGAATAACAGTTATCTACCTTTTGAAGCAATATACTTTTTCGCAATTTAATATATCCTCTCCATTGTAATTGTTATACATCACTTGCATATGATTGACATAGTTTCCTGATTGATATTGAGAATAATCTTACATGCACAATTTTATTTAAAAATTATAATAACTTATAATGCTTTTATGCAAGTGTTTGCGAAAGTGGCAACAATTGTTGATGCCCAAATGTACATCTGCTAATCATTATGCAGAACATTGTTTGACAATAAGGTCTCTAAAGATATGCATGGGAAATATAAATTTTCAAATAAGTATTATTTGACGTTAAAAGTTATTGGACCTACAGTACGTGCCACGCGAAACCCGCAAAGTTCGCGAAATGCGACGAGCCGATTTTTTGATCCCGAAGCGCAATTCGCTCGCTCGAGATGTCACGAATTTTCGCTTATTCCCGCGACGAAAATTCGCGCTTGTGCGCGAACTTTCGTGGCGAATAATATTGTCCCGCCACGAATCGTGACGAGTAAATAATCAGTAAAATGTACACCTGTACGCAATATTTTCACTTGGCGGTCAATAAATAATTCGTATTAGAAAACTGTGCGTAATTGATATTTGAATGTACCGGTATTCGTTTGGATTATATTAGCTAAATATGAATAATTACATGTACTTAAAGGGAACATTAATCATTGATCGACATTAATAACTGTATGACATAGAGCGACTGTTTATGCAAAGTTATTGGTAAGAATAATTAATTTATATCTCAATTTATCGGTCATAATTTACAAACATTATAAAAAGAAACAGTAATAAAAAGTAATACAATACTACAATATATATTTTAGCTTGTTGATAAAAGGCGTTAAATGGATGCTCGTTTTTAGTGCCTACATTATATCCATAACAACAAAAACAAGAACAGCAACAACATTTATAGTTTAGTTTATTATCAAGATAAATGAAAGCGCAAATAAAAGTATGTGCTTATTGACAAGAATATGTTCTATCTCATAGTTTCACTGGTTGTCTTTTTACGCAATTAATTAGAACCAATACAGCGTTCATTGACAAACAAAAACAGATAGTTGCAAGAGTTGTTCGCTCCCTTTCGGCTTTCACGACCCCTGCCATTTTAAACAATTAAGAAACGCTATCGCAGATCAGTCCACTGTCGCACAACATGTGCCTCCGGGTCGGTAATTGACACTGATTAGCGATAAGATAATGCGGATTAGCGACACAGGAAGACTTTTTGAATCTATATTTTGTTCAACAAACACCCGCGTTGTGAACGCGAATAATCGAATATTCAATGTATTACCAGTTAACCGCCTTAATGATCGGAGAACTGGTTTTTTCGTTGCCATCTTAAAAAAACTTATAGTATTATGATAAAAAGCGTACTTTATTTACCTTATGATGTCTACTTTATGTGTGTGCACTTACATTAAATAAAGGTATAATTTTGAAAAAAAAAAAAAATTGATATAAAGTTTGAATAAACTGTTGCTATGTACTGCTATCTTATGTAGGCTATGTGTAGTTTCATTTCATCCGGGATGTGAACTGGAATTTTAAATTACTATTAGAAAAATGGAAGATAAAACCCAAAATACATAAAGATGAATATACAGAATTTAGATGTCACGATCAGTTTGTTTGCTATATTGACACGGCAGCTAACACATTGGTGGCCTGTATACACAACCTGTGAAAACACAGAAAGGTAGCTATGGTCAACACGCACTCACCCCCACCATATATCGGGAACCGGACGTCTGTAGAACAAATGATGTTTTCGTTAGCAAACACAAAATTTAGAAGAGGCTCCAATAACCGTTGTGATGGCTTTCGTTTGATATACATTTGTATTTACATTTATTTTGTTTACCGATGAGTAAACAATAAGTAAATTTTATAAATACATTTTTCAATAAAACCATACGTTTACAAATAATTATAGACACTTACGTATATATAACCACCTTCAATACAACTCGAGTACATGATTATTAAAACGTCGGTGATTTGCATCTTTATGATTATTATAAATACGATAAAATTGAATATGCCAGTGCACGGGTGAGGATGACATATATGTACATGTAAACAAATAAACTGAATGGATATTCTAAAAGAAGGAATGTTTGAAATAATCACGCCCATGAAGAATAAGATAATAATTCGTTTTTATAATCATCACAAGAACCCCGTATACACATTCACATAACAATCGAAACAATTCATTAACGAATAACTAATAAATCATTTAAATGGACATCAGTTCATATTATTGTAAAATTGACATCGAATTCAAATTAAGCGAATTAGTGAACTGTGGCATGTACGTAAAAGGGGTGATTATTTGTAGTGAACAAAAGAACAATCGTGGTTTATAATTTTAAGTTGATTTTAATGATTATTGTCCGAATTGTAAATGTAAACTTAAACTTATATACACTCTATATTAATTCGTCGTCACTTTTATATACGTTTTCACTGTTTTCTTTGATTAATACTGTCAAATAATAGTGCTTTATTATATAATTATTTATTAATTAACCGTAATATGAAGGATACAAAATAATATCGACATTTAGCATACACTGTGCGACACACAATGTAGAATGTTGCGAAAGGACCATAAAAACTGTACAACTCTAAATGTTTAAAGAGCAGATGAACATATACCTGTAAAATCGCCGCGAATCGCGACGAAATTGCGTGACATATTTGTCGCGAAATCTCGCGCTGGGGCCGCCCGCTATATATCGCGAATCGTCGCGAACTTTCGTGACGTCGCTTCGCGAATGTTGATTGAAGGCTCGTCACGATATCGCGAATTCCGCGGGTTTCGCGTGGCACGTACTGTATACGCGCAAAAGGGTTCCTACGAACACAGATACATGTAGGATGCAAGCATTCTATGCTGAAAACAAATAGTTTTGGACGCCACTATGAGTCTTGCAGAGTATATATTTCACATTCATCAACGGATTATGTATTTGGCAAACAATCACTGATTCACGATAGAGGAGAAAGAAGAATTGACGATCGAATTCAGAAGTAGTTAGCTCCGCCATAAATTTGCCTTATATTTGACGGGCATTAAGGCGTGCGAGGTAATCACATAAAGCAGCAGGCAATGATCAATAGTCCTTGCTCACATTACGAGGGTCAAACGAGTGTCCGACTGATGAGTACAATCTCTTTAGTTTATGCCCAGTAAATGACCAACTAAACTGATCATTATTTATACTCAATGAGCAATCTACTTTTATTTCGTATACAAAATTACAAGAGCATTGCCTCGTTCATCCCATAAATGACTGATATAATGAACATGTTTTTTTTTATAAACATACACAGTAAAAGGAAGTAATTTATGTAGTCTAAATATTCAGTGGTATATGTATTAGTATTCAAAACGATTCATTTAACAAACAATGCTTATTGCAACTATTAGAATATTGTTAATGTGACTAATGTAAGAATTATGCTAGTAAAATCAACACTACTATTAACTGGCAATAGAAAGTCATAATGTCTTGCCATAACTTTGTAAAGTCCCTTTTGGCAAGCCGATACTAGTAACTTATATTTTGTGTGGGATTCCCTATTACAAAAAGGCGTCAAAAGTATTTCCGAAGACAAACAATTGATCAATTTCATTTGCAGCACAACTTTTTGTGTCAGTAAGCCAATATCTTTACGGACCATGTTATTCAGACCTGGCGTCAGACGATCTCGATGCGCAGTTTTATTTCCTGTTCTTCAATGTGATGTTCAAGAACACTTAATAATGTGTTTCACCTTTGAGCTGTAGAGGCTCTAGATTTATTTTATTTTTTCAACAATGGGCACAAATTATGCCGTGTCCCCGGTGATAATACTCGAAATCACATCGATACCAGTCACAGACTTACAGAAGCCGAATGCTAATAAAGTCATACTAGTTGTGGTTCCGTGTTATGCCCCCTTAATATTTTCCAGATTAAGCCAAATACTTTCTTGTCTGCGCTCGTGTTCGGCTGGCTTTCCGTCATAAAACTGTAAGTAGTTACTTGCAGCGAAACTACCGTAAGTGGATAAAAGAAGACTTAATGTTAATTTTGTTGAATTTTTGATATGTATGTAATTCCGGTGTCAGCACACGATCAGACATTCTAAAACATGTGTGTACACTTAATAACGGAATATAATGTTAAGGATGTATTTGATTTTTTTTAAGTTTATCATATAATCAGCTCTATATTCTAGGTCCCATACCGTAAAATATTCATAAATAAGAGTACATGTAGAACAAGGTACTATACTTCCAACAGGGATTGTATTAGACATCCAAACTATACTTTATGAAGCTCATATCTCTATTCAATCTCCGCTTTTCATTTCGAAGGGCAGGGTCTTAAATGAATACTTATTTGCAATAGTGTACTACATGGCTTGTGTAAAACTGGTATCCGTTGTGTTATCCTTGTTTTTGAAGTGCGCTTCAATATCAACCGTAAAGCTCCTTGTCATCAAGCGCTTGCGCTGTGTTACATTGTCAAATATTCACGTCACTTGTTAAACATGTCCGCTAATATAAAATAAGCAAATATTTGTTTTCGCTGAAAGTTTGTAATGTTTTATTTGGGTTCAATATTGTCTGGTTTCGTTTTTAAACGCGTGTCGTTCTAAGCCTAACAGTGTTTCAAATGTGCTTACTGGGAGACAACTCGTACTCGTATTTTTGTCAATTCCACGAACGAGTTACTTTCTTGAGAATATATACTCCAACCGCTACTGGCGTACTTTCGATACAGTATCAAAGCATATATTAAATTACACACTGACCTGTTTGCGATACACTTCTAAATGTACAGTTTTAATGTTTAAGCAACTATAACATTGAAAATTTCGTTTTCATCTCTGTAAAGTAAAATATATAAATGATATGCTTGCTAAAATAATTATTGACTTTTGGTAAACACGTTTTCAAACATGTTCTTGGAAATGAGAAAACTAAAATTTATTACTAGACTGAATGCCTCAAAATATACAGTGTATATTCGATTTGGACTTAAATTTAATATACTCCTACAACTGTCTTATAAGATTTTCAATCTTGCTCTGTCATTTATTTAGTATTTAATATTTTATATAGCATCAACAAAAGGTCTTCGATGGTAAAATGAACCACACTCGCTGTACAGTAGGATTTTCATTCGCCATTTAAAAAAGGTGCCTACGTGTTTAAAGGCCGCGTTTCAGGAATGTTGCCTCTCCATAGGCTATTTCACTCTGTATATACGATAAAATAATATAGAACGATTACGATCCACCATAAAATATATTATCATTATCTGAAATTTTACGGCACAAAATCAAACAAACAACGATTTTCCCGCAGCTTACTGAGCAATGGGTGAGTGCACTGTTTCAATTGGAACAGTGTGTTATCCCTGAAAAGGGTCGCCATACTGTGTCCAAACTGTGACCACAACAGGGTGTCAATACACAGGAGTAAAATACCTCAGACTTGGGTGGTCATATACAAAATTAAACTAGGCTTTTAAAACATTATAATTCGAGGGTTGAACACCAGAAGGTACTAACTGCTATTATTTTCAATGGCAGTATTTGAGACTGGTATCATTCCGAGAATGAAATATGCAAGCGAGCCTCTCTAGCAGTACAAGTAAATATGTCGTGTTAGGCCGTATATAGCTTACTCTGTATATAGCTTACGTGTGAGATGTATACGTTGGTTGACAAAGTTGACAACGTATACAGCTTACGGTAAGCTATATTCGTAGGCTGACAACGTATATAGCTTATGGAAGTTGTATACGTTGGATGTATTCTAATACTTTTGAAATAGGTCTTTTGTCTTAACGTATATAACTCACATTCTGAGTATCCATTATTAAACATAATAATAATAATAATAATAATAATAATACTAATAATAGTCGTAGTAGTAGTAGTAGTAGTAGTAGTAGTAGTAGTAGTAGTAGTAGTTGTTGTTGTTGTAGTAGTAGTAGTAGTAGTAGTAGTAGTAGTAGTAGTAATAGTAGTAGTAGTAGTAGTAGTAGTTGTAGTTGTTGTTGTTGTAGTGGTAGTAATCGTGAGGCTTTTGATGAAATATAAACAAAATATATGCCTAATTAGAGCTAAACCATAAATAATTATCGAGTCTATAGAGTAAAAAAGCAACCGTAGCAGCAAAAGCTGCTGTGTCCTCCTCCTCAACATGACCATGAACACCATCCACTACAGGAGCGGTCACGAAAATTGTGGTAAATAAAAACAAAAGGACACGGCCACTATATCGCTTACCTGATAACACTGAATTAAAAAACCGATGTGCTTATATGCCAACCCCCTGTCGGCCATGTTTGCCCAAAGAGCATCTCTGCCAAACTAACGGACTGGCGGACAGATGAAAACAGAAAGACGGACGGATGGACGGACAGACAGATAGACAGAGACAGACTACTCCTACTACAACAACTACTACTACATCTGCAGCAACAGCAACAACACACTACATTCGCAATACGATGCTAATGCTGATGTTGCTTCTGACGACGGCCACAATGATGATAATGACGAGCATCATCATCATCATCATCATCATCATCATCTTTCAGACATGAGCTATATACGGCGATATGCTGCATTCACATGTCCACAGCAACATTTATATGAAATCATTTTGCAGTTATATATTTATGTAAAGCACTGTTAAATCAGTACTGGGAAATATAATGTAATCGTTCTATATTATTTTAACGTATTATTTTCATTAACACTAATGACGCGTTTGTTTGTTTTCATATATTTTTTATTTGTGCATTGCTAAACCAGATCGTTTGCTTTGTGTTTCAACTTCTTTATAGTCATAACGCAACAACATTAAATTAAATATTTGGTAAATACATTTAGTTTTGATACATTTCATTAGTACACGATTCTAGGTAAGTTCATACGCACATAGAACGGTTCTCACATAAACTGATACTGGAAACGTACAAAATAATGCAATCAACATCTAAATGGTGTATCCGGTTTTCTAGGAACAAGAAGTAAGTCAAAAACTATCAAGATAACTACTTTTTGTCGCATATTTTTATTTCCGGGAATATTTTTACAACACAAAACGTACACATATTACATATCGTCCACATCTTATAATAATAATAACATTCAGAGACCATTTGAAAGAGGAGTTAATAAGATAAAAATACAGTAACACACAAATAAAGAAAGAGCAAAAATCACCCCAAATCACCCCAGGAATTGAGGAGTTGTGGCCCTTGAATTATCTACTATTGGCAGTTTTAGCCTTTTCCGCTGCAATTTCGATACTTTTCATCCGATCTTCACAAACGTGTATGAATATTTTTGTGGGCATAGTATCTTGGTCAAGTTTGATAATCAACCAAATTGCCCTAGGATCTGTGGAGTTGTGACCCTTGAATTATCTACTTTTGGCAGTTTTAGCCGTTTCCGGTCAATGGTAAAATTGATATTTTAAAGATTGTTTTTAACCTATAAGGGGCATAACTGTTTAACATAGAGCTCTTGTTTGCTGCAATGTAAGATCCACATAAGTGAAATTTTTATAATGGTTAGTTAAACTTGTAATTTGGTTTATTATACTATTTTGTAAATGATTTCAGTTTTGTTTTATGACATGTTACCTTATTTGTATGTGTATATTTCACATGATACATCGTTTTATCAATATATTGGTTTGAACAAATGATGTCTCCAATGTTAGAAGTTGACAGTTCATGACAAGTTTTGATACTAGTATGTGAGTGCTTTTTTCAGTCGTTCTTTGTCTGTTTATATCCCCAGTTTAGGGAGGTGGGGGGTGGGGGGTATATAGGAGTGAGCTTGGCGGTCTGTTGGTTTTTGGTTTCCGGATGATAACTCAAGAAAGGCTTGACGTATTCAAATAATTTTTGGTATACATGTGTAACATCATAAAATACAGGTCAAGTTCGATGTTGGTTACAAACCACTAAATTTTAACAGAGTTATGGCCCCTTTTTTAATTAAAATTCCCTAAAAACATGGTTTCTGAATGATAACTCAAGAAAGGCTTGACATATTCAAATAATTTTTTATACACATGTGTAACATCATACAATACAGAACAAGTTCGATGTTGGTTACAAACCACTAAATTTTGACAGAGTTATGGCCCTTTTTCGACTTAAAATTCCCGAAAAACATGACTTTCGGATAATAACTCAAGAATGGCTTGACATGATCAATAATTCTTGGTATACATGTGTAGCATCATAAAATACGGGTGACGTTCGACTTTCGTGGTTACAAACCACTCAATTTTGACAGAGTTTAGGCCCTTTATTTGATTAAATTCCCTAAAAACATTGTTTCCTGACGATAACTCAACAATGGCTTGACATATTTAAATAAGTATTGTGTAGCATCATAAAATACAGGTCAAGTTTGACTTTGGTTACAAACCACTAAATTTCGACACAGTTATGGCCCCCCTTTTTGACTTAAATTCCCGAAAATTATGGACAGTAACTCATGAAAGGCTACACATATTTAACTTATTTTTGGTACATAGGTGTAACATAATAAAATACAGATCAAGTTCAACTTTGGTTACAAACTACTAAATGTTGACAGAGTTATGGGTCCTATTGAAATTAAATGTTTCCAATAACACTGTTGCCCATTCACAAATAAAAGCATTCACTTTGTCCGTTTCTTTCGAATGGATGCCATAGTTTTTTTTGACAAGGCCATTTTGTGGGGGTATATCCGTCACTCATGTGACAATTCTAGTTGTGTATGTCAAGAACATGTCCTTTGAATTATTATTGTTTTAAATTTATTAAAATGTAATCATTTCATAATTGGCTTGACATTGTGCTTGTAAAAATATTTTTTTTTTTTTTTAATTCAGAAAAGGAATGTCAGTACATATGTGGCACAAGCAGAACATTTTAGTAGACTTTGAAAGAATATATGTCACGAAGCATTTTATGACAGGATGCTTGGAAACTGTAATTTAGAATATAGCATTTTATCAAAATGCTTGTACTGCCGGCGGATTTCTTTGCGTTTGGTTATTTATTGAATCAGATTATAAATATTAGGAAGTTTGTACCGCCAGCGGAACACTTTAGTTTGGTAATTCATTAAATCAGATGAGAAATATTAGTAAGTTTGTACTGCTAGCGGAACACCAAGTTGGATTTATGTTGTTAAGACTATAAATGTTAGGAAGTTTGTACCACCAGCGGAACACTAAGTTGGATTTATGTTTTTAAGACTATAAATGTTAGGAAGTTTGTACCGCCAGCGGAACACTTTCGAGTTTGGTTTTCTATTAATCGGAATATAAATGTTGTGATGTTTGTACCGCCAGCGGAACACTTGAGTTTGGTGTTCTGTTAATCAGAATATAAATGTTAGGAAATTTGTACCGCCAGCGGAACACTTGAGTTTAGTTTTATGTTAATCAGAATATAAATGTTAGGAAATTTGTACCGCCAGCGGAACACTTGAGTTCGGTTTTCTGTTAATCAGAGTATAAATGTTAGGAAGTTTGTACCGCCAGCGGAACACTGTATGTTCGGTTTTCTGTATTAAGACTATAAATGTTAGGAAATTTGTACCGCCAGCGGAACATTTTGAGTTTGGTTTTCTACTATTAATCGGAATATAAAAATGTTAGGAAGTTTGTACCGCCAGAGGAACATTTTGAGTTTGGTTTTCTATTAATCGGAATATAAATGTTAGAAAGTTTGTACCGCCAGCGGAACACTCTATGTTTGGTTTTCTGCATTAAGACTATAAATGTTAGGAAATTTGTACCGCCAGCGGAACACTTTCGAGTTTGATTTCTGTATTAAGACTATAAATGTTAAGAAGTTTGTACCGCCAGCGGAACACTTTCGAGTTTGATTTCTGTTATTCAAAATATAAATTTTAGGACGTTTGTACCGCCAGCGGAACATTTTGAGTTTGGTTTTCTATTAATCGGAATATAAATGTCGGGATGTTTGTACCGACAGCGGAACATATCCATTACTTGTAAAAAGGAATACAAGAATTCGCTGGTGGATCATTAAATTTGGTTCTTAAAAACATTGATGTTTTGTGGCGCCAGAGGAACTTTCCCTGCAAATTACTGCCAAAACTAAAAAATGTATGGAGAAAAAAATGAACTTTTGCTCCGCCGGCGTAACATTTTTCGTGCCTTTTGAATTTAGTGAAGAAAAATCAGGTTTATTTTCCAGAAAAATCCTGGAAAATGGCCCTTTTAATTGGGATTCAGTGGAAAATCCCTTTTTAAAATATAACGACTTTAGTATCATAACAATGTGTATTTATAAATACTTGTATTTTATTGCTATCGAGAGACTTTCATGCACCTGATAATAAAATTAAGGAAATTGTGGATTTAAAATACAGAAATCCGACAAAAAGACAAAACTCGTTTTATGATGACAAAAGACTATATGACAATACATATTCAAGTAATATTTTAGTGAAATGTTTTAATGATTTATGAGCAACACACACGATGTATAAATTAATAATCGTTCTTGTTTACAACATTACACGCAGCATTATGTATATGTATATGCAACTTATAGCAATGTTGGAAATGTTATGTCATGTCAAGTAGTTATATTTAGTACATATTCTCAGTGTTTGTGTATAATGTACAGTGCATTTTACTTCTCGAGTTCACCACAGTTTTCGGAAAACGCTTTGAATCGCAAATAGTTCTTTTACTACGTTGCATAAATACTTACTCGTAAGTATATATTTAATATATATTTATTATTATATCAGGTACACTTATAATGAAAAAGATACTGATTTCAAAAAATAAAACAACACTTTATAAAAATATGTTTATTTTTTCAAAAAATAAGGCAAAGCATAAACTGGCGTCGCGTTTATAATTAATGTTACGAGTACCAAGACTTTAGGTCAACAGTGAATTATATTTGAGAATGACAAGCTACATAGGAAACAGTTTGTATAGATTATAATGTGTCAATAATGTTTATTATGTTATTATGCAAAAGGTTTGTTAATGTGCTAATTTGTGTTGTTGTTGTTTAAGTTTGAACATCGTTGTATTACCGATACATCACGCAAGAAAACACCAGAATAAAATGTGTCAGTTGTTTGTATTTCACACCTAAAACACGTGACATATTCAGCCCAAATGCGGTATCTGGGCGAAAATGAATTATTGGCAGTTTTGATAACATTGATATGTGAAGAAACTGGAAATGGCTTCCTTTTTTCTCAGTCATGTGTTTTGAGCAAAAATGAGCAGTTTAAGTTAGACCATCATAACAACAAATTGTCCCATTTCACACATATTTTAATGTTTGTCATGCATACATTACAGAACCTAGCATGATGAGGACAAGTAAATTATATAATATATAGTTACTGGTCTGCCTTTCCCAAATAACAAACTTTGAATGTAAAAATGTTTCGGACAAAACTAATAATAATAAAGAGATGGTTACTATGGCAACCTAACAAGAAATCATAGCAAAAATTACAATTTTTATACAAATAACCCAATAAATAATATTTTTCGTAGACAGTTTTCAAGATTAAAACAATTGTTTGAAATATCTTAATTATAATCCTGACTTTCTCATAAAAATCACGTGCCTCAAATTTGACGTCAATTTTCTCTAAACAAGGCAGGCCGCAATTGGGATAAAAATCTCATGGGCTGCCACATATGGGATCAATATTCCAAACATGGTTTCACAATACATGACTAACAGTCATCTACCTTTTGAAGTAATATACTTTTACGCAATTCAATTTATCCTCTCCATTGAATTTGTTATACATCACTTAATTTGCATATGATTGACATAGTTTCCTGACTGATATTAAGAATCATCTGTCATGCACAATTTTATTTAAAAAGTATAATAACTTATAATGATTTTATGCAAGTGTTTGCAAAAGTGGCAATAATTGTTGATGCCCAAATGTACATCTGTTAATCATTATGCAGAATATTGTTTATCAATACGGTCTCTAGTGTTTGCATGGGAAATATAAATTTTCAAATAAGTATTATTTGACGTTAAAGCTATTGGACCTATACGCGCAAAAGGGTTCATACGAACACAGATACATGTAGGATACAAGCATTCTATGCTGAAAACAAATAGTTTTGGACGCCACTATGAGTCTTGCAGAGCATATATTTCACATTCATCAACGGATTATGTCTTTGGTAAAACAATCACTGATTCATGATAGAGGAGAAAAAAGATTTGACGATCGAATTCAGAAGTAGTTAGCTCCGCCATAAATTTGCCTTATATTTGACGGGCATTAAGGCATGCGAGGTAATCACATAAAGCAGCAGGCAACGATCAATAATCCTTGCTCACATTACGAGGGTCAAACGAGTGTCCGACTGATGAGTACACTCTCTTTAATTTATGCCCAGTAAATGACCAACTAAACTGATCATTATTTATACTCAATGAGCAATCTACTTTTATTTCGTATACAAAATTACAAGAGCATTGACTCGTTCATCCCATAAATGACTGATATAATGAACATTCTTTTTTTTATAAACATACACAGTAAACGGAAGTAATTTATGTAGTCTAAATATTCAGTGGTATATGTATTCGTATTCAAAAGGATTCATTTAACAAACAATGCTTATTACTACTATTAGAATATTGTTAATGTGACTAATGTAAGAATTATGCTAGTAAAATCAACACTACAATTAACTGGCAATAGAAAGTCATAATGTCTGGCCATAACGTTTGGCAAGCCGATACTAGTAACTTATATTTTGTGTGGGATTCCCGATTACAAAAAGGCGTCAAAAGTATTTCCGAAGACAAACAATTGATCAATTTCATTTGCAACACAACTTTTCGTGTCAGTAAGCCAATATCTTTACGGACCATGTTATTCAGACCTGGCGTCAGAAGGATCTCGATGCGCAGTTTTATTTCCTGTTCTTCAATGTGATGTTCAAGAACACTTAATAATGTGTTTCACCTTTGAGCTGCAGAGGCTTTAGATTTCTTTTCTTTTTTCAACAATGGGCACAAATTATGCCGTGTCCCCGGTGATAATACTCGAAATCACATCGATACCAGTCACAGACTTACAGAAGCCGAATGCTAATAAAGCCATACTAGTTGTGGTTCCGTGTTGTGCCCCCTTAATATTTTCCAGACTACGCCAAATACTTTTTTGTCTACGCTCGTGTTCGGCTGGCTTTCGGTCATAAAACTGTAAGTAGTTACTTGCAGCGAAACTACCGTAATTGGATAAAAGAAGACTTAATGTTAATTTTGTTTAATTTTTGATAGGTATGTAATTCCGGTGTCAGCACACGATCAGAAATTCTAAAACATGTGTGCACACTTAATAACGGAATATAATTTTAAGGATGTATTTGATCTTTTTTTATGTTTATCATATAATCAGTTCTATATTCTAGGGCCCATACCGTAAAATATTCATAAATAGGAGTACATGTAGAACAAGGTACATATACTTCCAACAGGGATTGTATTAGACATCCAAACTATACTTTACGTAGCTGATTAGCTCTATTCAATTGCCGCTTTTCATTTCGAAGGGCAGGGTCTTAAATGAATACTTATTTATAATAGTGTACTCACATGGCTTGTGCAAAACTGTTATCGGTTGTGTTATCCCAATCCCTGTTTTTGAAGTGCGCTTCAATATAAACCGTCAAGCTCCTTGTCATCAAGTGCTTACGCGGTGTCACATTGTCGCTCATCTCATCTTTTCACTCGTAACCAATGATTTCTTAAATATAAATTAACACGCAAAGAAAAACAAGGACGTCAAACATACACGTCACTTGTTAAACATGTCCGCTAATATAAAATAAGCAAATATTTGTTTTCGCTGAAAGTTTGTAATGTTTTATTTGGGTTCAATATTGTCTGGTTTCGTTTTTAAACGCGTGACGTTCTAAGCCTAACAGTGTTTCAAATGTGCTTACTGGGAGACAACTCGTACTCGTATTTTTATCAATTCCACGAACGAGTTACTTCCTTGAGAATATATACTCCAACCGCTACTGGCGTACTTTCGATACAGTATCAAAGCATATATTAAATTACACACTGACCTGTTTGCGATACACTTCTAAATGTACAGTTTTAATGTTTAAGCAACTATAACATTGAAAATTTCGTTTTCATCTCTGTAAAGTAAAATATCTAAGTGATATGCTTGCTAAAATAATTATTGACTTTTGGTAAACACGTTTTCAAACATGTTCTTGGAAATGAGAAACCTGAAATTTATTACTAGACTGAATGCCTCAAAATATACAGTATATATTCGACTTGGACTTAAATTTAATATACTCCTACAACTGTCTTATAAGATTTTCAATCTTGCTCTGTCATTTATTTAGTATCTAATATTTTATATAGCATCAACAAAAGGTCTTCGATGGTAAAATGAACCACACTAGCTGTACAGTGCCTATGTGTTTAAAGGCCGCGTTTCAAGAATGTTGCCTCTCCATAGGCTATTTCACTCTGTATATACGTTAAAATAATATAGAACGATTACGATCCACCATAAAATATATTATCATTATCTGAAATTTTACGGCCCAAAATCCAAACAAACAACACTTTTCCCGCAGCTTACTGAGCAATGGGTGAGTGCACTGTTTCAATTGGAACAGTGTGTTATCCCTGAAAAGGGTCGCCATACTGTGTCCAAACTGTGACCACAACAGGGTGTCAATACACAGGAGTAAAATACCTTAGACTTGGGTGGTCATATACAAAATTAAACTAGGCTTTTAAAAGATTATAATTCGAGGGTTGAAAACCAGAAGGTACTAACTGCTATTATTTTCAATGGCAGTATTTGAGACTGGTATCATTCCGAGAATGAAATATGCAAGCGAGCCTTCTAGCAGTACAAGTAAATATGTCGTGTTAGGCCGTATATAGCTTACTCTATATATAGCTTACGTATGAGATGTATACGTTGGTTGACAAAGTTGACAACGTATACAGCTTACGGTAAGCTATATTCGTAGGCTGACAACGTATATAGCTTATGGAAGTTGTATACGTTGGATGTATTCTAATACTTTTGAAATAGGTCTTTTGTCTTAACGTATATAGAGCTCACAGTGTGAGTAACCATTATTAAACGTAATAATAATAATAATAGTCATAATAATAATAATAATAGCAGTAGTAGTTGTAGTAGTAGTAGTAGTAGTAGTAGTAGTAGTAGTAGTAGTAGTAGTAGTAGTAGTAGTAGTAGTTGTTGTTGTTGTTGTAGTAATCGTGAGGCTTTTGATGAAATATAAACAAAACATATGCCTAATTAGAGCTAAACCATAAATAATTATCGAATCTATAGAGTAAAAAAGCAACCGTAGCAGCAAAAGCTGCTGTATCCTCCTCCTCAACATCACCATGAACAACATCCACTACAGGAGCGGTCACGAAAATTGTGGTAAATAAAAACAAAAGGACACGGCCACTATATCGCTTACCTGATAACACTGAATTAAAACACCGATGTGCTTATAAGCCACGCCCTTGTCGGCCATGTTTGCCCAAAGAGCATCTCTGCCAAACTAACAGACGGACTGGCGGACAGACGAAAACAGAAAGACGGACGGACGGACGGACAGACAGACAGACAGATAGACAGAGACAGACTACTCCTACTACAACAACTACTACTACATCTGCAGCAACAGCAACAACACACTACATCGCTAATGCTGATGTTGCTTCTGACGACGACGACAATGATCATAATGACGAGCATCATCATCATCATCATCATCATCTTTCAGACATGAGCTATATACGGTGATATGCTGCATTCACATGTCCACAGCAACATTTAACAGAAATTATTTTGCAGTGATATATTTATGTAAAGCACTGTTAAATCAGTACTGGGAAATATAACGTAATCGTTCTATATTATTTTAACGTATTATTTGCATTAATACTAATAACGCGTTTGTTTGTTTTCATATATTTTTTATTTGTGCATTGCTAAACCAGATCGTTTGCTTTGTGTTTCAACTTCTTTATAGCCATAACGCAACAACATTAAATTAAATATTTGTTAAATACTTTTAGTTTAGATATATTTCATTAGTACGCGATTCTAGGTAAGTTCGTACGCACATAGAACGGTTCTCACATAAACTGATACTGGAAAAGTACAAAATAATGCAATCAACATCTAAATAGTGTATCCGGTTTTCTAGGAACAAGAAGTAAGTCAAAATCTATCAAGATAAACACGTTTTGTCGCATAATTTTTTATTTCCGGGAATATTTTTACAACACAAAACGTACACATATTACATATCGTCCACATCTTATAATAATAATAACATTCAGAGACCATTTGAAAGAGGAGTTAATAAGATATATTAAAAAAAAACACTCACACACAAATAAAGAAAGAGGAAAGAATGAGTGTTAGCACAAATAAAAGTAACCAGTTGCCAAATGTGCGGTAAAAATAACATGATGCACATTAAAGAACAATCAAGAAACACACACATGTGGGTATGAAAACGTATGGAAATTGATGCGTTTACGGTATATTTAGTTTTGTCTATTGAAGAGGTCAGACTATGTTGTTTTACATTTTCATTCTTGATTTAATATGTATATGTATAAGGCATGTGCCAAAATAAGTTTAAGTATAATAACAATATATTCTTCATCTAACAGGTGTAATACATCTATTCTGAAATAAGAACCTATGTAAATGTTCATATCTTTCCATTTGCGGAAATTTTACATTTTAGGAAAGGATAAATAATCTATAGATAAATATTTAAATATGATTTTTAAAGAACAGCTAGAAGTTTGTATCTATGGTAGCAATGTTTTGCTTATAAAGTAACGACAACTATATAATCATATTCATACTGTATATTTATAGTTATCAAAGATATCTACACCCAGCCTACTTTGTAATTAAATGCTATGTACGTTTATTTATGTCTCCAATTAATTAGTGTCTAGGGACGAACTTAATATCATAAAAATCTATAATTCCTGTCTAGAATAAAATCGACATTTTATTGTTATGATCAGATGTACAGATAAAATCGACTGTTCCAGCGTTTCTGTAACAAACAATATATTAATTTCTAATTTTATGGTCTGGATCTGGACCACACTTGCCCCGCTTGTGTATGAGCATAATATTTAAAAATAATCCAATAATGGCCTTAATTGGGGTTATTGCTCAATGTGAGGTATAATCCAAAAAAAGAACAATGTGGAGAAATATAAACTTAATTTCTGGACTAATATTGACCAAACTTGCACTGTTTATGTATGACCATAAGGTTTAAGTCGAATATGGGCCATATCGGAATAGAAAGACCAAAATTAATGCCCATGTTTGTTAACAAATCCTTGATTCGTTTACAATTGGATTTCAGTCGTCTCCAAAGAGAATTAGCTTAAATGTTGATTAAAGTTGCATTTTTGTGATTTTGTGTATAACATACGATTGCAGAGATTGGATGAACCTCTATGTAATGTAAGTGTGATTGGGCATGGTATGCATATCGCCGATTGCTTGTTGTTGGTCTTGGTCCCAAACGTTTCGACCGAAAAAGCCTCTGTATTGCACCTGTCGATTGCCAAATGAATAACAAAAGTAGGACGGGCAGTCATCTGTATAGCATTTGTCGATTGCCAGGTTAACTATAGAAGTAGGCCGGACAGGCACTTTATTAACCAGTAGAGGAACATAAATCGCTTCGCCTTTCTATTTGTCCTAGGTTACTTGTCCAAGAATTTGAAGTAAATCGATTGGATTATGCAACCATGTGCTATACTTTTCCACTAAAATATAACCCCATAAATGGTTAACTCAGTTCTTGATTGACAAGTATCTACTGGCCAATTTTACCTGTCGCCTTTTAGGGCAAAAACGGTAAGATATCTGTCTGATGTGGGTCATTGTGTAGGTCATGGCATTCATCTGATGTCAGAGCTGGTCTCTGTCATTGCCAGTATTCAGGTCATCGTGAACCTTTATTATGTGAGCTTGGGGAAACTAGGTTTGTGTGTCAATGGCTTTGTGTATAATCGTGTTTATACTACCTTTTGTTGGACATTTTCTGACTTATGAACATTTTTTAAACTAAGCGATTTCACTCATTTAAATCGATTGTGCATTATTGTTACAACTTATTTGCTTTAAAATTCCAAACAAAAAACGAATGATTTTTATTATTCTCAATAATAAAGCATATATTGAAGTAAAGTGATATTCAAATGAACATGCAATTAGATTACATACGAACAGTTCGTAACGTAAATTTGCTGACCGTATAATGAAGTTTACATTTCCGCTTTAAAAATGTGCATCGTATCACAGTACAACAAATCAGCCAATATTACGATCGATATAAACTACTTATCGACAAAATGGTTAATTTGTTCCTTTCATCTGGCTTTTGCACCGTATCCTTTTTTTCCCAATACGCGGCTTAGTGGTTTGATATTGTTTACAAAACGTTAACAAAACCTGAGTTGTACTTCAGCAAGGATATTCACGCCATATTTCGCGGATATATTTCCATCTACTACCTAGAAACCGAAAGTTCGTCACACTAGCCACAGGACTAGCCTGTATATTTTGTATTCCTCTTATTCACTTGTTTCGCATTACAAACGCTGTGTAGTGTTTTGTTTGTAATCGGTGATTTATCATTCACGACACGTTTCCTTCCTAGGTATATGTGTTTCAGATGTATTATTTCCCCTTCTTATATAAAGTTCATTTTAGAATATGTGACTACAAATTTGGAATATTCCATTTACCAATCTATAAACATGTTCTTGAAGTTTTGTACATTTTACACGCACTTCGTTTGGAGCATTATACAACAAAACGGATCGTTTATATTAAAAATCCTTGTTGTTTATGATTGATGTTAATACAATAAACGGCGACACATGATTGTAACACAAATTGCAACAATTTAGTCAAAACAAGGGTGCACATATTTTTCATATCGATTAATACAGCAAATATTCCACACTCAGACGTAAGACACGTACATTAATGTATCTCATTAAAATTATTTCTTTGTCCCCAATGGTTTTGTTCTTTAAAAAGTGATGTCTTGACACGAAGAAACGCGAAGAAAATGTTACACATGTTTAAAATTATAGCTACAGTAGATATTCAACGTTACCAACAATTGCTTTTTTTATTGCAACCCATACTCGTTGGAAGATCGTCACTTTTTTGTTTTATTTACATAGAAGCCGTTTAACTATGTAACTTCTTTTCCTAGTAATAATAAATAATTTAGCTAATGTTCTTCATTTGAAATACCAGTAGTAAAAGTATGATAACAACACATAAATTGTTTTCGTTCAAAAGTACACTACAATTGCGTATTAAGCAAATAATCTTTGCTGGTTGTTTCTGATTTCCATTGATCCATCAAGATTAATCTAAGTAAAAAATTTAAAACTCTCCTCCCTTCAAATAATTATAGTATTTTTTTTTCAATTGTCTACATGTATCACAATTTTATCAGGAAAACTATGTTACATATCCAGTTGAAACATGTTTTTTGTTTGTTTAGAAACGATCTGTATTCCCTGATGTTTCAACGTATTTGTTTGCACAAAGGGCACTGAGGGTGCTTACCTGATCCATATCTGTCTAATTAGGTTTCGTAGATTGCAATTGAGACGAACGTGATACATGCTGTAAGATAGAACTTCCATACAATAGATGTTCAATTAAATGTAACTTTATTCCATATATTTAGAAAGATTAGATGTTGTTGAAAGCAACTTTATTTTCAGGAATTTATGTTTGTATATACTAAGTTTTAACAAAATCAAATGCATGTACCAAGACTACAGCAAACTATGTCAAGCACCTACCGGTATTCTGTGTGTTAACAGAGTATCTACACTTACGTCATGTGGGCGTCTACAGTTTATTTGTTGCTTTAGAATAGTTTCTCGGAAAAATGTTTCGCTAGGTATCTTATTTGTTTGCAGTAAAACAAAACTGATGTAGTTACAATTCAAAGACAAATATATTTGCATCAATCTTTAGTACCTAATTACAACGGTCGAATGGCACATATGAGCTATTGAACTACGTACAGTCAAGATAAATGTCTTTTTTTTGCTATCTGAACTGACGAAAAAGTCCGGGTATTAGATTATTAAGTCGATAAACATTGCTTAAGATTGTTTTTACTAATTTATTTTTCTATTGATTAATTAACGTTGCCCTCGCAATACAAAACAACAAACTGCTCACTTCCAATATTATTAGTAAATGTCTCAATCTTTTATCACGAATTTAATCAGGACATTTTACATATCATTATGAAACAAGATTTGTGTTTAGACATCAGCTGTTTTCCTGATCCTTATATGTATTTTGTTTACAGAATTCGGTCGGAGTGTTTTTACCGATCCATATCTGTCTAATAAGATTTCGTAGACGGCAATTTAGATGAAGTTGCTACGCAGTGTAAGTGATAACTTCCATACAAAGAGACGTTCAATAAAATGTATCTGTATTCCAGATATTTGAAACGATTCGATGTTGTTGAATTTACTTTCAAGAATGTTTGCATATACTGCCTTAAACATAATCAAATGCCATGACCAAATTTACATCAATATCTGTTCACTGATTATCTACACTAACTTCATGTGTTCGTCTACATTTTCTTTGTTGCTTTACACAGGGTTCTCGGAACAAATATATTGCAAGTTATCCGATTTGTGTTCAGTAAGGAACTGATGTAATTACAAAGCAAAGACACTTTTCACTGGATAAATCTTTAGTACAAAATTACGAAAATGTCTAATGGCACATGGCTTGTGTGTGCCTTTTCTTGCTATCTGACAGAGAATTTGTGAAAATACTGCAACAAAATTAACACATACATAAATGAAATATGCATTATTCAGATTAAAAACTGTAACATTTGTTTCGCTAGTAATATGTTACGAGTATACACTAGAGAAAAACGATGCACAAAGTATCCACAATAACAGAAGATGTCTACCAACGAATATTATGATTTTGACATAGTTAATAGCTATTTTGCTTCCTTGTTTTAAGACATTCTGCTGTCAACTGTTCGGGTATTTAATCTGATATCTCTGCATACGGCGTAAGTTACCGATTCCCTTGTGACTTGACATCTGTTATTAACAATTTAGCAGTTTTACGTGGTTGGATTTTAAGTTTGTGTTAGAGGTAATATCTGTCTCGTGAAAGTTTCTTTTACCTAATTTTCATTTAAAGAGGAAACATCACTTCAGTTTTTATTACGGAACATTCGAGAGAATATGTTTATTGTTCTGATCTAGTTGCCATTGATTTTATTTGAAATCATTTCCAGGTTAGCTTAAGATGAAACAGAGGAAGTTTTGTCTCTAGACAAAATATATTTTAAACTCACGAATACTTTGTTAGCACTGTAAATGTTTAAATTCTCAGTATAGTATCATCAATGTTCATATTCATTTCATTTCGAATACAGACAAAATCGCATTATGAATATATGACTATTTTAAAGGAAAAAAAATCTTCTCCCCTCTTTATTGAACTCATATGATTATCTCACACTGAAGTTTGTTATTCTTAATAATTTAAGCAATATATCTTTTTCACTTTCAAAGTAAAAGGAAAAAAACATATTCTCCCCTCGTTATTGAACTCACATCCTTATCTCACACTGAGGTTTGTAATTCTTGATAATTTAAGCAATATGTCTTTTTCACTTTCAAAGTAAAAGCTTGTTTTATCTTCTGGGTAACAAAGGACACATCAATAAATTAATTTATGTCACATCCTTCGTTACAGGAAAAGTATTTTTCACACATTACACTGCTTTTATATGATATTTTTGATATCTTAATGAAATGTCAAAACCACATGTCTGTTTTGAAATAAAATTTGCTTATCTAGCTTACTATGAAGTGCATATCTAGCTAATAGCAAACTTGTTGTTAGTAGTGAACTTCCTATGCAGATGTAACATGTTTTATTTTTGAATCGGTTATAAAAATAATGCCTATTTTGCGGTCTTACTGATATGCAGTTAATCGCACTTTATCAATACGCTTCTGAATAAGTTAATTTAAATTCGTTTCTAATCAGTGAGTTTTTCTCGTGCTTGTAATGTCAATATTGCGATGTGTATAGCGAAACCAAATTGTTGTTTGTTTTCGTCCACATTTTTTAAAACTGTATTTCAATATATCAATGTGGTTTTAAAATAGAGAAAGAACGAGAGCAAAATAACAAGGTATTTTAACTCTGCTCCTTTGGGTTTCCACTGCTGCCCCTTTGGGCTAATAAATAATAGTTGAATGTCGTTTGAAATTGTATCTATAACTCAAAACATTTTACAAATGAAAATAACATGTAAAAAATCTCAAAGAAAGCATAAAATAATATTAATTATAGATTTACCAAATAATAAAAAACTTGTCAAATAACAGTTTCTGGTCTCTATACCATCTAATAATTATATCTACGATACACAAAGTGTTACAATTTATACAAAGATATATATGATAATTAACATATTTTGAAACTGCTCATTTTTGCCGCTACACAAACAAACCCATGGAGCATCCTTATTGTGGGAAACAATGTAACTGCATATTAACAATTCTGGTACCCATGTACTTAAACATATCTTATGGACCAATCTTCGCAACATATATTTATTATTGTAAGAATCTGAATTCAAGCAATCATATCGTATTTTTAAGAATAACAATGTGAACTTACAACCGGTGTATCGGTTGATGAATATTAGTGCGTTCTGTTACACAGTTTCAAAAACTGCCTTCTTTCTCGGGAGACAAGATGCTGTCGCTGTCATCAGCTGCTTTTGGTTTCAAGACCAAAATTGCACTTCTCTGCTCGATTTCATGCACAGAACTATTTGTTTGTGACATTCGATTTTGTTTGGTAATATGAAATGTGCCGCTTGAAATGGTGAATTTCATATAAATCATACGGTATCGTTTTTAAAATTGTGAACACAAATTTCCCATACGCTGTATCAGGGAAGCTGTAAAGTTGCATCTAAAACATTTGGGATTTTATATCAACTTAATAAATTTGCTTATATAAAAATGTATATATGGGTACGTTTTCATTTTCGTTTTTTTGCTACATGATGTACATCATAGTATAAGGTCAACAGTGGTTGGTAAAATATGTTTGTATTGCATATGTGTCTGAACATTGTCCATATCATAAGAAGAATCAACGCCTGGTCGTGTCATTAATATATAATGTGTTAATTTTATGTTAATCATAATTGTCATTCATAAATTGGGCAATGTAGACTTTAGTTAACTGTAAATTTAGATAGAGATTAGTATTTTGATTAGTAGTCGATACGTAGAGTAGAAAGTTGAACTGTTTTTACTAACATAATAATACTTTAATTGACAATTCACGCATGACATTCACTCAACTGTATCTTAGTACATGAACTTCTTGGTCAAATGTCATTCGTTACATTTGATTCGAGAAGTTAACATTGTATATTTATGATATTTCATCGTAAATATAATCCATTTATAGGTAACTATAACATTTTATATATTTTTCTATTGATATATGTCGTTTGTATTTTGTATTTGTTTTGTTATAATATTTTTAGTTAATTATCTTATCGTCGGAACACATTGTCTTGAAATATTGTTGTAATTGTTTAAAAGGTCATTCGTTACATTTGATTCGAGAAGTTAACATTGTATATTTATGATATTTCCTCGTAAATATAATCCATTTATAGAAACTGTATCCTGACTTCGTTGTTGTTGTCGAAAGAACCCGATAACGCTAAAGTCGGCAACAAATGTATGAACATACTAGCATAAACAAACCAGGAACAGCTGTTACTGTAAATATAGGCCCTAATGAATCGAATTAAGGTATAACGTGTTAACAGAGGATAATTTGAACGAAACTCTATGGAATACATTTCTCAACAATAATATCCCCCAACATTTTCAATAATTCTTAACGTTTCTTTTCAGTATATATGGCGTAAGCATAACCTTGAAACTGAAGAATGATAAATAGCCTAATGTAAGCATGATTGTTTAGATGTTCACTTGCATTACATAAAATGGCAATTGATGCTAAAACATTATTTATAAACGGATAGAGTCTTATCAATCAAAGGGGGTATAATTTGTCTATACTCAGTAACACCTGCCTGTTAGTTTTTGATATAAAAGTTATTTTAAACTGTAAATAATTAGCTATTCTCGTTGGGTAAACAGCTTTAAATATATATCGATTTAATTTGAACAGTAACGGCTTTAAAACCGATCCTCAAACGCGTTACAACAGATTAACAAGTAAGTGTCTACGGCACATGGACAAAACAAAATTAAATTTAGCATTTGATTCACGTTTTGTATAATTAACCATTTTTCATTTTCTGTTTGCATAAGTACATGTTGTAATGATCGTAGTTTAATATTAATCTACTATTTAATTACATTAATTATAAATATTAAACATATACAACCAATCTATGTAATCTGGCCTTTTACACAACGTATAACGGCTTCTTCCTGAGATGCACGACGATGATCTGTGATGTGTACTATATGATGCTAGGTCTTGAAATCTTGTTAACAAGAAGGGATTTAGCTGATAACTGTATTTACTTCTTTTCATCGTGCCTCAGAAAGTTGCAATTCTGTTGCTCTAGTGAACATTAAACCATTGAGTAATTAAATTGTAATTGAATTGAATTCATATACTCTTTTATTAATATTTAATCTGAATTGCAGTGCTAGGAGGTTAAAGTTTATTTACAATGCATGTATTGTGATTAATTCTGGGCAAAGTGTGAGGTTCGGCATGCCTTTAAACCCGTTTAAACTCCAATTGCTTTGCATTGACAGTTCAAGGGCGGTGACCCCAGTTTTAATCATTTTTGTGTGTGTTGTGTGTCCTGTATTGTATAGGCCATTGGTCACTTGCCTCAAATAAAGAAACAGCAGATGGTAATAAGGGTTTCTCTCCTGATGATGTCTCTGGAGTTTCATTATTCCTATATATATGTACTAAGCGAAGACAAGAATGTCACGATGCAATGCCTGTACAGTTGCTTACTGCCCATTTGAATTAAATAATGCAATTTATTTGTAAAATGCGCAACCTCATTATTTCATAATAAGCTTTTATTTACTTACTACTATTTGAGCGTTATCTGTTAAGTTGCATGCTGCATCAATGAAACATATAAACATTACACACAGGAAAAAAAGTATTATCAAATAGAGTGTTTATGGACACATAATATTAATACTTTAAATATTTCCAAATTGCATTGTATTCTTGAAAGAAAACATTCATTTAGGTGTGTTTTCATTCCCAAAATGATCCGTAATAGCGTTGAAACAGGATTTTTATTTGCCATTGTAATTGATGGTGCATATACGTTTTAAACAGTATATGTTTTCGCCATGAACTACCAAACCGTAACAACAACAACATGCTATTCATTATATGTATTACATTTGTCCTATGAGCTATACGTGATGCATTAAATACCAATTTGACCCAATGATATTGCACTTAAAAGTCGTTGTTATTAATTTTTAATTTTAATTATACACACACTCCTATATCACAATTCAAGTTAGTATTTTTATAAATACCGACAAATAGTTTTGGAAAACATCTTACATTCAACAGTTCGCTGCAAAACACTACGGAATTCATCCCTTCCGGTTTCAAACAAAATCTTTTCTCGTCAAAAATGATTTTGATAATTAACAAAACTCGCGTCTGTACCGCTGTAACAACATACTGATAGCAGCATATGGTCGTTTAAAAACACTGCAGAATCATTTCTATTAATGTGCAAAGACACAGTTTACATTTTGTTAAACAGAAAACAATGTGGCCAGTCAAGTCAAGGTTATTGTCGTGTCTATTGTTGGTAAAACGAACTTGTTTCCGAAATGAGTTATAAAGGTGCCATTATATATAGTCGAAACGCGATCCTGCGAATCGCGATACGACGAAATGGCGGGATACTTCGAATTTGGCTGCCGGTCCCGTCCGTTTCCTGATATGTTTAACTACAAAAAGATACGATACTACGAATTCGCGACACTACGAAAGATGCGTTACTAAAAACCAATTGCCCAGTCCCACCATGATGTTTGTAGTGAAATGTTAATGCGATACTACGAATCATATTTTCAAGGAGACTTTTCACACCTTCTCAACGAAGTTTCTACACCTTTGTCCACTCAGACACCTAGCCAGTTTGCACCGTGGACAAAGATAGTTGTTAACAAGTTTATTTTCAGCCACTTTAAATGATGCAGTGTCAGATATGCGTTTGCCGATAATATGTCATTGCGAATTCGATTACTGTGCGTGGATTGATTTAATACTTTTGTTTATTAATACTTATAATGCGATACATGCACATTTGTAGTGTTAATTGCAATATATAAGTCTGCTAAAGTTCATAAACGCTGCAGCATGACGCAAATTAACACTTAATGTGCGAATATTACGTTAATACCGCAATTTTCGATAGATGCGATACTACGAAAACCGCGATACTACGAACAAATCAGTGTCTCCCGTGACTATTCGTAATATAGCGATCCACTGTAGTTTACAAGAACAAAATCAACTGCGGAGGAGAGAAATTCAATTCAATGAATACCTGATGCAGATGTGCTGTCGTCGAAATCTAGGCTATTGTGTTTATTTTGTCACGTACATGTATTTCCCAAAAGACTGACTGTGTGGTCATACATTTAAGACTAAGTACACAGTCTATCATTAATCATCGTGATTAATCGGGAAGGATATATTAACATCAACAAAAAAGCGAGTGGTATCATTTCAAGATTGTACAATTCAGGGAGCCTTTCATGCAGTACAAGGAATATGCAATAGTCTTTGCAGGGAATCGGAAAACTTAAGTCCTTGATTCTTTTATCTACGTATTTTCATTGAAATTGCATCATTCACAAGTCCACGGCACCTTTTATTTTTAATTATTTTGCAGTTTTATATTTATGTATAACAACTATAAAACTCAATAAAGGCAAATATGTCGTGATTTTTATATATTTTGTAAACGCTTTATTTGCATAAACACTAATGACGTGCAATGTTTATTTTCATATAAACCGGGTCGTTTGCTTTGTATTTTAACTTCTTTATGGAGTTATGGAAAACAATTACATGCAAATATTTTTGTTATATAAATGCAATCACTTGGTGATCCGGTTTTCTCAGGACTGATAAAGAAGAAAAAAAATCATAACCCACTGTGATAATGACTTTAATAAGGACGCACTGACGACTTTGTTATAATTGTCAGCACACACGCTTCAACTATTAACGCAACAATCTTTTTGACATTGATGTCAAACGATGTATCGGCATATATAAAACAAGAACGCAAGTTCAAATTTTATATTCACATGCAACCGTCGTTAAAGTATATAGCTAAAACTTTGTATCTGTTGAAGTAGTGATTTGCTTATGACAACTAATGATATTCCTACTCTACATGTAATGTAATCCAAGAAACCTTCACCCTGTTTTCTCTGTAATTAAATGCTATGTACTTTAGTTATGTCTCGTATTAATTAGTGTCTAGGGACGAACTTAATATCATATTATTCCTGTCTAGAATGAAATCGACTTTTTGTAGATATTGCGCGTTCAGCTGACCCCGTGTTAGCTGATCTTGATCTTGTAGCTCAACAGAGCAGAATATCAAACATATTTTATTTTCGGAATCACTTTTCTTTTTGATAAAATCACATAATTATTTTCATTTCTGTTATTAAATTCTTCATATCAGACAGCAAATGTACGTTGCTAAGAGTTTAAAATCGTTTTTATAATATATATTTGATCAAAAATTAAAGTTGATCCTGATTTTAGTGAACATCATTTTTGAGCCTGATCCTGAAATATCAGGCTCAAGTTCATCTTGAATCTGAAAATCAGGCTCAACTTGTTTTGTGAACACAGGGCCAGTTCTGATAAGATCGACTGCTCCAGCGTTTCTGTATCAAACAATATATAAATGTGTAATTTTCTGTTTTTGAAACAACAATTACAAACGAAGATCAAAATTAAATGAAGAGAAATTTGTACGGCATATATAATATTTAATAGTTTAAATCGGACTGCTATTATGTAAATAAAATAGACATATGTATTGTTTACTCGTGGCGTGTACGTCAATGACTGGTTATTTTACCTCTGGGAGCCAGGGCATCTGAATAATCTCAGCAAGTGTCAAATTACAATCAATATAGCGTATTTTTATACAAAATGAATTCCTTTACATCGTGTTTAAACACGCGGCTGCTTTTAAACTGCTTTAAGTGTTTTAAACGTGTTTCTGGATAATTTGTATCCATTGTTTCATTATGTAAGCTTTGAGAAACTGGGTTCGTGTGTCAATGGGTTGTGTATAATTATTGTTTGCGACCTTTGTTGTCCAACAATCTTTTAGAAACTTGATGTATTCGATTGTGTACGTTTAATGTGCACTATTGTTGTAGCGTGGATGCTTTTTAATGCCAAACAAGAACGAACATACGAAGGATAATCCAAAATAACATAGACATCTTTAAAAAAAATTCGACATGTAATTATTTCATAGAAAAAAACAACATATAAGGTGATACTCAATAACAAAGCATATAAGTTTAGTTTAGTGATATCCAAATGGACACGGAATTTGATTAAATACGAACTGTACTAAGACGTAAATTTGCTGATCGTATAATTTATGCAGTTTAAATTACCGTTTAAAGAATGTATATCGTATTACCCTTCAAGAAAATAGCGTATAGTAAAATCGATATTCCCTACTAATAAAACATAATGAGCTATGTTATAATGTTCATTTTATCTGGCGTTTGCAATGCCTTATTTTGGAATAGTGGTTTGATATTGGTTACAAAACGTCATGAAACAGTGAGTTGTATTTCAGCAATGATATTCCCATTACGCCACGTTTCCAAGCTACGACCTCGAAACCAAAAGTTTGTCACGCTAACCACTGGGCCAGTATATTATGTGGTGTAAGTGAGATTTGCATTGTTGCACCGATATCTTTTTGTAACACACGGGGTTTCATATGTATAGCTACAGCTGACAAGCTAAATTACGCATTGTGGAGCTAGTGTTGTGCTGTATTATACTGTTAGAGGATCGAGTGCCTTTGATTGTATGTCTTATTTCCATCCAAACAGCTCAACATCAAAGTTTGGTGGATCGGGATCAAGTGACAACTTCCATACACATGTCAGAAAGTGGTTCCGCTTGGCATTTTCACAAAATGGCTCTGAAAACGGTGGGAGTATACAAGAGTTTGGCATCTTCCTCTTTGCTTTTCATCCAATGTTCGTCTTCACAACTCCGTAGCGTATATCAGACATGCTGTTTGCCCCCTTTCCATAGGACCAAACGATGTAAGCGGTGGCTTTTGTTACTACTTCATCACAGTTACTCGTACAATCATATTTAATCCAAAAGTTTAATTTCTGTACCCTTTTCTAATTGCTAATACCGGTCAGTCTCGCAATGGTGTCGCATTCTGTAAGTGCATGGGCAGCGAGCAAACTTGTTTTGATTGGTTGGGGTTTTGCTTCAGTTGCCCCGATATTGATTATCGTCCGTTCACCGCTAGTAAACTTTATCAACATCATTGTAGTCAATTTAGTCAGGGAACAGAAGTGAAGGAGGAGAATATAATTAATATTGTGTAATAATTCAAAACATTAACAGTGTTATATAGGCATACAGATATTATTTGAGAATATGTGCGAATCATGTGCGAATTTTGTCAATGCATTGTTAGTTAAATAAAAGGCTTCATTATGTTGTTATATATTTAAATTAGGGATGTCAACGCATATGGATATCCGAATATGTTAGTATCAGATAACAAATATCGATTTTCTAGTAGTCATACAGACGCCCTTGCTGTATTATGTATAAAGTATAAAGATAAGCCTAACACAGCTTTAGGCCACTTCAGACTTTACAGGAGGTCCCCCCCCCCCCATCGTACTGCGGATCTGTCATAAACACATCTCTCGGTTGGTACACTATAATCATAAAACAAAAGGTAACGGTACAACTTAAAAGATTGTCTTGTCTAATCAGTTTGCTTCCAATTATTACTAGCATATAGCAGTAAGCCTTAGGTTTGCACCAATTATAAGTTTAATTGGGGGTATATTTAATTTGAAATGCATAACAAACATTGCATGCGACACAAAAACAAACAAAACACGTAATTTACTAACAAAATCCAATAGTTTACATTGCATATCCTTTTTTGAATAATCTGAAATCTGAAACTATTTTGTTTTCTAGATACAGGTATCGTAATATAGATGTGTCTGATGTGCTCTGAAATATGCAACTTTAACAAGCGCAAGAGTCTAGCCTCTATTGCCGATCTATATGTTTATCCGCATAGTATCCGTATATTACATACGATTATCCGTAATAGTTGAAAAGTCAAGTTGCAAACTAGGTTTATAAAAGTCACAATAGGTTAATATACAGCTTACATGCAAATAAAATACAATTGTCCAATTTATCACGATTGAAACAGATAAACATATATTTTTCACACTTAAGTGGCCATTTTGGATTTAAAACTTGCCCATAAATTATTTAATAATACATATACATTAAAAACACACATTTAATTTGTTAAAATACAACTTACATGCAAATGAAATACAATTGTCCAATTTACCACCGTTGAAACAGTTAAAAATACACTTCTCATACTCAAGCGGCCATTTTGGATTTAAAACCTGCCTATAAATACTTTTGAGAATACAAATACACTAAAAACACACATACTATTAGTTAAAATACAACTTACATGCAAATGAAATACAACTGTCCAATTAACCACCGTTGAAACAGTTAAAAATACATGTATCACACATTTTTTGTCGGCCATTTTGAATTAAAAACCTGCCTTTAAATACTTTTGAGAATACAAATACCTTAAAAACACAACAACTATTAGTTAAATTTCAACTAACATGCAAATAAAATGCAATTGTCCAATTTAATACCACATAAACAGTTAAAAATACATTTTTCATACTTTGGCGGCAATTTTGGAGGCAATTTTGGCGGCCATGCTGGATTTAAAACCTGTCTATAATTTTTTTTGAGAATACAAATACATTAATAACACACATATTATTAGTTAAAATACTACTTACATGCAAATAAAATGCAATTGTTCAATTTATTAGCGTTGAAAAAACAGTTAAAAATACATTTTTCTTACTTTGGCGGCCATTTTTTAGGCCATTTTGGATTTAAAACCTGCCAATAATTACTTTAAAGAATACAAATACATTAATAACACACAAACGTTTAGTTAAATTACAACTTACATGCAAATAACATGCAATTGTCCAATTTATTACCATTACAACAGTTAAAAGCACATTGTTCATACTTTGCGGCCACATTTGTAGGCCATTTTGGATTTAAAACCTGCCAATAATAACTTTTAAGAATACAAATACATTACTAACACAGATACTACTAGTTAAAATACAACTTACATGCAAATAAAATGCATTGTCCAATGTATTACTATTACAACAGTTAAAAATACATTTTCCATACTTCGGCGACCATTTTGGAGGCCATTTTGGATTTAAAACATGCCTATAAAAACTTTAGAGAATCCAAATAGATTAAAAAGACACATATTATCAATGTGTGTTATTTGAAGTATGTAAAATAACTATTAAGATGATATACTAACCCATAGACCGATTTATACTTGTAGGCGGCCATCTTGGCGGCCATCTTGGATTATTTCAAAATGCCCAAGGGTGACAAAGTGTCATACAACAGATTCTAAGAGAGGACATCTTCCTGAAAATTATGATACCAAAATATTTTGTGTGTACCCCCTCTGGCATCTGCACTAATGAACAAAGAAACCAAAATTACAGACGATGACTACCAACGAATATTGAAGGAAGATGCAATTTTGACATAGTTTATAGCCATTTGTTCCTTATTTTAAGATGCTGCTGTCAACTGTTCGGGCATTTACATTGATATCTCTGTTTACGGCGTAAGTTACCGATTTCCTTGTGAATTGACTTCAAGAGATATGTATTAACATTTTACCAGTACTACGTGGATGGTTTTTAAATTTGTGTTAGAAGTCTGTCTCGTGAAGGTTTCTTTTACCGAATTTACATTTAAAGAGAAAACATCAATTCAGTTTTTATTTCTCGAGAGAATATATTTGTTGTTCAGATCTTGCTGCAATTGATTTTATTTGAAATCATTTCCAGGTTAGCTTTAGATTAGTCAGAGAGAGTTTTGTCTTTAAGCGTAATATTTGTTTAATACCACATATTTAACTCACCAATACTTTGTTAGCACTTTGTTTGTTTAAATTCTGGCTTGTCACTTTAATTTGGTCAAACAATTTCCAACTTTGTAACAGAGGCTGATTTCCACATTGTATGCACAATGGAATGTTCATATTCATTTCATTTCAAAAATAAACAATATCGCATTATGAATATATGCCTCTATTTCATAGAAAAATATGTTTCTTCATTTGTTATTGAACTTAGTTCCTATCTCATTCGGGAAATTTATGTTTTAACAAAGGTAAAGCTTGTTTTATCTTCTGGATAAAAACAGACTCATCAATTCTTTAATTCATGTCACATCCTTCGTTACAAGAATATATATTTCACACATTATACTGCCTTTTAGTTTATATTATTTGATGTCCAAATGAAATGCGGTCTATCTGCTGAGCAATTAATCGCACTTGATCAATACGCTTCTTAATTATTAAATTCAACTCGTTTCTGATCAGACGAGTGTATTGGTCTCGTGCTTGTAAAGTCAACATTACGATGTTTATAGTAACACCCCAATGTTGTGCATTTTGTCTACGTCATTTGAAATGTGTTGCAATATATATACATGTGGTTTTAGAACAGAGAAAGATCAAGAGCAATATAGCAGGATGCTGTATCCTGTATCCTTTTTGGTTCCCACAGTGTCAAATTTAAAACACCAAATGCCAGTGTTGCAAGGACTTGTTGCGTCATACGTAGATAATATTATTGAATTCTTTGCACACAACGCAGATCATGACTGACATTATTTCAAATATGATTAATGTTACTGTGCTTAAAATGAGAAAGCAAAATGCCAACATATACACACCATTTATCACAGTATATATTGGTTCTTATTAATCGAAATAAAGAATCATGTGTAAACGCAGGATGATACAAACAACAAAAACATCCCCGTCTTTTTCAACGATCCAAAACGTTTCTTTTTCAATATTTGACGTTTTAACGGTAAGTAACCTAATGTTAGCATGATTGTTTAGATGTTCACTTGATGAACATGCAACGACATGTATTCTGTTTGCATATTTGACGTTGAAATAACATTGAAACTGAAGAACGGTAAGTAACCTACTGTTAGCATAATTGTTTAGATATTCACTTGACGAACATGCAATGACAGGACTACTTCATGCCATGTGTGTCTAATTCGATAAAAAAATAATATTTAAAGCTGATTTCAAACAGATTTATATTTTGGTGTAAGTTGAGACAAAAAACGTAAATATATTTTGTTTATATTTATTATTGTGTAAATAGCTTCATCTTTGTTATTTCATGATAAGCTATTATTTTTGTACTGCTATTTAAACATACTCTTTCCCTTATTACCTAATTCGTTGCATGCTGAATAAGTAAAACTATATAAACATATCCAGGAAGAGCATATTATCAAATATATTGCTAATTGGCACGTGAGTGATTATCTAGACTTTTCTTAAAAATGCACTCCAGAAGGAAATATATCGTTAAGGTGTGTACTAATTTCCAAAATTGTTTCTAGCCGACAACTTAGCTTCTTCTATAAGCATCCATTCAGGTTACGGATGATTTTAATGTCTATGCTTGCAACAACGTACACTTTGTTCGTGTAATATATGACGTGATAATATGTCATATATTTCCTTGTCCTCAAGGTCAATATCAATACTAACGCAAATGAAAACAAAAACACACCAATAACCCATAGAACAGCATCTAGCAACCACAGTATAATTCTATTTTAATGATAATACATGATTGCAGAAAATTTGATCGCCATCACATCTTTTGCAAGTTGGTACTGAACAAAAGAAACTAAAACCAACATGTTGTTACTCACTTTAGCATAGTTTTGGTACGATATGGACAACGGTTGTAGCTAAAACGAGTTTAAGTGCTACGCCTCAACAGATCGTTGAATCATATTATTAACAGCGTACGATACCGTGTCTTACAAAACATTTTACCACGTTTTACCACAGTTGATTCGGTACATATATAAATGTTATCCAGATGTTGCTTCGTGACCAAAACAAGTTAGTATTGACGCAATTGAGACATATCATATTCGCTTTATGTGAGGTGTTGTCGATTATTTTGCCTGAAATATTTGTTAAAGATTCTGTTTTCATTTAACAACTTGCACAAATGTGATTAAAATAGTATTCACTTAGTTACGCAATATGCCAATTAAATTAATATAAAGTACGTTGACAATAAGCACGCATTTAAAGTCAGTGCTATGCACTTTTAGTTAATGTTTAATAAATTAGACCAACCTTAACTGCCAATAGTTTCTTTGTTGTCGCAGAATGAACTCGATGGAACGAGAAATTGCAAGTACAGACGTTTTGATTTTTTATGCATTAATATTTATTATTCATGCACAGATATACCAGTGCAAGAAGAACATTAACCTTCAATACAACAACATTGTTATATTTGGCACCTGGATATACATTATTTTTTTGTTATATAATATATAAATAGACGCTGTCCTATTGGTCACGACAGCCATCGGTGACCGAATATAAATGTCATGTAGCATGGCCTAAACTCAGGCCTTATGGGCTAAACATAAATTTGTGGATATCCTAAAATATTACTCGGCTCGGCAAACATAGCAACAGAAATCAGAACTCTTACCAAAATTCATGTCATATGGGCTAAAATAGATTTGTGGAATTTCTCTTTGGTTCCGGACATGCTAATCGAAAATGGTAACAGTGAAACCAGCACAGCGTTCTTTCCTGTTTACGAACAACAATGACGTCATTTGGTTGATTTTCGTGACGATATTTTATGTGTTTCGTTTGATTAAGTAGGTTATTTCTCGAATTTATCAGAATTTGGTGAGATAAATAGAATAACAGATCGGCGTTGGGTTACAGTAAGTTTATCTGCTCGGTGATTTAAAACAATTTGTTGACTAGATGGCCATTGGACATGGTCTGATGATAACTGGGTAAAACTCGCTAACGCCTCACCCAGTGAACATCAGACCATGTCCAATGGCCTTCTAGTCAATAACTGTATAATGTTGCAGAATAAAAATAACTTTACCATAATACAAAGAATACAACATAAAAATACAACATGTACGATAGTGCTGAACCCGATTGTAAAATATAGTAGTAAATATATAGTGTATATATTGTCGTTGTGATCTGCTAGCGCAATCGTGGTTTATTTCCTACCCATCGGAACACCGATTTATTGTTGATCAGCTGAAAATTAAAGTAAATTCAAAATTAATTATTTAAATAACATTTGCTGAACAGTTTGGGACAATCAATAAAAAGGCATTCATCAGAGTTTTCAAAGTAAATATTTAACTAAACTGGAATCAATCTGATTATAATTTAACTTGTCACGAGTCAGGATCAAATGACACATTGAAACATTTGTCTTTGAAAACAAGGATGCCAGTAATGTTCTTTTTTGGAGATGAGGATGACTTAGACTTTAAAGAATTAAGTGTTTTTGTGACTTAAATTTATTTGATCATAAACTTACACTGACAAGACCTATATGTAAATGAACCAACACACGTGATTATACATCTTTATTGGTAGTGTGTAATATATACAAAAGCGACCTCCTGAAAAGCACATTTTTTTAGACTATACAATAGTCTCCCCCTGAAATTAATACTTCCATTAGGCTTCATTGAATTCCAGCCAGTCATTACTGACTTTTTATAATATATTCCATTTGTTGCAATACTCGAAGCCTTACAACTGTTAGAACATGTTTTATTGAGAACATTTTGAGAATATGCACACATGTTACTGGTACTGGAACTTCCCATAACAGCTCTAAGCCTGCTCTGGAAGCAAAGGTCGTGTTGTATAGTATTTGGAGCAATTATCAAATGCCCATAAATGTAGCAGCCCATGAGATTTTTACCCCAATTGCGGCCTGCCTCGTTTCGAGAAAACTGACCTCAAAGTTGCGGCACGTGATTTTTATGAGAAAGTCAGGACTATGATTAAGATATTTTCAAACAATTGTTTAAATCTTGAAACTGTCAACGAAAAATATGATTTATTGGGTTATTTGTATAAACATTGTATTTTTTGCTATGATTTATTGTTTGGTTGCCATAGCGACCATCTCTGTATTATTTTTATTTTTGTCCGAAACATTTGAAAATTCAAAGTTCGTTATCTGGGATAGGCTGTCCAGTAAATATATATATTATAAATAATTTGTCCTCATCATGCTAGGTTCTGTATTGTATGCATGACAAACATTAAAATCAGTGTGAAATGTTAAAATTTGTCTTTATGGTGGTGTTACTTATACTGCTCATTCTTGCTCAAAACGCATGATTGCGAAAAAAGGAAGCCATTTCCAGTTTCTACACATATCAGAGTATTCAAAACTGCCAATAACTCATTTTCGTCCAGATACCGCATTTTGGCCAAAAATCTCATGGGCCTACGCAAATATGCACAAGTCATCCACACTCTACATCTTGACCATATATACATTTTCTGTTAGTTTTGTTGGTTCCTGAATATGGTGTCTGCAAAATAGGATTGTAAACTAACATTTACCTCATAAAGATAATTGTCGAAGAAGTTGTTTGCTTATGTTTTAATTTAATTTTTCACTTAGCAACTTTGCAGCATTTTTTGTAAATTCATAAACAAAAAGAAAATGTTAAATTGGATTTAATGCTTTATGGCGAGTTTCTGTTACAATCAAATAATCTAAATAATCGGGAATTAGAACGCGTGTTTTCCAAATTAGTTTTTCATCGATGGGGTCGAAATGTATTATGTTAAAGTTCATATCTGTCAAAAGTAATTATGGAAACAGTATAGAGCCAATAATAACAATTCCGATAATAACAATAATAAGCAATGATTTATGTTTGGTAATCAATCCAACAATAACACACTATGTTTGAGTGGAATTATCTATATTACCATCGTTCATTGCACTATTCATAGGTGTGCCCACCATTATTAATACGTATATCGTCTAGTATTTGACTAAACAATTAAGTTCATTGATTGAACCACATTCATGTTTGTTTCCCTTTAAACAGAAAAAAAATGTTTAGGGTGAACATGTTTTCAGCATAGTACACTGCTGTCAAACGTACTATCGTACTCATATTGTGGATATTGGTGACGCCGTTAGAGTGATACTGCCAGATCCATATCTCTCTTATGAGGTTTCATTGGCGCTGAGTAATGAGGCCTGTTACACGATGTTTGTGATCCTTAGCCAAGTTAGATTGAAGTACAAAGCTCACGTACCGAGACATATATAATAGACATACTTTTGTTGACGACAAAGTGTGTAGGGATGTACCTGCACAGTGGCATACAGCCACCATCACCACCAACGCTACCAACACCACAACAACAATAACTACTACTCTATTACTTAATCTTCCACCTTCACCACCCTCTTATACAGCACGAATTGTTTCGGCACTGGAATGGTAAACAATGTTTGAATGATCACACATAACACGATGCTAGCAGCAAGAAGGTTATATTCATACAACACTCAATTAATTTACCAGAAATGCTGTCAACATGTACAAACAATGTACATACGACTCGTTAATTATTGGCTGTAGTTGGCCCGAGCGATGGCAGACAGGTTTGATTACTAGTGGCACTAAAAGCGACACGCGATTAAGTACTGTCCATTTATGCTGCAATATATTGTTGTGCAAATATGATAAACCAAAGATGTTTTTTACGTATTAAGTTAATAAAATGTATTATAAAGCACATATTTTATTTTATAATAAACATCGCAAACAAATTTTGACACACTTTATTAATGTACCTATATTTTAAATGTTTGAATTATGTGCGCCATTAGGAAATTAACAAAAACATCTTTATTACGTACAATACCGTCAAAATAGCTGAATTAAGTCGGCAAAATACTTGTTATTGAACGGTGTCAATTAAACATGAACTTTTTTTTAGTCAGTCAATACATTAACCTTGGAAACCATCTTTCTCCACATTAAACGATGTTTTCGGTCATGTACGACAAGATTTAGTCTGTGCAAATAGCTTAAGTAATATACAAATGAAACTGCACGATAATGTGCCTTCGATGCACAACTGGCTCTGTATTTTCGTTGAAACTCAACTAATAAAAAACAATTACTTTGAGGCTTCAATGTGCGATCAATAAATACTTTCAGACCATGAATCATTTATTTCCAAGAAAGAGAGACAGATGCCGTGACAAAATAGAAATTGTGCTCATGTGTAGGCTTCGAACTGGCACAAAGCATGAAAGCGTTTGTCATTTGTTTTACTACTGGACACGCATAAACGACATAAATACTTGACACAACGAATGACACTGTGCTTTTAAAACTGTCAAAATAAATGTGACAACGTTCGTGTTGTGTTGAACATGTAGTATTACAAACTGGTTTCACGTGACACACATATGGATCAATGTTGTCGTAGTTTTCAAATAAAATCAAACAATACGCAATATTGTTTTAATAATGAGCACATTTAAGCACATTTTAACGTCACCATAACATGTTTGTCATATCTCAATTATTTTAGTCACATTCTACATAGTCTTAGTTTTATAGAAACATTGACCGCTGACGTCATTCAATACACTGTTTCTACCCGCTAATCATAATTTATGGAATTTTAAACTAGTAATTTTAAGGTCGTATAAAATCAATATTCGTGCAGAAAATAAATACTGACGTAAAGTTTACTAATCAAAACTCGTAACGCATCACATATTCAACGCTCCTTTTAATACATAACAAAGATAGTTACATACAGTTACAGGTAATCAAAACACAATATAGTCATATGCAAACATGTTTAAATAGTAATAATACATATTGTTACTAAAAATAGTAACAATTTGACGTCGATTACGGGCCGTTACGCGGCTCCGCTGAGCCGATATAATATAATTGGCCGCGGCCGATTTTTCGATAATCGAAGAGAATTCGATCGCGCGACGTCACCGACAACGAATGGCGTATTTAAAAATCAAACGGTTAAATCCGAAAATGCAAACAGAATATTAACGGAAGTTTGTAGTTAAATTGATTAAATATATAGAGGATATATATAGCCTATGCATCTTTGAGTTTGAGAAAAATAATCGCCGAACAAACTTGAACAGATCGGAAACTTTTACTGAACCTCAATTTCAATCCATTGCTTCCAACAATAAAACTCCAACAATAATGTAAGCACTTCAATTCCGTTTTCTTGTATCCATAAGCCTTAATTTTTAACAATCATGATATTAATTGCATGTGAACCATTCTGACAAGAAACACGATTTACAAAATCGCAATGACTGGTCAGAACGTTTGATTTCATTCCGATTCAAAGTCTCAAAATATATTATTTATCCAACTGACACATTCATCATTCAGAATTCGTCCATGCACGATTTATTAAACTAATTGTAATGTATTTTACTAAAAATAAAAGCAAACACGACATAATCGTTGTCAAAAAAAAACTGAGAGTCCAGCGAAAACTGGTTTGTTTCGTCATTGTCTTTCTGTTTATAAATTACGTCATTCGTTGCAATTACGTCACGTATTGCGTATTTAGTTGAATGTTAAATAACAGTACGGAAAGTTTGTTTAGTGTTTTTGTTAACATTTTATGTAATAAAGAAAGCAACATTATAATACATATTATCCTGTCACAAGAAAAGAATCATGTTGCTTTCTTTATTACACAAAATGTTAACAAAAACACTAAACAAACTTTCCGTACTTTTATTTAACATTCAACTAAATACGCTTTTCTTGTGACAGGATAATATGTATTATAAACGATAATATACGGCAGAGCTGTCCCGGGCGTCTATAATCGGCCCTAGCCGTATAACGGCCCTCGGGCCAAAGGCCCTCGGGCCGTTATATCGGCAGCGGGCCGATTATAGATGCCCCGCCCAGCTCTGCCGTATATTATTGTCTAAATATTGCGCCGCACAGTGTACACAGTGAGGTATGGCCCAATAACACACACAAAGGACATAATAAAAAAATCACACATTTCAATAGCGGTTATGTCTCCCTCTTGCATTCAGTACCACAGTGCATCTCCTACGCATGGAAAGAACAAAGGTGGTCACCATGCCCACATAATTGGTGACCAATCTTGTTTTCTCCATGGTTTACCTTTGTATAAAAAGGAGCTTTGAGTATGTGATGCGTTAGGAGTTTTGATTCGTATATAATATTTATTAATCCAAAATTTAGTCATTTAGCTAATTAGCAGGAAAATGCAGTGTGAATACTGAAATAATGGTAATATGACATTGAACACTGACTTTATTGAAATTCGTTTATAATGTTCCAACATGATATTGGCATATAGGAAACACGATCGTAAGTTAAACTTTTATAGAAGTATTTGTTGTTTTGTGTGTGTGTGCATTTTTGGCGGCTAAATGAGGTTGCGTGACCAAAGCATAAATGCACTAATGCGTTCAACATAACTATGACGTTATTTTATAAGCATTGAGTCGTGAACACGTTTAATAAAATTTCACACCTCATGCGTGACTTGAATGCGTAAGGACACTATATTGTATCATGAGAATTGGATTAAATAACATTATTGAACCGAACTACAACTCCAATGAAAATACACACGGATAAACCTACCCCGAGCGAATAAAAATAACTACGTCTGATGAATATAAATGTATGAAACCTTAACCAATTTATTCTTTATCAAATTATATACCGGTACTTTTATTTATGTCTTCGATTAAGTAGTGTCTTTTCTAGAGCGAAATTATGACCTGCAATTTCTGTCTAGCTTAAGAACGCTCTTTGCGTATGTATGTCGCGTGTGGACGGTTCGATATAGTGTTTCAGTATATCGGTTCACAACAAGAAGACTATTTGATTCTAAACATAAAGTTTTACATTTTAAAAAATTATTTCAAAGGAAAAGAAAATTCAAATGGCGATATATGTAGAGAATATTAGGTTAGTGTCTAAGTGTACTTGAATTTATCCGACGAGTTAAAGAAAGGTTTACACGGCGAGGCTTGCCGAGCCGTGTAAGCCTTTCGGAGACGAGTCGGATAAATTCAAGTACACAAACACACTAACCTAATATTCTATTTATCCTACCATATGTTTATTTATTTATTTTATGTTTAACAACACACTATTAACGTTTAATTATTTGAAACAATACTCAAAAAAACGCATTAAATTTACTGAATCTAACCTTGCGTAGTAATATTGTAAGGCCCTGGAGTATGCACTACCTTGTTTATTATTTACAAGTTCATAATGTAAAGTAAAAAATCACTCATCCATCACACTCTCCCATTAAAAAGATGATGGTTGAAGTGTTTTAGTGTTATATGAACTGATGTTAGTCATTTAAACATGTTTTATCTAATGATGACGAACATAACTTGGATTCTAAAACTTACTGTCAATGTCCGAACTGCAAGGATGCTAGCCCAACCGTCATCTTGCAGTGATTCTAATGGTTATATTCATATCCAAGTGATTTAACATTGCATATTTATAATAATATGACTACAAGTTACTTTAAGACACTATTCATTGTCGTTAAATGTTCATATGTATTGTTATTTGCCTAAATTTCGCCATTCCTAAAAGCTGCGGCATCATTTCGGATATTTTGTTCCCGAAATATTTCTTCTCTGTCATAACTGTAAATTTGTTTAGGTCAGAGAGAAGTATATTTGTTTATTGTTAAATGCAGAATCTTTTGTTTATCTATATATGCTATAAATTGTTATTGTTAGTTAAAATATTAATGTTATCGTTGAACATTTGCCGCTACAGAACTATTTTTAGGATTTAGGATTCCTAAATGCATTTGATTGGTTGTTGTAATCCTAAGTCATTTTGATTGGTTGGTGCTCCTAATCCTAATCCTAAATTGCTGTGCGACAGGTATAAATAGCGCAGATAAACAAGCATTCGGCATCTTTCAAGATCACCAAAGTCAGATCTGTCACGGTCACCAGTCAGATCTTTCATGATCACCAAAGTCAGATCCATGGTTTAGATCATATTATTAGATCTTCATTCAACATTCCCATGATGGTAAGCTTAATCTTTAATCGAAATTAGCACAGTATAGATCTTACAGTAAGCTTCTTAAGCTCTACCGAAATGAGTTATATGAAATCCAGAGAGCTCAAAAGTATATCAGCGCTATTTTAACTGTTCATTTATACATGATAGTAAATTGCTGTATACGTGCATGATGCTCAAATATATGCAACGATTAAATATATGATGAAACAGAAACCGGTTGTTTTGGAATAATTCGTAGTTGCCTTGTTGCCATCCTGAACAGAATAGAACTATAGTATACCAAATATGGCGGTATGCTACAATTGGTGTCAGAAGTGCGGCAAATTTTATTAACATAATCTGCCGAGTGATCGTTATCCACGTCTAGAAAAGGAAATAAAACAAAACAGAAAACAAATACATTATTAGTCAATAAGAAGACGGATTGTAGACGTCATAATTAAATGAGCTAATATATATTAACAGGTTAGACTCTAGACTTTCATTATGTCCTCACCAGACCCAGAAATATCGTTTGATAGACAGAGCGTTTTAAGTGACCACTCTTCACCGAATGCTGTTGATGAAATCAATTCTGAACATGCGGTAGAAGAAACCCCAGAAAATAGACAACATCCTGCTGAAATGCACAGAAATAAACAAACAATAACCCGTTTAGGAGTTATATTCCAGAATGCAGAAAACATGATGATAATCCACACACCCCAATGTATAATGTGCCAATACAACAATCTCTCATGAAACCCGACATTTACGATGGTACCAAGTGCTATGAGCAATACATGTCCCATTTTGACGACTGTGCCGAACTCTCCAACTGGGATTGTAGAACGAAGGTCCTAGTATTAGCAAGCAGTCTCCGTGGCGCAGCTCGTAACTATTACATGAGCTTATCAGAAGCAGAACGTCGTGACTTTGAAACACTGACGTCGAGGCTGTCTCAGCGGTTTGGTAGTAGCAAACATCAAAATTTGTGGTTGTCAAAATTTGAGAACCGAAGGCGCATGCGTGGCGAAACCATTGCTTCTTTAGCCGATGATATAAGGCAGTTAGCACAAAAGGCATATGCAGACCTTGACACAAGCGCAGTTGAGCGACTCGCACTTAATCAATTATACAAACAAATTTCGAGTGATATGCACTGCCGTTGCATCGATAACAACTGCCATACAGTCAACGACGCCGTCAGCGTCGTAGAACGGTACGAAGCTATTCTCTGCAATTCCCAGCCAACCCATGTCCGTGCTTTAGACGTCCATGATAAAACACAGCCTGATTCACAAATTGTGTCTGCCGTTCAACGTCTTGAGGCGCGAATAGAGCGCATTGAAAAGGCATGTTCCCCCGGTTCCCCTGTTTCAAGGCCAGTGCCGAACAGGTCACAACGTACCTGTTTCGGGTGCAACTCGCCGTCGCATTTATGGAGATATTGTCCACAAAACGTCAACAGTACGCTGGCACCTAACGATCAGCGCAAATTTATACGTTCCGGCTCACGACCTGGTCAAGAAAACAGAACTTATAATGACTTCCGTTCCCCTAATGCCCGTCCTTTGTCCCAACCCCCTGATGTTCCCGCTCGTTCTACCCCCTACCAATCAAATTTGGAAAACTAATTGTAGCTGGTGCTGAGGGTCAAGTGTCAGCGAAATCACTTGAAAGACCCATTTACTGTTATGATGTTCCTGTTGTTGACATTCATACTGCTCGTTCTGGTGCAGATGTTAGTAAATATGATAATGGTTTTTATGCTACTGGCACAATTTTTAATCATCATTGTAATTTCTTAATTGATTGTGGAGCAACAACGTCGTTGCTTTCCAGCAGAAAGTTTTCTGAGTTGCAGAAAGTGCATGACATATCGTTATTGCCGGTGCAGCAAACGTTCCACACAGTAAATGGTGAAAATATGAACGTTCTTGGCAGAATGCAGTTGACTATTGATTTGAGTTCAATTTTGTTTGTTGTTCAATTTATTGTGTGTGATATTGAATCTGATTGTATTATTGGCCAAGATTTTCTTCACGAATATGTAGATAGTATTAACTATCGACGTTCATGTCTTACTGTTGGCAGTAAAACCATACCCTTGTGGATGGGCGGCACTGCATTACAAATTTGTAGGGTTGAGGTGCGTAATACCACTAAAATTCCTGCACATTCCCGTGCATGGATTTCGGTCCGCATACCGTTTTCAGAACATTTGGGACCAACAGGTTTTATTGAGCCTTCTTTCGAATTAATTGGTAAAAGTGGAGTTTGTGCTGTTGGTGGCATTGTTGATGTAACAGCTACCGATACGCTGGTTAGCGTTGTTAATTTTGGCTCAGAACCTGCTACATTATATGCAAAAACAGCGTTGGGTACGTGCGAGTCCTACGAAGAGTGCCCCGAAGGTCAACGCATTGCTCGAGTTACAGAAAACGAGCCCTGCCAATCACTTCCACAACATTTGACGGAACTTTTTGAACGCAGTGCAGTACATCTGAACGAGTCTCAAAAAGTAGATTTTAGCAAACTTTTTTGTAAATACAGTGATGTGTTCTCCTCTTCTTCCGAGGACATTGGTCGTACTAATTTAGTGCAGCACTCCATCAATACAGGAAATGCAGCTCCTATCAGACAACCACCCCGTCGGTTACCACTTGGTAAAAGGGCTATCGAAAAGGAGGAGCTGTCCAAAATGTTAGACAGAGGCATAATTGAGCCATCTAACAGTGCGTGGGCGTCACCAGTTGTGTTGGTAACCAAGAAAGATGGTACACCGCGATTTTGCATTGATTATAGGCGGCTTAACGATGTCACAGTAAAGGACGCCTACCCTCTGCCTAGAGTTGATGACTGCATAGACGCACTAAGTGGCGCTAAATTCTTCTCGTCAATGGACCTCAACAGCGGCTACTGGCAGGTTGCCATGAAAGAAAGTGACAAGGAGAAGACCGCATTTGCAACGTCCATGGGATTGTACCAGTTCACAGTGATGAGTTTTGGTTTGGCTAATGCTCCTTCTACGTTTGAGAGGCTGATGGAGAATGTTCTTAGAGGTCTTCAATGGGAAGAATGTCTCCTGTACATGGACGATATTATCTCTCCATGTTCCACAATTTTAGATGGGCTACTCAGGTTAGAGAATATTTTCAAGCGCCTGCAACAAGCTAATTTAAAGCTTAAACCATTAAAATGTATTTTCTTTCAAAAGAAGTGAAGTTCTTAGGACATATTGTGTTCGAGACTGGTATCCAAACTGACCCTGCAAAGATCACAGCTGTGAAAGACTGGCCAACACCCAAAACTGCAAAAGAAGTCAAAAGTTTCTTGGGACTCTGTTCCTATTACAGACGTTTTGTTAAAGGTTTTGCCGCTATTGCAAAACCACTTCACAAGGTTTCCGACAAGTCAGTAAAATTTGTATGGACGCCCGAATGCGAATGTGCATTTCAAGCTTTGAAATCTGCTCTTACTTCATCTCCTATACTTGGTTATCCAATACCAGGAGCAAAGTTTATTCTTGATACTGATGCTAGTGATGTTGCCACTGGTGCTGTCCTTTCTCAACTACAAAATGATGTTGAAGTAGTCATTGCTTATCACAGCAAGTCCCTCAATGATCATGAACGCTCATACTGCGTTACACGCAAAGAACTTCTGGCTGTTGTTCAAGCACTAAAATCATTTCACTCATATCTCTATGGTCAGCCGATCCTTTTGAGGACAGATAATGCTGCTGTCAGTTGGATGCGAAATCTTAAGAATCCGACTGGTCAGGTTGCACGCTGGTTGGAAGAACTTGGTACGTACGATTTGACAGTCACCCATCGGGCAGGTCTCACACACAGAAATGCAGACGCATTGTCACGCTCCCCATGCTCAAAGTGTGCTAAACAGCAAAGCGGAAATCTTGAACAAGATTCCAAAAGTGTACAAACACCAGTGGACACAATAAACAGATCAACTGATGTTTCGAGCGATCAACAACCTGTTCCAGCCAGAGTTGTTAAACAAGCTCCAGATTCGGATAACGTTCCGTTTAAGCCCATTATGGCTAACCTTCCCAACTGGTCAGCTGACAGCATTAAAGATGAGCAACGTTGTGACCCAGACCTTCAAGTTATTATGCAATTCATGCAACAGTCAGAAGTACGACCACAATGGCAAACAGTCAGCGACAAGTCTTCTACAGTTAAAACACTGTGGCGCATGTGGGATCGATTGAGCATATTGCAAGGTCTCCTTTGTCGTACTTGGTTTGAGAATGATGATCAATTTCAGACTCAGATTATTGTCCCAACAAATAGATACAATGATGTTGTTCATTGTTTCCATGATATACCCTCAGGTGGTCATCTAGGTGCTGACAAGACACTGGCCAAAGTGCGTCAAACTTTCTACTGGCCAGGCATAAAAGAATATGTTGAAAAATATTGTCTCCAGTGTACAAAATGTGCAGCTCGTAAAACAAACAAACCAATGAAGTCACCTCTTGGAAACTCAGTTGTATTGGCTCCACTTGAACGTGTTGCTGTGGATATTTATGGGCCACTTCCAAGATCTGAATCTGGCAATTCATATGTTCTTGTCATATGTGACTGTTTTACACGTTGGACCGAAGCTGTCGCACTGCCCAATCAAGCGGCACAAACGGTTGCAAAGGCTTTTGTTGATACTTATGTATCCCGCTTTGGGGTTCCTTTGTCCATTCACTCAGACCAAGGTAGCAATTTCACATCCTCCTTGTTCAATGATATGTGTACCCTGCTACAGATAAAACACACAACTTCAACTGCTCTCCATCCACAATCGAATGGCATGGTTGAACGTTTCAATCGCACACTTGGGACTATGTTGACAATGTACTGTTCCTCGAATCAAAGGTCTTGGGATACTTTTCTTCCCCAGGTTATGATGGCGTACCGCTCATCTGTTAACTCCAGTACTGGACAAACACCAAACCGGATGGTTTTCGGTCGAGACATTGTCTTGCCTTTACAAGCATGTATTGGTCTGCCACCCCAGTGCGATGAATCGGATCAACCTGAAACATATGTAACAAAACTTCAGGATAATCTCATAACAATTCACAATTTGGCAAGAAAAGTTCTTAGCAACAAAATTCAGTATCGCAAGCGTCACTATGACTTACATGCAAAAGCTAGACTTTTTAACACCGGTGACCCAGTATGGTTGCATGACACAACACGCCGTCCGGGTATATGCAGTAAACTGTCCCCTCAATGGAAAGGCCCATATGTCATCACTAAAAAAGTAGACGATCTTGTATATATGGTCAAGAAGTCAGCTATGGCAGAAGCAAAAGCAATACATGTTGACAGACTGATGATATACAAAGGCATTCATTTACCTAAATGGGTACAGACTTTTAAATCCACTGTCAAAGTAGAACTGTAAATCACACTGAAACAGTATGTTGACGTCTACACACGCACAAAGAATTTTTTTTTATTAACAGTATGTTAATTGATGCCTACACACCTTCATTACAAAGAATTTGTATTTTAAATTATTAGAAGCCCCTAGTATATCACTGTCTGCATCGAAGTATGATAAATAGTTACAAAATGGACAAATAAGTCATACAAGTACCTATTCATGGTAGCAGAGTTTAGTGCAAGGTGGTCACATAAAGCTGATGTACATATTTTATATGAAGAAGGCGCGCGCAATTGAGAGCTCTCTGGAGATAATGAAGTTGGCCTGATCACCCAGCTGCGATTTATCCCGTGTTGATTGTTGTTTCTGCTAGACATCAGATGTGCACCATACTTTGTATCTACCAGTGCTTAGACGAGACTTTGTATGTTTCAGAGTTCACCAAAGGTACCAGATGACGATGTGCTATGTCCGTTCTGTGTGTCCGAGAAGACGCGTGAGTTCAAGAGAGTGGGCGATCTTCGGCACCATGTAAAAACAAAGCACCCCGTTGAAATGGAGAATGCACCGAGGGGCCTATTTTCTTCCAAGACATGTTTCTACTTTTCTGTTAATCCTATACAATACGCCAAGCTCCATGATGTAGACAGTGAAATATCTCCGGAGGCCCAATATGCCAGGTACCTCATGGCCAAGTGGTCCACAGGCAGAACACCGGGGATCGAGGAAAGAACTTCCAAGTGGGAAGAAGCCATGAACAAAACTCCCCGTCAGCTGAAACGCAAAGCGACCGACTCCCTATTTCTCTTGTCAATAATCATCACTCTCGACTCAATCAAGGCCTTTGCGGAATCCGTTTCCGGCATTTTCCAAGTCCGTCTTGCTCGAAACATATTTACTGACCGCCGCGCCATGGACAATCTCAAGAGACGACAGTTCCTGGTAAAAAATGCAGTTGAACCAACCGGCCGGTGGTTACCAGTCCAGAACAGCACTCCCATGATAGACGAATTCGCTTCTCTCCTTGGCATTAGACCATCTTACATCCATTCCATCCGAAAGAAGGACAACATCATATTCAAGGCATTCTGCATGGCCGATGATGAAGACTCCAGATCCCTCCGTTCACCTTCCCCAATTTCTCTGCACCCTGATGACACCACCAACACGACAGCATCTTCCTCCACTATCGATAACCACTTGCACCCCGACCTTCAACACCGATTCAAGAACCTTCCATCATTGATACCTCTATTACAGCACGACCAGCCACTCCCCCTACACCATGAATTCCCCGCACCTGCTCCAGCATCCCCGCTTCAAACTGGCACCTCTACTCTTCAAGACCATCAACCACCAACACCTAACTACGCACCCCCTTCACCAGTACAAGATGATCTCCACACACATGTTCCTGCATCACCACTTCAAACCGGCACCTCTACTCTTCTAGATCTTCACCCATCGACACCTAACTACGCTCCACCTACACCCCTTCAAGATGATCTCCACACACCCGTTCCTGCCTCTCCTCTTCAAAAGACTGCTCTACAAGATCTTCAACCAGCGACACCTTACTATGATCCAACTTCACTAGCGCAAGACGACTTATACGCCATTGCCACTCCAGCTGACAACACTTACAAGCCAACTCCCTCTGCCAAACTCCTCCGATTCAAGGCTAGATCCCTGCTCGTCGATGGCAACATGCCTCTCTTTCCTGCAGCCAAACGTGACTGGGCAACAGTCGACGAAGAGTCTATCGCCCTATTCCCCAATCTTTTGTGGCCCCCCGAAGAACTGGAGAAGACTCACCCCGGATCAGCGTCTTCTTGCTGTCGAATTCGCAAGCATGTATCTCACACAGAACCAAAGCAACTCATCACTTCTACTTCCAGATCGATCGTTCCTCATTCACAATTTTCACTTTCTCGTGCTCCCTGGCTCGGTAGGCTTTCCCCTGGATAACAAGGCAAAGGCCAGGATTTACACATACCAGTCTCTTCTGGACATTGCTAATGGGAAGGACCAGTCCCCTGTTACTCATCAAGAAGAACTTCTAAAGGCCCTCACTCCTCTCTCCAAGACATCATCACCTCTCCTAGATCTCATCAGCCACATCCCTGTAAGGATTTGAAGATAACAACTTTGAAGTGTAATTCCAGGTGAACATTCTCAGAATGGACTGTGCTTGTAATTAATGTTAATCTAAGTAATTAAATTTAGTAAATTTGTGAACCGTCAATTCATTTATCCAAAATAATTAAGTGCGCACACATCAATTTACTGTGATTGACATTTTAGTATTAACTACTAACATTAAACTTGCGTTGACGGACATTTAAGTTTTAACATTGAACATTAAGTTTGAAAATCAAAATGATGAACATTTACTGTGAAAATATGAACATTATGAAACGGACTTTCACAAGTGATATTTGAACAGTGTTTGATGGAGTTTTATGTGTAATATTTTACACATGGACTTTTTACGTGTAATATTGAACAGTGTTTCATGGACTTTTTGAAAGTGTGTGTTGAATAATGAACATTGAAGTCTTGAAAAGTGCTTACCAAGTGAACTGTGTTGTAACATTACCTGAAAACTGTGAAGGAGCAGCCGCGTCCTGAAATCAGCACTTTCATGAACTGAAGCATTAATGAAATGAATTTTATTATAATACATGAAATATTTTGTTGTTTATTGTTAACTATGCAATGCTTACTTTTTGATGTATTCTCTTACTGTTGTTCATGTACAAAACTTCAGGAGAAGTTTATCTTTTTAAGGTAGGGGAAATGTAAGGCCCTGGAGTATGCACTACCTTGTTTATTATTTACAAGTTCATAATGTAAAGTAAAAAATCACTCATCCATCACACTCTCCCATTAAAAAGATGATGGTTGAAGTGTTTTAGTGTTATATGAACTGATGTTAGTCATTTAAACATGTTTTATCTAATGATGACGAACATAACTTGGATTCTAAAACTTACTGTCAATGTCCGAACTGCAAGGATGCTAGCCCAACCGTCATCTTGCAGTGATTCTAATGGTTATATTCATATCCAAGTGATTTAACATTGCATATTTATAATAATATGACTACAAGTTACTTTAAGACACTATTCATTGTCGTTAAATGTTCATATGTATTGTTATTTGCCTAAATTTCGCCATTCCTAAAAGAACTATTTAGCTGCGGCATCATTTCGGATATTTTGTTCCCGAAATATTTCTTCTCTGTCATAACTGTAAATTTGTTTAGGTCAGAGAGAAGTATATTTGTTTATTGTTAAATGCAGAATCTTTTGTTTATCTATATATGCTATAAATTGTTATTGTTAGTTAAAATATTAATGTTATCGTTGAACATTTGCCGCTACAGAACTATTTTTAGGATTTAGGATTCCTAAATGCATTTGATTGGTTGTTGTAATCCTAAGTCATTTTGATTGGTTGGTGCTCCTAATCCTAATCCTAAATTGCTGTGCGACAGGTATAAATAGCGCAGATAAACAAGCATTCGGCATCTTTCAAGATCACCAAAGTCAGATCTGTCACGGTCACCAGTCAGATCTTTCATGATCACCAAAGTCAGATCCATGGTTTAGATCATATTATTAGATCTTCATTCAACATTCCCATGATGGTAAGCTTAATCTTTAATCGAAATTAGCACAGTATAGATCTTACAGTAAGCTTCTTAAGCTCTTCCGAAATGAGTTATATGAAATCCAGAGAGCTCAAAAGTATATCAGCGCTATTTTAACTGTTCATTTATACATGATAGTAAATTGCTGTATACGTGCATGATGCTCAAATATATGCAACGATTAAATATATGATGAAACAAAAACCGGTTGTTTTGGAATAATTCGTAGTTGCCTTGTTGCCATCCTGAACAGAATAGAACTATAGTATACCAAATATGGCGGTATGCTACAATATGGAATATATATGGAATATATTCATGATGTTTCCGCCACTCGAAATAGTCCGAAACAATTCAATGCAAAACGCAGTGTAACAAGATAAAATATCGCCATATGCTTCGTTTCAAATATGTTCACCATGCCAAATGCTACACACTACAGTAGATAAAAGAAGGTTTTATTCAAATGCAAGTCCGTGTTTCGACCAAACTGTTCAACAACAAAAGACTAAAATGGCTGGCAATTTTAACTTTGCAAAAGTGTATATACAGGATTTGTCTTCGTCGAGATGTTTATTATATACCATTTATATTATCTTTCAAAATATACAAACAACTCGTGTGACTCAATTATTCCAGAATGACACAGCATAAAATTAAAAATGAAATACACCTTACTCACCCGATTTTTTCATTGATAAAAACGTCGTGTAGTCCAGTTTTACAGAGGTTCTAGCTTCCATAGTGAGTTGTTAATCCGCACATGGCATGATCGATAAAGGTGCAAACATAATCCTTCAATTCCTTTTAAAACAGTTGGTGTAAGCGAGTAATTCTTTGTGGATAGACTTTCTTTGATCAACCAACAAAGAAACGGTTTATTCATCAAAGAAATAACCCTTTATGTAAATTTCCTTTCAAAAGTAAACTAATCGAAGACTGCATCCAAATTACTAGATCTAACACCTTATGATGGCAACTCTGTTCTCCACCCACAACAATCCAGCTCGGAATACACTCGACTTATAGAAAATTGAAATGGAATTAATCTCACCGGTTCCATTCGAGCCATATGTTCCATGGATACACTTTTTGATATAAATCTTATTATCATAATCCATCCAAAAAACACAGACACACTAAAGATTGTAATCTGATTGCTCTTTTTAAATTCCAACACTGTGTAAACTTAAAACTCAACTGAATGACGTAAAACATTTGATTTCGTCATTACGCGCGCACGCGAATTTTGGCGAGTTATTTCAAACCGAAACTACCTGTATTGTGTCGATAGCTAACTGTTATTGATTCTTTTTCCTCTACAAATGTGTTACTATTTAATTTATTGTAATGTAGTATTTATTGTAAGGTATATAATAAAATGTAATTACTGAATGTTTAGTGTCTTATTTCCACCAATAGATGAACTGTTAAATATCGCCCCATTTCGTAACCTTTAAAATTACTTGTTTATGACGTCACTCACATTTCTGGTCAAAGTAGTCCGTCAAAAGTATATTCATGAGGGTGTCAGATAAACCTTGCCTGTCGGATAAAGCAAAAGTTTATCTGACAGGTAGAGTTTCCTTCTATAAAATCATTTAGTGGTAGGATAAATACAAGTTATGTCGGTTGTATTGTATTTGTATTAGGCTAATATTTTGCAAGTTACGATAAATATGTGTGTGTCATAAATATTTGTGTGTCATATATGTGTGTGACTCGTATCGCGTAAAACACTCAAAACGGCTATATCTTAATACCGATATGAGTAAGGCGTTGACATTTAGAACTTCAGAAGTCAATATAGAAATATAAGAACTATTTAATATTGCGTTTAAATGCAATTTGTTGTACATGAAACCATTATTTAGTTATAGTACTTTTATTATAAACATTTGCACTTATCAAAACTAAAGAGTCATCTGATAAATACCTATACTGTTTGCTTACAGATTATCAGAGAAACATTTGACAATTGTTATTTAATTGTGTCTACATTGTCGCAGCACAATACTTTTACAAAATGACTTAAATTTGGTAAAACATACATTATTCTGATTTTTGCAGTTACAATATGCGATTATATGCAATAGAAAAAAATCATTGAACAAAGAAACAATTACGGAAGGTTTATAAAAATGATGAATAATGAAGGAACATGCGATTTTGGCATAGCTCATGGCCATTTTGTTTCCTGGTTATCACAGCGTTGCCAACACTCTGAGCATTTAGTCAGAGGACGACTTAAGTTACAAATGCCCATGTGTTTCGTCTTTAAGAGACGTACGTAAGTGTTCGGAGTTCAAAACCAAGTTCTATTATCTGTCTTGTGGAGGTTTCTTATAGCTTATTTGCATTTTAAGCGGAATTAAGAGGAAAAACTAAGTTTTTTTTATTACGTAAGGTATGGGAACAAATTATGCTTGTGTTGTATTGTGTGTGTTTCACATCCACCGCCTCATACATACAAACACACGTCAGACGTTTTTAGATCTTATTATAGCCATGTTTTTATTTTGCAATACGTACCACATCGAGGCTTACTTCAAAAAAGGCTCAATCTTTATTACAGTATATAACTTACAAATACTTCGTGTCAGGCAAGTAAATCGGTGTGTTTCCCTCCGTGGTACATTCGTAATATTGCCTATTACTAGAGTTCATTTTCTCTTCTGGTATAAAAAGCATTTAGCAATGTCAGACATGCATTTTATGGTTATTTCTAGTATCCTATGTGTGTTTGGAACATTTGTGTGCATTTCTTTGGAGGTTAACTTTGAAGACGAGCGTTTGGGGTGTGTTTACTATGGCATGGGGCTTTTGTCGAATATGACTGCCGAAACCCATTTTTCTACCGATGTCTGCATTCTGGTGAGATGCATTTTGTTAGAAGTAACATGCCAAATCTTTTTATTGCAATTTTTGGAAGATGACAGATTCTTCTTTAAACTGATACCAAGCTTGCACAGTCTTAATTCTGAAAATTCGCCGTTTTATAATAGGACCATATGGGAATTGGGTTTACTGTTATCTAACCTTGAATTATCACCCCCCCCCAAAAAAAAAAAAAAAGAAAGAAGTGAAAGTAGCTTTTTATAATAAACATGCTATACAGCGTTAAACACTAACTACTAATTTTATTTAACAGAAATATATTCTACGATCAGTATTAAGTTTATATTGGTCTGATCAATGTTATCAATAATTTCTTGAAACAACTTTTCATACGCGGGATTATTTTGTGCGTATGCACATTTCGACTATCGGGGCGAAATAATGCGGTTAACTACAGAGATTCAACGAGTGACGTCATCCTCTTTGTTTAGAATGCACTTACATGTGCATCAGGCATAAAGATGTATGCAGAATGGAACATTCATATTATTTTTATTTTGAAACTAAACATCACATTATGCATACATGACGCTATCATATAGGAAAATGTTTTAAGTACTGAGTCTTCTCATACTTTGAGCCATAAATCGTTTCCACTTCCTGGAAATGAATGTTTTTGACAAAGTAAAAGCTTATGAATATGTATTTTCAAACTATGACACATTAATATAAATAATTATTGACTCAAAATGTTATACAGATACAGATTAACTGTTTTGATGTCGTCATTACATGTCAAATACACATCTGTAAAAGTAAAATGAGCGTTCGTTTGTGAGAAGGTCAAGGTGATTTCACCATTATTATGGAGTTTATATTTGGCGCGTACGCAACAGTTACTGCTAGGTAAGTAATAGACTTCAAGTCTGGTTGTCACATGCCTTAACTCTGAAGAACAAAAGTAAATTAAAGTAAACATTCAATGTTGATGTCTCCTTTTATAATACCAATGCAATGGCATGTATCGATCAATGACAGATTCAGTGTGCATTTTGGGTAATTGTTTCAATAATACAAATATTGTTTTATTTAAGCATACTGTGTACCTTCCAACCACTATATAGTATTTGTTGAAATCTGTATCTGTAAAAAATATCAGTTATCCAACCGCATTGTAACGAACACGTTAAGTAATTGGACTATTTTTCCCAATTAAATTGTACTGTAAAAAGAAAGCTGTCGACAAGGCGTGTATTGATTCCGAGGTTGATTCTAATCATCAACTAAAGCTTCTTACAGGTGCATTCGTTAAAATTAAGATTGTTATTTCCAGGAAAACTAACGGAAGATTTTTATTTCATAAAAAAATGTTCTGACCTTATAACAAAACATTTCTCTGTACAAATATAGCGGATTTCGTTAGAATGTTAACCTAACTGTAATCCCTTTTCTTTAGGTCATCTGAATATATCGTTAACAACACACAACTTTTCTTTAATTATTCCTACACACAGCATTGCATATTATGGTAAAACGAAATTGAATTATTGCTGGATGTTTTGGTTATTACGTTTTGTTTTGCTATGCGATAAAAGTAGGCAGCCAAAACAAAACAGAAAACACAATAAACTTAAATTAAATTTAGTAGACAAAACGAAAACTTGGTATTGGCGTCTTGAACATAGTTTTGGAACGATCTGAGGAGGCTATGAGGATACAAGTCTTTTAGTGTCTGGAACACTACAAATCTTATTATTTTTATAATGTACATACATATCTGAACTTTTTTGGAAAATTTTAATAGCTTTTACCGTTTTGATAGTCAGATATTGTCTGTTAATTACCATACCCCCTATTCTGCTAAAAACGTCAAGAAATGAAAAGGTATTAACACATTTACAAGTCAAATACTTTATTAACATATCATAAAGTATATATAAATATATATTTCTGGATAGAATATTCCACACAGATCATGAAAACAATAACAAAAACATTCAGCAATACATGTTTTGGTAGAGGTAGGTACTAATATTGATGTACATCTTTGTCGTCAATGATAATTTTCCTGTAATTAATTTTTAAGCCGTACACAAATTGTGCTATGACAGGTTTATGGATGCATGGCCTGAATTAAAAACTTTATGAAATTTATTCCTGGAATATATACAACAAAATGAGGGCAAAATAAAAACACTTTACTACAAAAAACTTGAAAAATGTAGACATTTTATAACCTTACCCCTTAAAAATTTAAGCAGATTTTTTGCACAAAAAAAATAAAAAAATAAAATTCTCAATACTTAACAAGGATGCTACTATTAAACTTTCAGGCATAATAGATACAGACATAAGTAACATATATCAAGTTACATAACCTAAAATTACATGTAATATTAAAGTAGAAGCCCTTCACAACATTAGAATTCCATGACAAAATGTTTCCGACAGGACTCAAAGCGATTATCAAAATGAGAAATGTATTAACACAATATACATAACTGTAATCAATATATATCAAAGCCTGTACTATTAAACATTGCATCATAGCTAAAATATTCATTTAGAGACAGATCCAGAGTGAAAGAACCGTGCTCCACTATGCTCCTTTTTAGTCAACCCTCTTTACCCCAGCGGTAAAGCTGGGCTGGTCAACAAATAAGTAGCTTTTTTTTGAAATTCAGTGTATTATTGCAATTGACCAGTTGCAAAATCATAGATCGCTCCACCTTTCTGTTTGTCTAAGGTTGTTTGTCCAAGGATGTAAAGTACATTGATTGGATTATGCAACCATGTGCTATTGAAATATAAACCCATAATTGGTCAACTCAATTCTTGATTGACAAGTCGCAACTGGTCAATTGTTCAAAGACAAATGCACAGACCTTAAAAACCTTAATAAAAAGCATCAAATTGATAAATACATAGGATTTACTAAATTATTAGAATATGTAAAAATCCATTTCAACAGCAACGATGACTTTTTTTAAAGGAGTAAACTCTGTACAATAATATGTAAATATTTAGGGTCACTAAATCTCGACATATTATTGTACGGAGTTTACTGCTTTTTAAAAAATTCACACAGTTTCGGAATAACATTTTCGAATGTCCTTTTTGTGTTTGTAACACGGGGCTGTCCATTCTTAGTTTTACATGTAAAAATATTCAAATAAACCATCTTCCCCTTCACGTTTGTAAATCACATCAAGGTGGTGGAGACATAACCCGGAGCCAGCTATGTTCTCCGCTGTAGGACTCTTGATCACCCCAGAATAGACCAAGGGGTGAAGCGAATCAATATTTTTGGCCTTCTGGTAGTTGAATATATGCTGGTGGAGCACGGCTTTTGGCGAAAATGAAAATGTTATAAGCTGGTTACTAGAAATGTCTGATGCGCTAATCAGTTGTCCAAGTGACTCAACATCGGCAACAGCGTTATGGGCGTCATACGATTTTCCAAGTACCTTGGCAACCAGATCCTCCTGTTTGTAGGAAGAGGAATCTGGGTAAAAATTTTTAAATACAGGCAGACTGTCCACAAATCCCATGATAGGAAATTTCTCAGTAATCCCCATATTTGTTAGTGTTCCCATTAACACAGGAAAGTCAAACCGTCTTCCATTGTGAGCGATGAGAATAACATTAGCATATTTCCCTAACCAGTTGAAAAATTCCTCAATGGCTTCACTTATGTTACCACAGTGGACTGACTTCCCATTAACGGTCATCTCACCAGACTGTAACACCACAATTCCAGTAACCTGTTGGGCTGTTACACTAATTGGAACCTTTGGACTCACATATCGGCTGAACACGGCTCCTGAAGTTGGTTCGACTGCCGCAATCTGCGTTATATGTGGTATCTGTCTTCCACGAACTGTAAAATTATGCTATCATTATGAAATAAAATAAATATACAACATTAATATATAAAACTGTCACACATTCACAATTACTGAAATATGCAGTTTTTCCACTAAAAATGTCCATCTCTGCATTATTTAACTAGTGTGCATATATCTTGGTAAACAATTGACCACTTGAAAGAAAGCCAGATATGTTCCTTACATAAAAGAAAGGATCAAACCATTTGCATAATTGACCGGTGTAAGGATGTCTTTATGTTATAGAATGTTTATTCAGACTAACAAACAAATGACTGACTGTTTTCATTCACCATAAGAAATTGTCGATGATTACATTTCAGTGTGGTAATATAATTCATAGAATATTGTAAACAATAAAGTGGAAAACCTTACTAAGGTCTGTTGTCTCTAAGTCGAATACAATTCTTGTTGGTTGCTGTCCAAGAGGCAAATGAACAGGCTTGAAGTCCCCACGAGGAATAGCTTCTGGTAGGAGTTCAACGTCTGGCTAAGCATCATGTCCGACATCTGCAATGGAAGAGTTTGCTGCACATATAGAATGAAATTGTTTAAACCCAAGCAATAATTTATACAAAAATATATAGGATAGTACATGACAATGCTAATCTAACAGACATATTAAGCTTTTTTATTTAACTTAACTTATTGTAAAGACATGGACAGTGATAAAATATCCACTATCTGGATTTCACTTACCATTTTATTAAAGTTCCTAACACTCTTAATTTGAATATGTTATATAAAGTTACCTGATTGATAGGTTTGTCGTTCTAATGCTTCACTGGCCCCCTGTGTAATGGCCCTCTCCTGTTTCAGGATCAAACGCTGACGTTTCGCGGATGGCAACTGCATTCTCTCTTGACCCTGCCTCCTACGCTTCATTCTCCTTTCTGCATACTGAATAGTGTTACTTGCCAGGCGACAGTCCTCCTTCATTATTTACCTGAACGATACATACGGAAGATTATTTTATTATGTAAATAATGGTTTTGCAATTTCTTTATAGATTTATACAAGAATATCTACTCGTAACACTTATAAAATTACAATAATACTTATTTTATGTAGATTATTTTAAACCTGTTGTTGCTTTGTACTAATATGTTCAACGGTTTAAATAAATGCAAACAATAAAAAAGCGATATAAACTGTAACAGGTGCAAATAAACAAAAACAAACAATATGTGTAAACTCACATGTTCAAACAGGAACAGAACAACTCTTAACTTTGATGACCTGCAAAGAAAAAACATAAACATCACAATAAATAAATAAAACAATGAAGTCAGTCCGATACTTGTTTACTTTTTTATAATTATTTACTGATTATGCTCATCAGCCTAGTAATTGTGGTCATCACCTGTTATGTTAGTTAGGTTATTTATATCCCACTGCATAAAGGATCCATTATAAAACTAGCACATGATCTGTTATTTAGTTATTTTGTTAATTTACATTTTGTAACAACAGTTCACTAACTGACTTCCCTTCATAAACTAGCAATAAAACTATGAACAGGAACTAACATAATAACAGTCAAACTTTCAAACAGTTTTAACCTGTGCAATGTAGTGACGTCCCTCATTTATGAACGCTGAGGTCGCATGGACTCTAAAGTCTAGAGACTCAGAGTTTCCATAATGGAGCGACTTTGGTACTCGAAGAGTGACCTCCCGGTTGGCATGCTCACATTGTTGACTAGATCCAAGGTTAGAGTACTGCTCAGCATTGGCTATTATTAGCTTGAATAGAACATCTAGCTGAGAACGAAGAGTTTCATCTTTCAATGCAGCTTTATATGGCAGACTCCTGTGTGTGTATTTCTCGTTTGGTTTTCGTTTAAAGCCACAGAACCGAGCCTGGCAAACATAATGGTCACCAAACTGATGCGGTATTAAGGCTTTCAGATTTTCTTGCAAACTTTTTGTGTTACCTTGGGTTTTTGCGAATGTATACTTAACACATTTCTGAATATGAATTATCACACTTTTGGACAGTTTTTTGTTCTTTGACTGAAGGGCGTAAAGGTTTTTCCCAATGTTTTTTACTACATGATTACGATCAAATCTTTTCTTCACTGATAATTTCAGTTCATTCTTCAGATGAGTAATAATTGTATTGTCTCCATCGCCTTCCAGATAATCTACAGGTGTGCCTTCTTGTACTAGCTCCCTAACCCCTCTAACCCCACTAGCACTTTCCACGGAACGTGCACTTCCACTGTGATTGAAAACACATCTGTGCTTTCTCACCTTCTGGAATAGGCGATGCTTTTTCCACCACTTGCAGGTCCCACATGTTCTATGTGACACTACTGTCTTCACCACTTTCTTGCTGTACACATATTTGCTCATGAAGAAGGTATGCGCTGTTAAATACATGTATGTGAAATTGTGTTAGATTTTTACAATTACAAATGTACAAATAAAAATGGGGCAAGATGTCAACTAAATAATCAAACAAAGATAAATGTTGCATTTCAGCTGACTGAAGTGCTCAACAATACTTGATTAAGCACATTAAAACATGAACGTTGAGAATCAAAATGTAGTTGCAAAACTGAGCTGACAAAACTGATGTAATAAAAAACAGGTTGAAAACTTAGAAAGATATTATGTTGCCTCCATCCATACAAGTATAGGTGATAACACTAGTGTACTTACAAGTGAGAATATCGAAGCCCTGTTTATGCCAGGCTGTGTCAACAGCACATGACATCCCAGCTCTTGTCATGCATGGAAACCTCGAGGCGAGTTTAACACGCGTCAAAGTTTTCTAAAGACTGGATCAACTGTATGATGTGTAGCCTCTACAGGTCTGGTAATCTTGGGTACAGCCCTTGACAGGTTTTGTGGTGTAGTCAGACTAATAAAAATATGACAATCAAATGGAAACACAGTTATTTTAGTAATTGCAGTTACCAATGCTAAAATATCGAATAGAACAACAAATAGAAGTGTCAACTTTTACATGGTTTATTGCTTTTTTAGTGTTGTGTAACGATAAAACAACTGTGAGTCAACCTATATACATGTATTGGAGTTTCTAGCTGTACAGCAGAAACAAAGTTTGTGATTAAAAAGTAGCTAAGACTGCTTTTACAATTTTAGACTTAATTTATGTCAATATATCCATTGTTACATCCATTCCTACATACACTTGTTAATTTATTCAGTAGTTTCATTATATAAATGGAGCTTGCGTGGATAATGCACGAACAAGACACACACCTGTCTCCTTGAACATTTTCAAGACGCGGCGCTTGAAGACTTAATTCCGCATCATCTATATCGGTACATTCATCCTCCGACAAGCCTTCGACGTTTCGGAGCTGAATCAATGACTGCCTGCAGAAATTAACCAATACATTATATTTATATTGGAAAGAAATACAATAATGTGTATATACTGTATATGAATGAAAAAGAAATGACCAGAACGTCATCCCACAATTTATGGGTTTGACCAAAAGTGTAACAGTCTCTCACAGCAATTTGTATTCCTTTTATATAAGCATTCAAGTCTTGAACTGCATATAAACATTCAACAAGAATATCGAAAAGCTCATTGACACTTGCTTTATGCTAACACATTTTCAAGTGTGTACAGACCAACAATAAAATCCTTTATATATCTAACATATAAAACTAACCTCAATGAAGGCGATGCGTCTGGATGCACACTGACACCTAGATCCTCGTCCAGCATGTGTCCGATGACGCTAGATGCATGCTCACTTTCCTCAGCAGCAATGTCGCTGAAACGTTTTAATTGCAAGGGGCTAAAAAAAAATCCATTGACAGATAGAAATTGGGGTTTTACAAAATATATGAAGTAGACCTGTTATTAAAGTACCGGTTGTATCCCTTTTTAATACAGATTTCATCTCAATCCTCCATTTACAGATGTATTCACATAGGCAAACAAGTAAGTAAGCACTGTACATTGTACACAAACAATGTTAACTCGCTTTTAATTTTTAAATGTAAATCTGTTATTCACTTGTTGTAAATCACTTTTCATAAAATTATTTTTTGCAATTTATTTTGACATAGTTCAATAAAATATAGTATTAATTACTTGAATCCTATCTTACTTCATTTTCATAGTGAATGCTTCTGTTGCAGCACATTTTGTAGATCTGTCAGCAACTGATTCCACATGTTTGCCAGCCCGCCGCTCCATAACCTTCAGATTTTTGTTACTTATGGGTTTAATGTTCAGTGTTGACAGAAAGTTGTTCACTCTGTCAGGCCCACCGACACTGTCAATCATTGCTGTAAGTATTGTTCAATATGGCATTGATTTGAAATCAGCAAATGTTGACATGTTATTGACATGTATGATTATTACTTATAACTATAAGTTATCATGTGTTTAAAATATGTGTACAGCAGAACTGGGACCAAGTAATAATCTCTTATAATGACACCAAGAAAATGTGTTGGCAATTAAATATAGCACTCTTATAATTAAATAATATTATCGTCATCATTTTCATGTCAAAACATATATTTTCGATAATATTTAATAACTGGCAATAGTACACTGTTAAAATAACTTATTACCAAGAGTACATGTACATGCATTTACAATTAATTCATGAACTGATACTAACCTGTACCAAGCTTGGTGTTAACCACAAAATTAGGCATACCCTTTGCCTTTGATTCCTTATGCGTTTTTCCATATGGAACAATGTTGACTTCAGCACAATCAATGTTGCTACAACTTACATACAGATAACCACTGAGACCCTTCTGCAACTCGCCAACCACGCTGTCGTATGTCAGCGGAAGATGTCCTAGGCGACAAAACTTACAATATCTTAACCCCGAAAGCAGAATGTCAAATTCAACAATACGCCTGCCTTCTTTCCATCCCTCGCGCTTTACATTTTTCCCTAGATTTAACCGATGTCGTACCGAGCACTGTGGAAAGGAACAGTCTGCATCCAAACACAAGTGTGTGACCGTATGATTATGGTCTATAACGATCGTGGAGGGCGTTCATTTCTTTCGTTTTGGACACTTTTCTATCGAAAATCTACATTTTACATCGCGTCGTGCCATATTTATCAATCGACGTAATAAAAACGCTTGAATCTGTATACAAAATGCTTTAAGCGTTTTAATGATCATGAATTTCCAAGGGAACAAACTCCTATCCAACTTTCGTTTTGATTTCAGTTGAGTCATTTTAATGTTAATTTTTAGCTGTGGTAGCTTTTAAAAGCAATAATTATAAAATCTAAAATAAATGCTACAGTGTAGAATTAATAATTTATAATTTGATGAGATATTTGCGATCTATTCCGAACGCGAACGGTAAGGTACGGACGGCTACGGACTTCGTCGAGACTACACGGAAATTAACCATGGTCGTATACCTTAAACACGGTTGTGCTATTTCAACGACATACGAATAATATGTTCATTACTGTAATAAACATGTGAATGAAATTAATCTAAAGTACGTTGACAATAAACACGTATCAAAAGTACATACCATTGTACTTGTTATTATGTATAACATGATTTAGAGGGCCTTGAAAATCCAATAATTGCTTTCCTGAGCGCAAAATATTATTATTAAAAAAAAAGACATATTTCATAAGTTGTTGACTTTTCCTGATTTTATCATTATTTTAATCAGCAACATGGCATCTTCTGATCCCCGTGTACGTCAACTAGAACAACATGCAAAAAACCCCCAGATGAAAAGCGCTTTACATGCAATATTCCTTGAAAACTGGAAATGTGATTTCGAAAGGACTTAGCTAACAGTGAATGTTGGCTGTAACACATCAGATCTACAGAAATATGTACTCGATCTTCGACGGAAAGTCAGCGGGGACATTTGCGACCGAATCCGTGATAATCACTTGCGGAGATCTATTGAATACGGTCGTAGAAGAAAAGAAGAACTTAAGAAAGAGACGAACAATGATGATATGTTCAACATCGACGCAGACATTCATGAGAGAACAGAGAAGAAGTATGATATAATACTAGTTAAGCACGAGAAGAAGCTTCGATTTCTCAAAACAAGTATACCAATGAACGTGCTGACGCCATTATTATCTCTGATGAAGAAGATAGTACGTGTAAGAGTATTGACAAAAGTCAGTAAAAAAGCAGCCCGACTGGAAGAAAGGAACATATAAACACAAGAATCAAACATCGCAAATTCCTTCCGCGCTCAAAACTTAATCGTCTGGCAATCAACATGACACAAACCGAGACACCGGAGGTCAACATAGGATCCACCCTTTGAGCGTGCCTTCCTGAACGAAACGACGGTGGATAATCAAACATTAACAGCAAGTTCGATTGCAACAAAAAAACTGAGACGACCCCGGAAGAGAAGAAAACCTAAGCAGAAGCCACGAAGAACGGGGCGAAACAACATGTCAGATCTACAGCAAACGCTTCAAACCCTTATGAAGGTCTAAACGGACCTTCATGCAGCCACAACAACAACAGGAGCGGTGGAAGACGTCACAGACGATTCATCCGAGTCCAAGTCAAGAAGACATGAAGGAAAACCAAGCTAAGGCTTCGAAAGATACAGGCGGGAAACAAGACGGTTCTAAACCTGTCATCATTACAGCTAAGTGAAGATGATTTTTTTTCTTCTTGGGAAGGGATTGAAGTTTTGTCCGAAATCTAAGTTACATGATAGAATTAAACTTGCAGAAGATATTTAAACTTACACGTACACTTAGACTTAAAGAATTCTTTATTAACAACTCGAAAACTGACGGAAATAAATCTCAGATTATTGATAATTACAATTTTCAAGATCTGTTTTTCAATAAAACTGAATTGTCATTTACTCCTCCCACTGGCCGAGATTAATATTTGGATTTCTTCAAAAATGCTATCACTGAGGAAAGTTTGCAATCGGAGAATAAACGCAAACGATATAGAAATGTATCAAAAGTTGGATTCAATTAGACACTTATCGCAAAATAAATGGATTGTGATTCAAAAGGCAGATAAATCCAATACGACTGTTGAAATGAACACTGATGATTATACACCTGAAAAGTGACCAATATTTCGAGACATTCATAAACGACCCCACGAAAGTTGTTATACGTAATATTTCAAATTGTGTTTCAGATATTGACACCACGCATGAACTCGACACTTTTCTAGAAAACATACGTACGCCACGTTTGTATATTTTACCTAATATACACAAAATTCCGGACGGTTACTTACGTTTACAATATCCCGGAATGCCCATCGGGTCAGCATGCAATTCTCCTACCGAGAAAATTCCCAATTCTTTTTAGTTACACTGAACGTATATTCACTTTTTACGAGCATCCCTCATAATGATGGTATAACTGCATGTAGGTCCCTCTTACAATATTGTCAACATAGGCGGAATTTATCTACTGATGAAATCATCCGTCCTATGCAAGTTGTACTTCAAAATAACTACTTCAAGTTTGGGGAAGATTACTACTTACAAAAGATGGGTACAACGATTGGGGCTCCAACGTATGCATCGTTATTTATGGGGAAGCTTCAGCAGGACTTTACTAATTCAAGACACGTTCAACCATGACTATGGCTTCAAATCCTTGATGACATTTTCATGATTTGGGACCATTCATAGGAAGAATTGGAATCGTTTATCAACAAATTAAACTGTGTTCACCCAAATATCAAATTTGCTCATGCCATCAAAGAAACCCGCTTCATTCTTGGATAGTATATTGCCTTTTTACGATGGAATATAACCCGTTATTGCCAAATATTTCCGGTGCTATCCACCGATTTTGGAACGTCCTAAACATATCGAATATTGCATGTATTAAATATGTTCTTGGCAAATTTAAACCGAGTGTGGCTTGTCCGTAAAATTTGCATGACTATTTAGTTTGCTCAGATTTGAAGATGAACACTAAAGACACTTATTCCACTAATAGCTGTAACAGAAGACGTTGTTTTCATCGTATTCGCATACATACTGGGTCGGCAGTAAAAGAAAAAACATTTACATTACGGACCAATTAAAGTGTGTAAATGTCTAAATATCAGTTTAAAATGTTATCTACTTAATATCATGTAATAGATGTGATATCCAGTATGTTGGGCAAACTATGCACTTAAATGAAGGCAACCATATTATAGGCGATCTTTTCATTGATGCCAACTGGTGTTGTAAATAATAACGTTAATCGCTCATGCAAAGAAACATTCTGGATACAGAAGTTAAACGTTAAATCACTAGCTCCAGATGGCCTTAATTCCAAAATAATGTGGACAGCTTAAAGTGCATGTAAAATAAAATAATAAGTTAAGATCTAGTACTATTATATGTTTTCTTATTTTAGTTTTTTTTTATAAATATTATATTGCTGTAGGAAATATCTGTATTTCATATCCGTATTGTAGTAGACTGTCGTTTATGCTTTAAATTATGAATTTATGTAAAAATGCATACTTATTTCTAGGCGTTTTTCTTCCAAATAACGTTACGTTATTGCATGACGTCACATCCGTTGTTTAATACTCATTTGATCCTGATGAAGGCGTAAGCCGAATCTTGACAGATAAATTGCATTGACTGATTTTACTTGTTGTTGTTGTTGACTTCTTCCACAGTTATTACAAAATTGAAATACATCTCTATACACAATGCATCATAATATTGTTATTTGAACTGCATTTAATGTCTTTTAATGCGAATTTTAATTAAATTTGAGGTGATTTAATTGGAAAAGTGTACGGTCCAGGTTATATGTATATTGGTCTCAAAGAAAAGCAAATTGATTCTATGCGGTCTGCATTAAATCTTACCGTGTACGACAAAGCATAGCGATAATAAATAAAACACAGTCTACATTATTCAACGTAGATATATAGTAGTGATGGACTGATTAATCATTTAGTCAAATAATAACGGCGAACAGAGCCATGTCTTGACGACGATGATGGGACAAATTAATCGACGAAATGTGTACTTGTTTCTACTTTTTGGTGAGACTGCATTGTGTAGTAAAAAATAAACAGTTCTAAAGTTCTAAACTTTAAATATATTATAAATAAAATGCAATGCTATAGAACTGTCCTTGATAGGTTGTCATTGTGTCCAATAAAATATTTTCATGATTGTATATCCATTTTAGCACAAATTGGTTAATAAGTTAGCATAGATCATTTATGTAAAATACATTCCACAAGTAAATTATTGTATATGGGTTTATAATCGTAAAATGTATTATATTTGTATGTACATGTATTTAAATTAGTTTTGAGCCATTGTATCTTTTAAATGACATGTATAACCGACCAATCACTGCAAAGTTAAGGGGGAGGGTGCTGGTTGTTTTATTATGCACATTTTCTATTAAGGACCTTTGTAGATATTTGTAGATATTAATAAATATTTATTCTTATTAAGTCAAGCAGTTAAAAATTCATTTTTTTTGTTCTTTTAACAACAGCAATGTAAATTTAAACCGTTTTTGTTTAAATAAAACCATGTGTAGCAAAATAAATTAACAAACTTTAAAATTGGTAAAAAATGAATGGATGAACAATAAAAATCCAAATATTAAGTCATGATTATTTGATTAATCAGTCACTTTTGGCTCTGATTAATCAACGGATTTGGTGAGGACTGATTCCTGTCACTAATATATAGCTTCTACTCATGTAGCCTGATGATATTTAGACGAATGATGTGACGAAGCAAGCTAAATTGATATATTGGAGCTTTCGTTATTGACTCTTGGAAGAACACTGAAGAGGTTAATTATGTTTCATTTTGTGTGTGGTGTGAATGAAATCAAAATAAATAATATGGTTCTGCTGACTAGAATGTGAAAGTTTTTAAAATTATATTTAATACTACATTACACAAACATATTATTTAAATAGTTTAATCCTGAAAATCATATTCACCAACACAGTAGTTTGCATGTAAAATTGCATAAATACAACTATAAAACTAATCAACACCATAACTTGGACTGGATGTTGGAATATAGACAGAATACGAGTCGCTTCAAATACTAAATGATATCAACGCATTTAAAATGCTTTATTGAATTACAACCAGCGACTGCTGACAGGAATTATGCACTATTTTCTATTCGTTGCAATAACCGAAGTCCCATAACTGAAAGATCAATTATCATGGAGAACATATTGTCAATATGCTCGTACATGTATCTTCTCGGAAATGACGCTTCCCCATAATAATTCATTGGGTTTCGGAATACCTGCAAAAGATATAGCCTGAAAGCAAAATGTACACTTTTTCCCTTTACCCTATTTGCAGCAATAAACAAAGGTCCATAAATATAAGGTAGCGACCCTTTTTGGTTTATACTAATCTTCTCTAAATATTGGTAGCTCCCATACAATTTTATAGAATTCCAGTCAGTAGTTGCTGCGGAATACGTATTTAATATTCGACTGCCTTTTCCCTCATTAAGTTAATTGTTGTGGAAGTTCCACGCCTCAAGATATTTGAGAAAACGAGTTAGAGCTATGTTTAATTATATTGGTTTCTAGCGTGCTTCTTAGCTCCATAGTTTGTTTAAATCATCAACCATATTTTAAAATGTCGAACGAGATTTTAATGCTTTAAGCTAAATATTCTGTTATGATTAATTGAACCGGAATTAGTAATTTTCCTAATAATTGCATAATTGATGGTACCGATATGCTTATATGATTTATTATAAAATTACATACATATACTAAGTAAAAACGTTTTGCAACAAAAATAAAACTTGATATAGTTCAGTGAGTCATCACTGAATAAATAGCTTTTCAATACTTTTGATAATACTGGTCCTTACCTGTAAAGGCAGTTAACTATTGAATATCAATATCATTCTTGCTATAATTGTAACCCTGTTATAAAAAAAACATTCAATAAACAATTTTGTGTTTCACTTTAAGATGCATTTTATATTTGCTGACATCCTAGTTGTTGCTGAACTTATTTTACTTAGTATATTTAGAATACATTGAATGTGGGAGAAACAAGCACTCGTTTGTTAACTTAAAACCCTTGATTATTAAACAGACATGTTCTCAGACAGGCAATTACCGATATTTGTCACTAATAAAACTACTGATTAAATCAGTCAAAGCAATGCTGTAACATTTATAAGAAAATGAGAAATTGAATAATTCAATGTAAAAAATGCACTCTAACCAAGAGTAAAACAGTTTGTACGTTTTATTGCCTGTAACGCCACACATGTATTGTTTCCATTTCGGATTGTTTATATTTCCGCATGGTTTAAAGTTTCTCAGAATGTTTGTCTTTGTCGTTCCTTTGTAAAAGTTCAAAATGTTGGAATGTATTTTTCATGTGTTTTGTTTGCATTTTTAATTTGAATTTCGGATTCATTTTATATGTTTATAACATTGAATTCCATCAGAAAATATACGTAATATAATCAGATTATTAGTTGTTGCATCGCATATTACTTCTATTCATAATAGGCATACTAACATCGAACCGTCCGGCAAAGGTTAAAGGTTTATATGAAGACCAATATCTTGAATACTATCATGGTAATTTACTTGAAACTTAATATACTTCTTTACTATCAACGTCTGCACCAGGGAAAGCATCCCAATAACTATGTTTTGTTTTTTGACAGATTTATGCCCTTTAACTGAGAAATTTAATTACTTCACATCGGAAAGTTGTCCTTGTCCCGACAGTGTGTTGCATTCCTCTTTAAGGCATATGCTTCGGGGGCATATGACACATTATGTGACAAATCTTGTATATTGATAGAGAGAAGCGATCTATAATAAAATCGTTTAATTCTAATACTCTATATGTATAAGAACAATGTATAGTACAATTTTATTTTATAAAACAACACAATACGAGAGTATGCCTCTCTGTCAACAAAATGAAACGTTAGATGCGTACTCACATTTGTGTCAACTATCATATCGTTCTCTCATTGTGGGGATCGATGAGGCTGCTGGAGTGATCCTGCCAGATCCATATCTCTCTAATAAGGTTTCGTTGACGCTGAGTCGCGACTCATGTCACACGATGTTTCTGTCTTAAGAAGTTTGTCAAGCTCCAGTAAAATAACCTTCAAGTACACAGTTCATATACAGAACCATAAATGTCACTCGATTGACATTATATTGTTGATAGCGTTTGTATAACAAATCACATACATACTACTACCATTACTGCTGCTACAACTCAAACGACGACGGCGACGACCACTTCCACCACTGCTACTACTACAACTGCTAATACTTGTAATACCAATAAGGTCATCGGGTCATAAGTACTTAATTTTACGTTGCATATATTGTTCTAGGAACATCCAGGAATGTTAAACAATGTGTGAATAATGCGTTTGAACTACATTGAGCACACAACCATAACATGCCAGCATCCAAATTTTTCTCTCCGTTCAACACTCAGATAATCCACCACTGACGATGTCAATATTTACCAACAACGTATAAAAAACAACACTCGTTAAATATAGACCTGTACACATTCTACTCGATGACAAATGCATTTGGTGGTGGTCTAAATGGCTTGAAGTTTATTTGTAAACAAAATCCATGATACGCTAGGTTATGAAAATATATTAGTTTCTAGATTAGATACAATGTGTCGGTGGTTAATACGCTCGAGAAGTGTTGCCGTATCCAAGTTTATCTTTAAAATATATTTCAAGTAACCCGATTTTTTATAACAGACGTTGTTAAAATGCGAAGACACATATCATTCAAAAGTTTATAAAATGCACCTACCTACCCAATGACGAAACGTATATATGCACTATTGCTCAGTTTTACAGTAAATATATAGGACAATCGTTATTGTATTTTGTCTACATTGACACAGTACAGCACTTCTACAAATTAGAACCTACGATATTCAGTATATCTTCTGTTTTGCTGTTATGCGATTATATGCAAGAGATCTGAACTTAGTAACACACAGTTGCCGAAGATTTATAACAATGACGAATAATGAAGGAACGCGAGATATTGGCATGATTTATACCTATTCTGCTTGTTGGGTATCACTGAGTTGCCAACAGTTCGAGTATTTACATATGATCGCAAATTACAAGTGCCGTTGTGACATGTCTTTAAAAGAAACGTATATAAATGGAGTTCAATTCTCAATTCCAAGATCCAATATTTGTCTTGTGGAGGTTTCTTACAACTTATTTGCATTGAAAGAGAAAACATCACTTACGTTTTTATTACAGAAAATTTGGAGGAATATGTTTGTAGTGTCGTGTTTGTGTTTTTCAAACTTCTTGACTGTAATTGTAAAAATCTTACTGCAATGTTGTTATTTTACCTTACGTTTAGTTTCGAGGCTTACTTCAAATGACATGAAGTTGTCTGTAGGCGCATTTTTGTTTAAATAATATATGTGACTCACAAATTCTTTGTTAAAGCTTTATTATGTTTTTAATTGCGTTAATTTCATTTGAAAAAATTTATGTACAATTAAAAATTCATACATAAGCACTATTTATATAAACTCGAGTTGTCAGGATGACTGTCGTTCACGGGTTCTTACTTTGAAACAATTGGTTGGATGCTCTATTCCGATCAATATCTGTATAATTAGTTTTCTTCGACGCGTGCATACAATTAATATTCATTTTTAATGATATTCATAATTCTGTCAGGTCAGTCAATGTTCCATAGCGTTAACGTATGAAGTAGTACGCGTACCCAAAACAAAATTGTCTGACCAAACAGGGGCTATTCCCATGTGCATTAATATAACGATGTATATATAATAGAACATCAATATTCCTTTAATTTCGAAACCAAACAAAGTCAGCTTATACATACGTGGCGCTATAATAAAGGAATATATTTCCTTCATTTTTACTTACTTACAATTATTGTGACAATAACAATTCTCCGCTACAGGAAAAGGCCATTTCACAGTATAATGCTGTGTATACAAAAAAATTATTTCGATGTTTTTATGACATGTCAAATACACATTTGTTTGAAAGTAAAACGAGCCTTTGTGGGAAGGTGAAGGTGCAATACACCCTTAGTATGGAGTGTATATTCAGCGTATAAGCAACAGTTAAAAGTTTGAATGGTGAATGTTTTATGCCTAAACACGAAATAAATATAACAAATAAATAAATTAATAAAAGCATTCAATGTTGAGGTCTACTTTTATGGAAAATTTACCAAACAAGGGACTATTTGTGGGTACCACATAGGTATATTTGTAATTGTTTTAATAATACAAATATTGTTGAAACGTGTGATTTTTTTCCATATTAGTTTTAGTATTATACATATATGTTGGTTTGTTTTTACGAAAACACAACACTCAGTTTTTTTTATCTGTACTCATGAGAATATAACTTCATCATTAAAGTCTTGTTATTTCATAAGCAGTTATTGACTCATGCTTGTTTAAACAGACTGTTTACCCTCCAATGACTATTATATTCGTAAAATTATGCATTTGTAAAACATAAAACCAGAAATAAAAAATCAATGATACAAAAGTGTTGTAATGGAAAAAAAAATCAATCAAAATGTATTGTAATAAGAAAGCTATCCCTATGGTGTGTATTGCTTTCCGAGGTTGTTTCTAATCTGCAACTAAAGCTCCTTATATGTGCTTCCGTTCAGATTACGGAAGACTTTCATTTCCATGAAACTAACACAAAATATTTATTTCCAGGAAAACTTGTTCCTAAACACAAACAAGTAATTTTTCCGTCGAAAAGATTAAGTATCAATGTTGTTATACAAGTGCTCAATACAAGGATTTGTGTATTATAATGACATGTTACTGACACTGAACACTCTCAAAACAGTAGAGTGCTTAAAATGTCAATATATTGTTCAGAAAGTGATGATAAGGTATGATATAATAATTTAATCATTTATAATATAATTCTTTCTACTGGACACTCTGTGAAAACCATTGGTATATGTTATTGTGTGTGTTACTGTTTTGAGTATGGGCTAAAGCTTTTAAGCAGTGTTTCTCAAAAGCTGTAAATTAATTATATTTTATATTGTTATTTATCATGTGTTTTATTAGATACGCGTGCTAATAATTGCGTGCTTTATAAATCACAAACATATACATATATTTTAAATGTTATGCTTATACGCAGTATTTGCAATTTAGAAACAGTTGTTGCTTCGTAATTGATATATTATTCAAAGCAGTCTGTTTTACATACCGATCCGAACGTGTCAGGGCATTCGATAAAATAATAAATTAAACGCGGAAACCATCTTTCGTCACACTCAACCATGCTTCCGTTATGATCAACGCCAAGAGGTAGACAGTGCAAAGAACTCAAGTTATATAAAAAGGAAACCACGTCAAGATTACATGACAATGATGCACACTGCGTTAAAACTAAACCAATCATAAAATTTACGTTGAGGCTTCAATGTGCGATCAATTAATACTTTCAGACCATGACTCATTAACTTCCAAGAAAGAGAGACAGATGCCGTGACAAAATAGAAATTGTGCTCATTTATGGGCCGAGAACTGACATAAAACATAAAAGCGTGTGTCATTTGTTTTACTGAAGGCACACTTATTGCACATCTGTGTGGTTGTTGGACAAAACCCATAGCTACCTCATAAACCATATTAACTGCCTGATACAATGCTACACATAAACATTCGTCATATTTTTCAATTTGCCAGTTTTCAGTATGTTATTGATTTAATGAGAAATCAGTTTATTTTGTTTTCTGGACATTTAAATGTGTAAACTACTAACTGTATTTGAAGTATTATCCCACATTACCCGTTTATCTTACTGCGTGGCGCCACTTACCATTTGTTTTATGCACTTACTACGTGGATTCTCTAACTGCAGAGTGAATTCTCAAACATGATTCTTCGTCATTAACTGATTGGTTTTATATTTCATAACTATAGCTCATTACATTCCTAACATTATAACGTGTTAAACAAAAATATAGGAAATGAACCTGAAGAACTGGCGATTGCGTCGGTTCTGTATACATGTAATAATTATTTGCCGACTGGCATTGAGAAATGTATTGATTTCAAATCACACTTCCTTATCAGCACCGGATCACGCTGAGTCGCTAATAAGTAGTGTGTCTATTGATTTGGATACCGCTCAGTCGTTTCAGGATGTAGTTTCTCAAATGGAAAAATAGTGTAATTTCAATCACGAACATCAGGAAATGAAAGCAAGCCACTCTCTTCTCTTTCCCCTTAAATTTTATACGAATAGCACTGTGCTAAAACTAATCATACATTGTGTTATTGCTACGTATTTTTAAGATTTCTGTATGTCAAAACTGGCTTTTGTATGTGAAAACGTTTGATGGTATTGATTATGTAGACGCCTTATGGATTTGTGCATTTGCAGTATATGCTATCTGAAAATTATTTATTATGTAATATATTGCACCCTTATGCATTAACTGTATTTTTAATATGTTATGCAATGGTGAATTTCATAAATAAAATACTCTATCAAATCATTATTTAATTCTTACTGCAGTATATCTGCATTATATAGTGAAAGCAGCTTTTCAGCATATAGGCCAATGCGAAATCGGTTAGTTTTCGATCACATCGACAAGATTAGATGACAATGATGCACGACTGCGTTAAAACTAACGACGAGACATGATGAATAAGGAAAGCTGAGTTGTATGATTAGCTTCATTGTTATGTACCATAGACATAAATACACATGTTATCATTAATTTATAAGGCGGTGCTAAATGTGATTTTAACATGCATTAAAATCGGACTTTTACCGTCCAGGGCTCCTATTTAGAAATTTCATTTCATAAAATTCCCTGGGGTGGTATTCTGAAATATACTTAGAATTTCTGCTAAAGAATTTTCTATCTCTTAACATTTAGCTAAGATATGTATTTTCTTAGTTGTTATCTAAGAAATTTTTCATAGAAATTTGCTTCAGAAAATAACGTAATAAAACATTCTATATATTATGGAATTAGTAAGTTAAAAATAAAAACAAAGGCATTAGATCGAATAAATGTAGATTCAAGATATATGACTTTTAACATAAACATGGCAATAAATCATTTAAGTTGATGCATTTTCTGTTCTCATTATTCTCTTAAACTCTAAGATTGTTCTTATTTTTCTCAAAGTATAATACAATTATTTTAGAAATGATAGAAGATTAACTGTTTCTGTCTTTAAATGTTAGAAAGCTTTGCACCAGTCTTTTAAGTTTAGATTTGTCTTTGACACAAATTAAATACGTCATTCTTGTTGAAAAGCTGCAAACATGTTACATCAGAACATACACTTGCATGTGATTACAAATAATGTGTAAATATTATTGTGTAAACTTTCATCAATGTTTCTTCTGTGTGGTCTCTAAAGTCGACAACTTATTGGAAATTAATAAACTCATATATAAACTCAAGTAATCTCGAGTTAATCTGCTAATCTGTGCATAAGTCTTATTAAATGGTTTTATTGTAATATTTTTCATAATTTAAATATCAATATTATTACAAGATTCAGTGTTTGCGTTATATTTGTTTACTAATTTAATGATATATCACCCCTTTTCTTAAACAAGTATTTTATATTCTTAGACAAGTGTTCTCTAAGAATTGTTTGTGAAACTGTCTATGATAAAATCTAAGAAAATAATTATCTTTGCTAATGTGCTCAAGTTAAGAAAATTCTTAGAAAATTTCTTAATACAGACCAATTACACATAACAAACACACTTCTTTTGTCTAAGAAAAATCTATTTTAAGGACAATAACCGTTATTCTTAAAGTTTTTCAAGTTTTTTTAATAATAATTAGAGAAAAACTAAGAATTGCTGACATTTTTAGAAAATAATGAATATATCTTAGAAAATTTATGAAATCTTAGTGAAAAACGTGTCTTAGAAAGGTTTAGAATACCACCCCAGATGTCTGTGACGGTTTCTTGTATATGTCCTATTGCATTATTTACAAAATGATTACACTGGTAAATATTGCTAAGATGTTTCTTAGATGTTTCTTATTTACCTTTTTGTGGAGAAGGTTTATTGGAGTTTTATATGTTACCTGAAATTTTCAGTAAATTACAAATGAAGTAAAAGTTTTCCTCAACAACTTTAAAAAAAACCAACAGAGGGATTCATAAACATAAATTATATTTATTTCAGATGACTTGTGTTTATTGCAACTTCATTCGTTTCTTTTACCTTTAATGTTATAATGATATACAATATTTTATAATTGCGACTGCACTATTAACTCACTATATAATGTGGTTCTTTTCGTTAGGACCACATTTTCTGCGATGTAGGAGACATGTTCAGAGTAGATCAATACCCTTGATCACTTGTCTCTTAATTTTTGTTTGCAGTAAAGACAACAACATTTGGATATTTACTATTACTAAAACTATTTTTATAATAAAACATATAATTATCTAAAATTCAAAGATTTGCAATAATAAAATGGGCAATTTATTACAAAGTTGTACGTAATTAATATTACGACAAACTATTTTTACAAGATGCAAACTTCTTGAGAATATATTTTAAGACTAAAACAGTGCTAAATTGTTATTACATTATGTTAAACATAATATTAGAGCCATATTAAACATTATACGTGAAACCATTTTTATTGTCTGATTTTGAAGTAAATATGAAAGGAAGTGCCACATTAAATACATTACAAGCAACCATAGAATAACTGAACACTAGTAACAGCGTTAACAACTGGCAAAACGTAGATGGCAAACAAGAGTATTAAACTATGTATTAATAATTAACCTTTGTGAACAATTATTAACCCAACTGTTTAAAATACATTGCAATATTAAATAATGAAATATAACAAAACATCCATTGGGTTATCATCATCTAACTTTCGTTAAAACAAAATTGGTAGGAGACCTATTAACCTTTATGTTTTGATATATGACGATACAAATGGTTTCCGATGAAAATAAAATTTTGTCCGCACATTCTGGATTTGCTCAATTTTATTATCAAATAATACAAACAAACAGTCACACACATAATACAGCAAACTATGTATATGAAATGTGTATCAAATCTGGTTAAAAAACAGTAACCTGGTTGTGAAATGAACAGTACCGTAAGTGTGCAACAAAATATATATTGAAAGCGCCATTTTTGGATGTTTTGGTCAAGACGGACAAGATATTGCTGATCTTGTACACTGATTCTACTTTCGTTTACAATCAGTGCAGTGTTACAAAAAAGGTACCAGCTCAAATCTACAGAAAACATTAACAGTTATGTACGTAAATACTGATTAAATAAAATTCATCATATATAAATAGACGCATACAAATAAACCTTAATATTAAAAGAAACAGTCGACGAAACTGTGCCATTTCTTAAAATACGTTTTACTGTGATATACATTAGTCTAGGTATTCTTGCCCTCATTTGGCTAGGAACGTATTTGCTTAACAGCAAAACCATTAACATTGAGGACAACAGAAATGGGGTTTACATATTTTTATGAACAGTTATCTACATAATTGCGCATTTAGCGTCTCGATTTTGATTGCCTGTTAGCGAACTCAAGTTTGTTCGAGTCTGTGCAACCAACAAATCAGTTCGAATGCTCGGTCGGCGAACATTTGGAGCTATTGCACCACAGGCATCGCTCATCTTCCGCCGTATAGAAACGCTTCGTCTGCCAGAGGTAGTAACACTGGAGCTAACGTAAGATGGTGTAACCTTTCGGTGTAACGCCGGGCTCATTTCCGTTGGCAGCTTTCCCAGGCGAAAAAGGCGGAGAAATATTTCATCAATATTAGTATCCTTTTTGGCAGAAGCTTCTATGTAGTCCGACAGCGGCTGCCCAGCTATAAGTGCTAATGGCTCAGACGGATCTATCACACGTTCCTTTTCTCTGTCACATTTGTTACCAACAATGACCATGGGTGTATGTATTGTTTTGCGATTAGCAGATCCAAGTTTACATTGACTTTTGCATTCTATGATTTGTTTTCTCAGTCTTGCCACCTCGTCGAATGTTTCCCTGCTGTTGATGCTGAACACCAAAATGAACAGGTCACCTGAAATCACAGACAATCAACTTACAAAGTATTAAAACTCGAGTTATCTAACTACCAAGGCCCGTATTCACCAATCCAGTTATCTAACGACTAAGGCCCGTATTCACCAATCCAGTTATCTAACGACCAAGGCCCGTATTCACCAATCCAGTTATCTAACGACCAAGGCCCGTATTCACCAATCCAGTTATCTAACGACCAAGGCCCGTATTCACCAATCCAGTTATCTAACGACCAAGGCCCGTATTCACCAACCAATTCTTAGAGATTAGAATAAATAACAGACTTAAACTCAAGAAATAATACTTGTGCGTTAACAAATATGCTAGGTTTTAATGCTGCTTATGTCATTAATTAATCATTCTAAATAAAGAACGCTAAAATTGGTTTAAACATATTTATTCATGATATACATATGCATATACAAATATGTACACTATCATTATATGCATATACAAATATGTACACTATCATTAAAGTGGATTGACTTGGAAGCTGTTCAAAGCTTTTTGCAAGTCGTTCCACAATGCTAAAGTTAGCGTTGGTAAATACCAAGTACAATTAAAATAAAACTGGCTTTTTAGAACAGAACATTTCCACGAATGTTCTTTATTCTTAAGTCTTAAGTCCAAGAATCGGTCGGTGAATACGCGCCCATGCTTCATGAGACATTTGTGTTATTTGTGCCATAAGGTTTGCTATCATGAGCAACTTAAGACATTAATGACATTCCGTCTGTATTACTGTCAAGTACGCAGCTGAAACAATACGTTCTTGTTTGTACATGAATTTCAGCAATATGGGACTTCAACATGATAATGACATTGACGTATATTAAGTTATTCAAACAAATGATTTATACATGAAGCAAAAATAATGTAGCAAATATAGAACCAGATTTGTACACGGGTATAATAACAATTGATACTTCTGTTTTATTGAAAGTAAGTCACTAATTACGAAAGATAAAAATTACAATCGTCCTGTCACAAAAATCAAAACTGATAAAAAAATGTGTTAAATGTATTCGCTAATTATACAACTGTACAAGTAAGAGCACGTGACCTTTCAGCAATACTTAAAGAGCTGCTGAGAATATTATGCATTATTCTGTTGTTAATGAGCCCTTGCCAAATATTTTTTTTCCAATGCGCTAGGAACTAATTACTGCTGGTGTCGAAGAACTAATTACTGCTGGTGTCGAAGAACTAATTACTGCTGGTGTCGAAGAACTAATTACTGCTGGTGTCGAAGAACTAATTACTGCTGGTGTCGAAGAACTAATTACTGCTGGTGTCGAAGAACTAATTACTGCTGGTGTCGAAGAACTAATTACTGCTGGTGTCGAAGAACTAATTACTGCTGGTGTCGAAGAACTTATTACTGCTGGTGTCGAAGAACTTATTACTGCTGGTGTCGAAGAACTTATTTCTGCTGGTGTCGAAGAAACTACAGGGGCAATACAAATAAAATTAGGACAAAGCATAAATGGAATGTGTACTCTATAAAAGAGCTTGGCAAATACAAAGCTTGACATTTAAAATGCTTGCACAACACTGAGTTCTGTTAACAAACTACTTTTACAGACAACAATGCTGTGCCTTAGTGGCCAATTAACCTTTGTCGAAATGTAATATGTATACACGTATGATAGAAAACTATTTTATGTTCGGTACCCCTAAAGTGACAGGACATATATATGTTTTTGTTTTGTTTTGTAATAAACGAATTAAAAAGGCAATAATATTTGGTAATTACGAAATGTTATTTCGTAAAAACGTACTAGTATTTTGTAATTACTAAATGCTATTGCGTATTGACGCAATACTATTTCATTAAAACGCAATACTATTTTGTAATTACGAAATATATTTCGCAAAAACGTTAACAAAAATAATTCGAAATAATGTTATTTCTATACGTTTATTGTGTTTTGACGAAATAAATTTCGTCGTACTACTACGTCTGTACGAAAACGCTTTCGTAATTTCGAAAAATAAAATTCACTTTAACGAACTACTATTGCTTTTTTTATGAAATAGTATAACGTTCTTACGATCTTGCAAAATATTATTGAGTTTTTTTTACATTTCGTTATTATGATTCTGAATAAATGTGTATAATGTCGCTTTATTGGCACCGTGCTTATGCAGAAAATAAGTTGTTAATAAGAGGGTATGTCATTTACTGTAACAGTTACAATGTACAAATAAAAAAGCTTATATAAGGTATTTACTTATAACATTATTAAGAAAATACTTTTTTTATTTCGTATTTTCTTTATGATGTTTTGCGATTACTCATAAAGTTAATGGTAAAATATAATCGTGTGTTTATTATAGCAATATTTAACCTAACAATGCATATATAAATCAATTTATGTATTTAGTACATAACCCTAGTTCTGACAATTTACTAATGAGGCTCGTTAATGGTAGACAATATTATTCTTTAAAAGCAATAGTATTATGACATTAATAAAACACAATAAAATGACATTCAAATATAAGTTGAGTTCTAGGGAAACACATTCCCTTTGTGGTTAAGACCGGCTTTTATTCAGAAACTTATCCGAATATTGGACAGAAAATTTCCCTTGATGCATATAAAATTATGACATTTTATACTAATTGCAATGATTGACGTGGCCGCAATTTCTCAACTCTCAGATGATCAATAAGTCTAATGCTAAATGTTAATACTGTCACATTCTGGAAACATAATCGTAATATCAAACTGTGATTACATTAGCCCCAAGATGGGCGATTAGATCTTGGTTGTCAATAATTGTTTCTGTCGAAGTTTCGTTCTGAGTATTCCTTTTACGACGCCCATGGCGTCTACAGACTAACACGAACGCTGCTTATCTTGATTTCGTTCTCCTTGAAACATTTCTTTCTGTCTAGGATTTCCTTACACTTTGTCCTATTCCAGTATGGCTGAACTAAAAAGGATAGTCACTGTGTAGATATGCTGATCGTGCAAAACGAGGATAATGAAACCGATCATAATGGTTTTAATACTAATGATAACGACTATGTCGGTGATTATGACGACGCCAAAGACGGTGACAATGATGATGCTGATGCCACTTTCCCTTAAATACGCATACAACGCGCTATTATGTACTCGTACATATATTATACGTATTCATTCTTATCCATATATATAAAATTAGAAAATATGATGCTTGTTAGTAGCTTTTTAAAAAAGCTATGTATAATCACTGTAAGAATAAGGTCGATACATTATATTTTATTCATCAGTAACCTGTATGTATAATACACGTGGAAACCTCAGAGAAAATATTCATTGGATAGAACCGTGGTTTATATAATGTTTGGACAATAACACGAACATTAAATCTCTCACCACTTTTGATTAGTCGACATTTCGTGACCAAAGTCTGGATTTGTTCTCCTTTCTAGAAAGGTCAATTGACCAAATAAAGTGGGTCAGTACAATACATTTTCAGATTAAACATTATTCTTATATCTCGGTAGCTTTTATACTGCCTTTTCGGAAGGATAACTTCGGGACGGAATCGATCCAGACCCTAAAATTCAGCTGCGTCCCATTTACTTAATATAACTATCATTTACATAAACACGCTATGTGGTATGTTGGAGCAGTGGTCTAGTGTTAGGACGCTGGCTTTGGAATCGTGAGGTCCTTGGTTCGAATCCCGCCCAGACCAATGAAATTTTTCTGAGCAGAAAATTTATCACACGATTGCTCCTGTCCACCCAGGTGTATAAATGGATACCTGTGAGGGAAATAAGCCAATGTGCCGTGGCTGCATACTGCGCCGAGTGTTAACGGAAAACTTATGACCCAGTGATCGGGAGGTAACTGTTAAAGTCTGCTTAAGATGTATATTGGAGCAGACTATAAACCGAACCTTTACCTTTACCTTTAACAGTCTATTGCATATCTAATTCAATTTTATAATTATGTATCTGGCCAATGACCCCATGAACGTTTAGTTTCTGTGTTATTTTATATATTTCTATAAAAAAAAATACCATTCTTCGAATTTTCCGTCTTGATAATAATGTTCGATTTTGTAATTTGTGATCGTTTAAATTATCGTGGCATTAGGCTCTCCAGTCTGCGACAAAACTTCACAATTCAATTAAATAATATGCATACAAGATAATGAAATCGATACAAACACAATTAAAAAAGAAGCGGAAATGATATAAATCTAGCTTTAGGGGAAATTTTTTTAAAATTAAAACGAGTATTAAAAACTATGTTTTTTTATTCATATTGAGTTTAATTTAGTACAAGATTGCTATAAACAAATATATTTTATATATTCATTTTGATAGCAATTATGTTCCAGTAGGACATTTATTATACTATATTAACAAATTGTGTGATATTGAACAAACACTACATTTATTTAATAAGACGTATCGATAGATCGATTTTCTAAAACCAATGTCATTTTATTAGATTATTTCTAAAATGTGTATTAATTGAACACGAATATTCACTGAAGCTGTTTAACCAATATATCTGGGGCTAGGTTACCCGCACAGCGGGTATATGGTTACATGAACCATCCATATGATTTCAAAGCCCCTACTTCTATACAAGTTCATGAACCTAATAAACATGTATGCTACATTATTGTATTTAAAGCATTTTATTACGCTATAAGATCATACAGTCTTCTGTACCAACGAATACCGTTGTAAAAGCATTTAGAACTAATTTAAAATGTTAATGCCAGTATCAGACCCAATGGACTTGAAATATTTACGTTAAAAACAAATTACAGTATAAAACAATTCCTGAAAAAGAAATAATAGCTGACAAAGTAAAATGAGGACGAACGATACTATAAATGAGGATATATAACATAACAACTATGTGACCAGTTTAAATTGCTACAGTCTTCCGAATGGATAATGTATAGTATTAACTATGTCTCTAGAGGCTTAATTTAAATTGTATGGCAACTGCGTGCTCTTGGTCAGGGCGAACATTGTTTTTCATTTCATCTTTAAACAATTTATCCCCATTTCAACTAGCAGAATTGTTTTAAGCTATTATTTGCAACGTTATTATTGGTTTGATTTGGTCCGAATGCTAAACTATTGAATATTCTCATTGTATAATGGCCACGCGTTTAAATCGATTGACTATTGCTCAACTCGTATACAGTTACGGTTGCATTCAATAAGTGGTCCATATTTGCATGCAGGCGTAGTTTTACAGGTATGTATATCATTGTAATTGTTTAGTTACAGTGGTAGTTCCCCGTGTACTACATTGTATTGATCAAATTTTGAATGGCAACATTGAATTTCAGTGTAACAGAATCGACTGTCCTGGTGCTGGACAGATCACATACGAAATTCGTTAACAGCTACATGCAACTTTGAAAAAAAACTTTTAACACTCCCTGCAAGTACATAAAATACCATGCAACAGAAGTGTTCACAAAAATATCTGTCAACAGTGCATGTCCATGACCATAGAAAATTTGTCAAGAAACATACCTGTAATAAACGACAGCCTTCGCATGGCGGGAAATGGATGATTTCCAGACGTATCCAAGATGTCCAGCCGATATGCCTCGCCTTTGATCTTGTAGACCTTTCGATGAAAGTCCTCAATGGTTGGCGTATAGTTCTCATCGTACTTATTGTTCAGAAATCTTGACACAATTGCCGTCTTTCCCACCTTGCTCGAGCCCAACACAACAAGCCGTCTGCAATTCTCTTCTGGTGCGTTTTCGCCCTGTTCCAGCAGCGCCATTCCGTGCAAGGTCGGTGCAGCGGATGCCCAGCATAAGCACTTCGTGGATACTGTATCGGAGCTGTCGTCTGCGTACGAGAAATTCCACGGTCGGCTGCAAAATGACATGGTGTTCATAACGTCGCTGACTAGTGTGTTCTTGAGGTATATATTGATTATTTTCTATAGAGTTGTTTGTAACTAATCTTGCTGCGGGTAAGCGATGTTTGTAATGGCCACAGAGCCGTAGAAGTAATTAAGACACTGGCGCTGATTTCTGATACGTTCTCCTCTAACCGCTTCTATAAAACGGTAAATTGCTTATTGCGTCAAGGCATCTTGCTTATCAGAAATAGAGTTTATGCTAGAACTGGAATCCTTACACTGAAGACAAAATGCATACCAAAAATCCTAATTTCTTATTTGCCTACAAACTCGGCGCAGACAAGATTCTGCCTTCAAAATGCGAATTCCGTCAAAATGAGAAAATCTGGCTTAAGTTAAACAACACCAGCATTGGTCTGAACTCACTAAGGTTTGTTTTAATAGCACTTTTTTTTAAATATAGAGTTCTCACTTTTCCGCTTAGAAATAAAAGGCCTAATTAAAACCATATTTCTCTTCATAAAAAATAAATAAACAGAAGTTCAATTGCCCAAAGACATTACATTGCCTAAATCCGTTTTAAACACAGTTAGCGGAACATAACCAACTACACAAAGGGATGGAAATTTTCTCTGTTAGCGTTCACTCTATTGGCGCGAATTTTACAAATATTTACGTTACGATAGCAACCGCGTTCGCGTGTGAATTGCTATCTGATAGTCATTAAAACCAGTCTAGTAGAAATATCTGAATTGCTGTCCTTGTATTTTCCAGACACAGCTTGGCGACTCATATCGTGGTGCCATCGCGGTGATCATTGTGTGCTTAAATACTTTAATACCATTATCGAACGGGCATTAATTTCTTGGGAAAAATCTGGGAAATGTCATCCAAATAATGGTCATACGAAACTCTGTATGACTTCCCATAAAAATGAAAGCGGACCATTATTTGGTCATGGGCCGATGGGCCGATGGACAAGTAATTACTGACAAGGATATAATTGTCCGGTCTTACACAATAAAACTGTTGTTTCGGATTGATAATGTGCAAACGTGATTTCAGCTCTCGAACAATGCGGAATAATAATGCCATGCATTTGTTACCAATATTAATTATTCAGGCAAATCAGTGGCAATGCCCATCTTATTGAGACTGGTTCTATGCTAGTAAATAAAACGCAAGAAACAGATTGACACAATAAACGATGGTAAAAGCCATCATTATTTATTATCTTCATGTGGAGCCTTCGTTGCAATATGTCCAATTGTTACAAAGCTTGAATTAACGAACACACTAAGTACATCATTGTTTTTAAGACTAAATGACTCTTTAGTGACTAAGTAAGCATCAGGTTTTAGAGATAGAATTGAACAATGAATTAATTATAAATAACAAAAACAAATCGTCCTAACCACTGTGACAATGAACCCAATTTTTCTGTCCTTGGTTGGTCCTTGGTCGCAGTATATAAATCTTTATTAAACATCGAACGCAAACTAATGTAATCTATATTTATCTTTGCTTTCTTAAACAATATTATTAAACGTGCATCATTTCTAATACCGTAAATGCTCTTCAGGTTTAAGGCTTTAATAAAGAACTAATTAACAAAAATATATATAATTTCCTTAAGGTAATTAACTGTACCTAAACGAACCGTTTTAGTTGTGTAACTAACAATTCAACTACTTCTTATGGACTTAAAACATTTTATAAAAATTTGACATGCACCATTTTGAATGCCCTAATTTCCGCAGGAAGATTCTATGAACAATTTGGTTGTACCTCATAATAACTGGGATAGGGATTTGCCCAAGCTAAATTATAGAGAAACTGTATCTGAGAATATTATGATACAATAAATGAGACTTACTCATGTGATACGAGAAGGTTCAACAGCAGCTGATCCCGAGACAGAGGCATCTTGGAGGCCTTGTTCAGGAAATACGAGACACTGCGAGAGCTTTCACGGGTTGTTCAATAGTCTCAACGTATGTTTTATAGCACTTTTATCCGTATTGGTTAGTTATTAACTGTTATAAAAATACGAGTTGTCGTTTATGTTCCAAGATGACGCTACGTAACAGGTATGTCAAACACAGAATTCATGTAATCAAATTTGTTCGGATACTGTGTTTCGTTTTTCAACTGTCTTCAGGATTGGAAATATTTACTTTCCTTTTTTTTTTAAATAAATTTAAAAGAAAGACATAAAAGTTTCATGTTTAAAGAAATAAATTAACATTGAGTCCAGTATCGAACGACTGGTTGCCATGATAAGTTCAGTTAGAAACAATCCTTGCCCGTTATAAGTACCGTTGAAACGTTCCTGTTTACGTTGGCAGACACATTGGCTGTTGAACAAGAAAATCATGTATGAATGAGTGAGATAACATAAAAAGTGTGCGAAACATGTGCGTTTTATAGGTTTGAACTGTATACAAAACTTAGAGTTCAAACATGATTTGACATACATAGTTTTAAAGCTGTTTTCATACAAAGGAATAAACCAAATATATCTCATGTACAATACACAAATATAACATGCGTTAAATAAAAAATAAAGAAAAAAAAATTAGAAAATTGTGACTTAAAGAAATTGTAATGTATATAGTTTAAGTCATTTAAAGCAATCATGACGTTTTTAGTACCGTTAAATGTCTAAAATGGTAGATGTTTTTGCATTGTTGCAGTTTAACGTACAAGCATACAAATTGACCGAGGATTTAATAAATGCACATTGATGTTGAAATATGTGACATCAATATGTGTTTGTCCGAAATGATAAAACAACTTTGTGTGCAAGTGGATACTGTTGTGGAATATACATGTGTCGTATATATCAATTACTCTGTGCAACTATAAACACCAAATCACGTCAACAATCACATAGGGGATCGGTAGTCAAGTTGTTATACATTGGCCTCACACACCACAGTATAAAATTGGAGTCTGTGATACAATCCAACCCAATTAATTTACCTTCGCCAAACCAAGGTGCAGCATCTTAAATACTAAAAGACCTAAAAACCTCTCTGGAACCGACGCATATTGCACCTTGCACTTCCCACCTTTACCTTACTTACTGTTCTTCTGAGACGATGTATGAGATATTCACATTACAAATGCAACGCATAAACACCTTTAATGGTTTGTTAAGCGTTTATTGACATGCAGGCTTCCCACTGTTTAGCGTAAGGATGTTTCAAAGGGCGAATCAATCTAGCCGACTGACGCTGATACTGACGAAGGTGCTTTGTGTACCTGTGATTGATGTAGATGTTTTTACTGTTCTGACTTATTTGGCGGAACTTTGTAGATCGTTGAGTTTACACGGTGCTCACGAAAATCAGATGTCAGCTAGATAAACATTAATTATTCAAAATAAGGAACTCTACTTGTAAGCTGAATCTACGTATGTAATTATGTGAACAATCAATATATAAGTAATTTATTATTATAGTTCCAACACAAACTGAAAATAAAACACGATTTAACTCACAGTGATTGGTGAATATTAACACGTTGGTGTTCGTTTATATAAATGCAGACTGCATCTTAAATGTCTTTCTTCGCAACACAATCAAAAGCAGTATTAAATTATGTCTGGATTCCACAATTCATAATACAGATTGCCATAAAAACGTCGTTCCAGACGGAAATTGCTACGGCATAAGTTTTTCCTTTAAGTCAACCGTCTGACTATAGATGTGTGTTATAAAAATACAGTACCTTTATGTAAAACGTAACAACACACATTTAATTAGTAGGTCTTATATCTACATGTCTATGGTTCATGGGTCGTACAATTGTTTTGTTTAGCTTACAAACCAAGTGCTTATACAGGCATAGCTGTTTGAAACATTGCGTCTGTTGATATGTGATGTCATATGCAAGTGATTGTAACAATTAAAGGGAAGTAAATATTCCATCAAACCAGTGTTGTGTTCTTACAGAATTATCCCGTTTGAACAATTGCAGTATCGAGTTGTGCATTGTGTCAGTGTTTGTGTAAGGATTTGATCTCAACAGGGTTGTGTCCCTTTTAATTTTATGGACAATAAACGTGATCTAGGAGTACACAGTAATCAAGGAAAAAGTAGTTTACTTACTTCACTGTTGACACTTTTTTAATGTATATGTCTAAACGTCTTAAACAATAACACACTTCCTAACAGATTTGCAAAGTTCATAGTCCGATTTGGTATATGAATAATAAACGAAGAGATGTACACTTATTGTTGTCTAAAATATCAATTATAAAAACTAAATTTAGCAAAACAATTCGAACATTTTGGGATCACTGTTGTCGTTGTTTCATGTTCAACCTCATTAGGCTTCATACAAACGACAAGTAAACAAATAACCATGTAATCAATGGTATTATAGTATATAAAGAAGCTGTCTGTATGTGCGTGTAGCAATCTTACTTAACTTATTTTCTTCAACACACTTGTTATTATCAATATATAATATTATTTTATCAATGTCACCTGGAACATCTTGGCAAATACGAATAAATTCATAGGATATCATATGATTGACTAATAAGCCTACTCGGTTTGTTTGTTAAAATATTCTTCTCAACCAAAGCAGACCATTCATCATTTGGATATATAACCGTTATCCAGATTGGGATTTGCGCAACCAGCCTCGACAATACATGTACAGTAAGACTCTAAAGTTCTAGTTCTGACTTCGAATATGTTTGGAACAAGTGTATCGTGGCGGAGAATCGTTCAGTTTAACTATTAAAGAGGGTATGTACGATTTCATCATATTTCATAGAAAAATATGGAAGTAAAATAAAACCTATACAATGTTGATCAATAACAAACTATAATAAAAGTTCAGAAGAACTGATATTCGAAAATCCTCCTAATAAGACTGTACACCGTTGAAATACTTTTCGTATTCCAGTCGAAAATTCATTAATTTACATAAGACATGTTCAATATGTGAAATCCCCAATATTTCTTGCGCGTTGACTTAAATTCTGTGCAGATTGTTCATACGACACATGGACACGTTTTTTAAGGTGTCGGTATTGGCGTAGAACTAGGAATAAATTTGTCGTTATCAGGAAGTTCATTAGAAAAAAATAAATATGGTACAAATATCTGGTGTTTTTTTTTATATATTTTAACTTTCCTCGATTATATTCGTCCTCTCATTTGTGTTGTTCAAATTATGAGAAAATAAAATGTTGATATTGAAATCGTACATATCCCCTTAAATGAACTCAATGTATGGAAGAAAATACAGGCGAATTAGATTTTGTTTGACTTGATCAATTTCGCAAAGTTGGGTGTTTTATATGTATAACATACGTCTTTTTTGTTACCAGGTCGTATCTTAATAATGAAAATTGTGCCCGCCTTGAGATCGGGTTATTGAGAATTCGGTACAAACACAGAGAACGTTCAATTGATCTTCTCAGAGAGCCAATTAATAGTATACGCCAGGGCAAGGAATCATAAGTGTCCAAGTAAGCTCCAGGCTTTATGTACAATCTACGTAAAATCAATAAGTTTAAAAGAAACGCTATCAGTTTGCTATGATTATGACACTAAGGGAACTACACAATATACACATGAACAATTAAATACTAGTATTTATTAATCAGAAAACGACAACACAAAAACACAGATATAGATGTTAGGGAAAACAAACAGTGCCCTATTGGGTAATGTTCTGCAAAAAAGTACAAAATATTAAAGTCCACATAAAACTTAATACGGTATGTTATAAACGTAAATATCTTTTGCATTATAATACATAAATCAAATAAATAAAGCATCTAAAACATAATTTGAATTTGAATTTTAGTATGAACGTTAATCGATATGTGTATTAAATATAAAATCATCAAAAAGCTAAAGCAGATCTGCAATTAACATAAATCTATAAAATGTGCATATGTACATTAATCTAAACTGACATTTAATGAACGTAAATCGACATTTGCATTAAATATTTACATATGAATAAAACTAAACTTGACCCCTTCTGAACATAAATCTGCATTTGCGTTACAGCATAATAAACTATGTACAATTCAAATACACATTTTCTCAACGTAAATCTGCATGTGTATTTAAATATAAAAATCCACATAAAACTAAACTACATTCGCATCGTAAACAAACATGACCAGATACTGCGGGCTATAATATCAAGATAAGTGTTTATAAAATATAATAGAATGAAATACGGTTGCTTCGGATACTTAAAACTTTAAATCTGAGGTAAGATTGATGTATCATGCTTTCAAACACGTTGTAGAAACTATTTTATTATTTGAAGCACGAAGTAAAAAAAAAAAAAAAAAATACAGACATGTTTCCTTCTGATTTTGGTTAAACATGGATTTGTCTGTTTCGATTTATTCGTCTAGACATTGTTACCTGTTTTACAGTTGTAGACTTTATTAATACTGACAGCAATGCGAGTGGGAATTCCAGTTTATTACAATTGTGTTATGTCTATATATTTGCTTCTAGTATTAGTAAGTATAATCAACAACATTAATATGAGTGTGAGCGCAACTAAAATAGTTCTCTACGAACTACTTTTTTGAATCGCCTTTGTTAGGGAGGTGATAACATGCCCTCATCATAAGGTCAAAGTAGCTGTCGTCGTCAACGGTTGCACTGACCCCCGCGTAGTAATTAGTGAACTCTTCCCGCGTGACCTTTCCATCCGGGTTACCGGGTGTATCGATGCTGTCCAAGAAGTTCCGAAGTACCTGTTCCTCTGTCCATTCACCGGAAACGTACTTGGGATGTCGTTTGGCATTGGAGGAATAAACAACTGAATAGAAAATATATTTGTACGTTTAAACTGATTAGACAGTATATTATTATAACATATTTGTGAGGTATGATACTTACAACAACTACTACTATAACATCTACCATCACAACTACTACTACTACTACTATTACTACTACTACTACTACTACAACAACAACTACTACTACTACTACTATTACTGCATCAACTACCACCACTTCTACTACTAACACTACTTTTATTATTACTACTACTACTACTACTACTACTACAACTACTATTATTATTACTACTTTTACTACTATTACCACTACTGCTACTACAACAACTACTACTACTACAACAACAACAACTACTACTACTACTTCTATTATCACTACTTCTACTACTACAACTACTAGTACTACAACTACCACCACCACTGCTTGTACTAATTATACTTGTACTTATGTTACTACTAACGCTGACTACAACTACTAGTACTACAACTACCACCACCACTGCTTGTACTAATTCTACTTGTACTTATGTTACTACTAACGTAGACTCGTCTGCCGGGATAACTCTCCATACAACCAACCGTATTTGTCTATAACAAACGCCATTAACGTTGGGCTACGCGCCCCTTATTATGGCATTATTTGCATTGCCAGTGAAATCAATACGCTCTGCTTAGAATTACTACAGCTTTGAGATTTTATTATTTACCAGATAGAAGCCACAGAGACCAGCTATCGATATTGTGATTATTTGTAAAATGATCAACATTCGGAGAAGTTATTAACGACGCCAAGGATGTCGCTATGGTGAAAAAATATTGAGCTGTATAATTATGTGGACGAACACTTAATTGATATCGGTCAAGGACAATTTATAAGCCACAAATATATTTACAACTGATTTCACCATTGTCATTAACATTACAGAATAACGAACAATAAAGTTTGACCATAAATTTTCCTGTCAATATCGTAGACGTTCTTAAAATATAAAATATGCTGTTTTTCAAAATTTATTTTCGTCGATGAATCATAATTTATATACTTGAAATCTCACACGCTTTTTCTGACCAATACCTCTCTATGTATCAATAACTGCCCTAGAATGAGTAAAGTATTATGAAGAATACATATATTTTAAAATAAAAATTCTTAATGCAGAAAAAAGTCATCAACTATTTAAAATAAAATCAAGTGGCCGTTAAAAACAAGTCATTTAACAGTCGTATCTTACTCTTGAGATCTTCAAGGACAATGACACCATCAGCGTTGACGTCCAATCGTTCAAACGCTTCGTTGACGACGCCAACTCTTGCCTTCGACAACGGCGGTCTAAGGGTTGAGACAAGCTCTACGAAATCAATCTGGTTGTTCTTATTCCTGTCAAAAGTATCAAACAACACGTGCAGATCTTCCTTGTTAACTTTAACCCCATAGCTCCTCATGCCACGGTCGAGCTCCCGAAAACACAGGCGTTGGGAGCAATCGGCATCCATATGACGGAAAACTACGGCCAGTTCCTTCATGGCCCCGACACCTTTATTAAGGCACTGTTTTCGGATCTGTTCTATCATCCTATTTACGCGTGTTTCCTTGTCCATTTTCATCAAGTAAGTGACACGTTGCAGATATCACTATCGCTTTCTGAGTTATAAGTAGAACACTACTAATCAATAATTTATTGTGTTTAACCTTACTTCGAAGCCTAAAATCAAATTCATGCAGCAAGTTATTTTGATATGTCAGGTCATGGAAAATTAGCACAATTTCTCCAGCCAGTTTTTGTAGTTGATGGGTTTTCAGATACGTCAATATTACGGAGGAATTGGAGCGATTGAAGAGGAAATTATATCAATAATGGAATCCATATATTGTCACTGCCATGTGCCTTGCTATCCAGGTACTAACTCAAGTAAAACAGCTATGTCATAAAACAAGACTAGTACGTTTCTTTATTTCATTCATGCTTTACTGTAACCCCCAAACAATTGCTCATGATTTTCGCTGTTAAGTATATGACGCGTTTGATATTTGTGATATGGTATAACTCGATCGCCTGACTGTGTTTAGTTTAAAACATGTGTGTGTCACAGTATGTGACTGCAGTCCCCTACCTGTGGCTTGTTACAGGAAAACGTTATGACGGACAGACAGACCAGCCGACAACTACAAAACAATATGTCACTATTTCTTTGAAAAGGGGGACATATTCATGTGCATTATCATGAGTTCAGATAAACATACTAATTTACACTTATTTAGGATGGATAGTTATGATTAAGAAAACAAAGAGAATACATTCAATAATGTACATAATGAAACACACAAATCCATATTTGCTAAAGGTAGTTCTATAGAAGAAAATTAAGGAATAAAAAATACGCCCATAGATATCGCGAGGTCATCGAAAAACAGACCCATTTTTGACCTTTGATCTCTAAGTGTGACCTTGACCGTGGAGGTACGGACCTGGATCTTTCGCGCAAATCATCGTGTCATGATCGTGAACATTTCTATTAAACAATTTCAAAATCCATCCACAGTAATTGATCGGAAACAAAAAACAGACCCCATGTTGACCCTTGACCTGTGCGTGTGACCTTGACCTAGAAGGTACGTACCTGGATCTTGCGCGCATCACATTGTCTTATGATGGTGAATATGTCTGCCAAGTAATTTCAAAATCCATCCAGAAATAACAAAGTTATAGAGCGGACACAAACAACTACACATCTCTTACATTTGACCTCTATGTATTACCTGGACCACAGAGGTACGGAACTGGATCTTGCGCGCGACACATTGTCTCATGATCGTGAACATTTCTGCCAAATTATTTTAAAATACATCCAGACATGACATAATTATAGAGCGGATTTTTTTTCCAAATTTCGTTTCTAAGAGTAAACAAATGCATATGCACATACAATTTTAATGTGGCTGTGATAGCATGTAACTAAAGATACGATATATAAAACTCAAAAATGTTTATGGTAATATAATAGTAATCTTTATCTTTAGACGTTTAAGGAGTCAGAATTAAAGAGGGCGTTGCACAGTTGTATTAATAATAAAATTAATGTATTATACGTATGTAAAGACGTTAAGCGTTGCTCTCGCTAGGTGAGCCTGTCCATTTAGAATGAAAATGAGATTAAACGAGTACTAAGAACCAACATAAAATGAAACACAATGAAAACATGTTGGCTATAGTGTAAGATCGTGTATTCGTTGTTAGCTTTATATGTTTATAAGGGTACATTTGTTTTCCATGGCAACGCATGAAATATAAACATGACTTCCATGTCACGCTATTTTATTTTCACGCAAGTACTTAATAGTTTGTATCTTCCTGAGCATCACATGTTAAGGCTGATTGACAACCATCCACAAAGCATTAATAAGTCATAACATTTCATTTCATTCATGTGAGTGTTATTGTTCTTTGTGGTTATGCTAGTATTTTATAGTGACACTCTTTTACACGTTCATGATTTTTGTTTTACCATTTAAACAAACTATTGATCTGACGGACGCGTCTCCATGGTGATGAATGTTGCGGCATGCATAAAACACTGTCCCAATTAAGATAAATAATATCGACCAAGAATTATATGGTGTTCTTGTGATTTAAAGGACGATAACTGAGACAAATGTATGAAAGCCCAATGTGCTCTTGGTAAATATTTATTAAGCACTTCAGAAAGGCTTTAGCAATGGTTTGCTTATTATTAATGCATGTACCAACATGTTGCTCTTTTGTATTCTCAACAACAGAAGCAATAATTTTAAAAAGAACCCAAACTACTGCTGCTTCTACCTATTTGACTGCTACTACTGCTAACACAACAACAATGTTTATATTTCTTATTTAGAGACTCCTTTCTCTTTGACATGTTTAAGCAATGTTGACACTACCACAATAACAACAATAACTTCCAAAGTTTAAACTACGTTAACATACTTTTAACCATTATGACTTCTTCTAGTTTAATAAACACACCTTAGACGTCAGATACTGCAAAACACCTCTACATGTACTAGTATCACTAGAATTAATAAAAATGTATAGGTCGCATTTCATTTTTAATAAGTTAACAAATACGATCATCACATGATAATCACTAAGACATTACAATAATCAATCTAGCGTGAATCCGACATTGCAACTTTTAAATAAAAATAAACTACAAACCGTTCAAATCATCTATGCATATTGCCTCGTCGTTATTGACATCGAGTCTGTCAAACGCTTCATTGATCACATTAATTCTGCAAGATTTCATCGGCGGCCGCAGCATCACTATAAACTCCCTGAAGTCGATCCCGCCACTTTGGTTAATGTCAAGGGCGTTGAACAACGTGCGGAGGTTATTTTCAGACATCTGTATTCCGAAGCGCTGTAATGCGTCCTTCAGTTCGCCGTACACAATTCGCTTGGAGTGGTCTATATCCATGGCACGGAAGACGACAGCCAGTGCTTTGATGCCATTGCAGCCACCCTGCAGACAGCGTTCCCTCAAAACTCGTATCAGCGATTCGGCCGTCTCAGGCATCGTTGAAACACATAAGCTGTTAATTGCAGAACTTGAATATTGTGTGGATGTTAAATGCAGTCACAGTCACATATAATTTCATATACAACACAAATTTACTAGCTGGTTTATTAAGCGAACGGAAACAATTATTGTTCTCAGTTTTTTTAATTGGTTTTATTTAATCGTAGGTACCCGCCATCAGTGTGAACTTTCATCCAAAATGTGGACTAGGAGCCAAGACATGAATAATAATGACCTAAGTTTAAATGACATTAAAGTCCAAATGATTGGCTTGGCTTAGCGGGAAACGTAACGGGGATATGCATAACTTGGTTTAACATATTACCTATCCCGATATTATTTGTGTATACGTTACAGATAAGCTAACAACATATTGTTTCCTCGCTTAATACATTGTACACATCGTTGTCTAGTTTGACAATGTCGCTGTCATTTCATCTCACTTTAACCATATGTTAAGATACTTCATATGAAAATTAAGTAGACACAAAACTAATAGTATATTTAGTACATGATAGTGAATGTTATTCCTTGCATGAGTAAGTAATGTGAATGCGTAAGACACGGACTTTTCCTTTCCAGTTAATATATTAATACTGCAATGAAAACAGCAGTTATATATGTCATTGATCATGAATCTTCCATTGCGTTTGAAATTGTATCAAGTTGCATGATGTTTCCTCAACCGTACAGAATGCATACGTGTTTTCGGCGTGGCTGTCTAAGATCACTTTTGACCTAGATTTCTTGTGATAATTATGCAGCGGGAAAATTGAATGCCAATAGAATCGGGCAAATTTACTAATTTTAGGGATTGCAAACTTCAAACAATCGTTTAACGTATACCAATAACTGTTGCATACTTTTCGGGATTAAAAGTTACATAATTGTTTACATAAGCGGTTAAAATAAAGTTATAAATATATCTTCGACATACACTCTAGAAATGAACATAATTATGAATAATTTTACTCATTGTATGTCATGATCAGAATGTTATATTCATTCACATAATGAAATAACTATATTGTTAAGCCTACATAATCGGCGCGCTCTGTAAATAGCAATTACAATGCTACAATTCACGGGGAAGACAGTCGGCCACAACGTACAATGTTGCCTGCTGAGCTCGCAAGCACAAAATATAAAGTGGTAAATTTCTGGTACTTTTTCTGATAAATAAGCAAAAATAATATTAGCAAATTTGATTGAGCTTATATTTCCTATTATTTTATTATTGTGTAAAACTATCATTGTACACTGTAACCGACTGTCGTCCCCGTGAATTCGTACGTACAACTGCAGTAGAAGAATCTTTCAGAAAATAGCGCGCGGTAAAGCTGTTTTAATACACACGCATCAATTAGCGTCCGGAGAATCCTAAACCCGAGCATTTCAATAAATGGAGAATTTATAAACTTACTGCGCATGTTAATTTATATTTGAATTGTGGTGTGTTTAATTAAGAATTATTTATAATTGCACCTTTCTATCAGCTTCTTATTATATTTATATAAATATTAAACATCTTTATATCAGTAAAATGTGGTGAAAGAAGTCACGTTATGCGTCGAAACGTTAATCATTTTACTTTAATTTCATTTGCGTAGCATGAATACACTATTTGCAATACTAATGATACATATAGTATATTATTTAACATAACTATGTACACTTGTCTGATATATATAATAATTTTCATTAATTCCCGCTATTATTTTCTGACAATGTTAATTTGTTAAATTTGCCTTACAAATTCATGTTTCAATTATGTTTACGTAAATTACTAGTGTTTAGCTTATTCATGTTTCACTGGTGAAAACATGGGGCGGTATCTTATCGGTTTATTCACAGTACAGATATTAACAATGTTTGAGTTTATCTCAAATTAATTTGGTAGCCGATAAGTTTTCTTATGGTGTCCGAAAAATCTAGTGTCCGAGAAGTCTCCTTAGTAGGGACCGGACCGAACAATCTGGGGTCCGGGAAGTTTCCTTAGTAGGGACAGAAAAGTATGGGTTCCGAGAAGTCACGTAACCGATCATCTTGGTCCTCTTGTATTAGATTAAGGGCAAAACAATAACATCTCAATATTAATTTCAACGCCGATTGTCTTCTTCAAAAACATTTCTTGTTTACTATATATTTGTCATTCATATATGTTAAATGCTAGTTCTAAAACTAATCGTACAAATGTGTTTAATTTAAACAGTATTCCTCAGTTGAGTTTAAAACTGTATAATGGTGCAAGCTGTTTCTTAGATCGGACAATGCATGAAGATTACCTGTTTACATTATATCTGTATGGTATAATACTAACGTAGCGTAACTTGTACAAGCAAACATATGCCAGAGAACACTTACCTAGTTTATTTCCTTTACATGAGCATCCATTAAACGAAAATCCTCGATATTTGGACAGCGAAAACACTTGTGCAATACTGGCATATGCGTAAACAGGTCTGTTATTCGCCAGATACCCTCCAGGCCAGCACTAGAGCAAGCAGAAACAATTCCCGCCAAATTCCCAGCAGTAGTGTAACATGTATCCAGGCTCATTACCTCACTTCACATTCAAGGCTATTGCTCCTTGGAGAATACGTAACGAGCATCATAGAAGCTTTGCGTTTTTTCTACTCTCTATAAAGGTCATAAACACTCGTTTATTTTTTTTTACACAATATGTCTTCCCTAAAAATTCGGGTAATTAGCCATACGACGGCACAAAGGCAGGAGGTTAAGGAATGTGTGCTTAGATGCTTTAGTTTTAAAGTTATGGAAACAAGTCGATTAAATTTCATTTCACACACGGACATTTTAAAGGATATGCTTATGGACTGGCAAAAACACGTTCGTTTTATTACCACACGATGACAACACAAACACAGGAAGGAACAATTATAAACACATAAATTGGAAATAGTGTGTAACTAATGAATACATTTCAATTATAAAGCCTCTTTGACACCTTCAATACTTAATATTGTCTATTCATTTCGTTGATATTTCGAAAACATTATGTTTCACTATCATAGCGTTAAATGCAAAGTTGCACATAACGCAATCATCTGGTCCATGTGTTTACTCTTATCTTTGGCCCTGTTGTCCTAAGTTCTGTACCCGCTGCCGTAACAATTTTCTGTTCCTGTTACAGTTATTTTTTTATGTAATGTTTTATTTTATTAGTCCACAATTTTTGTTATACAGTCAATGTGCTTTATGCGTGTAATAGGAAATATTTAGAATCAGTATAATATAATCATGTCCACGTGCGAATAAAAGAAGTTGCACGTGCTTCAGAAATATATCACCTAAAATGTATTTAGAAATAAGTAATCTATGTGCACAGGTATTTTAAAATACGTGAGCGGGTGTCTGTTTTACCATCATACAGGCATGAAGAATGTAAACTACACTCTCACAAGATTCCACTTTAAAAGCATTAAGAAATAATCGCGCAAGATATGCTATTGTATAATGTATAAAGGATATTACAAAATACATGTATAAGAGCGCATGCATTAGGCACTGAAAAACCTTCGCACGTAATTTTCAGTGCCCATTTATCAACAGCTATGTTAACACGATATACCAATTTACAGGTATCCAGAAATAGTGACTCGTCATTATATGGGCATTATTTATATAAAACAATACACGTACAACGTACAACGATGTTTTCAATACCCTGCATGATGGAAACATTATGATGACCATATCATCGCCTATATTTGCACTGTAACTGACACGGAAAACACAGGAAGTATGATTATTTTAGAACTTCATTTCAAACAAAAGTTGTTCCACTTTAATTACAACAAATATACTAAATGAACCGTTTACACTAGACTTCTAGATGCCACACGACTATAAATAAATTAAGTATTACAAAATTTAAGTATTGCCAGAAAAAGCGATTTTGTGACGGTGTTCTAAATACGTTAGAGGGATATTAATATATTAGCTCAGTTGGTTAAAGCGGTTTCAACTGTTTTTTTTTTATTTCTTCGTATGGCTCTTAAGTTTTGAGTTGGATGACCACTAGGTGTGTTAATTTTTTCAAACTTTTTTGCTAATTTGTTTTTATCAAATACCTCATTGTGTATTATATTAGTTATTTCTTATTTAATGTAAATTACTTAGTATAGCTAATTTCTATCATATTATATCATGTACAGTGCAATAGGAAGCCAATGTTTCGTCGGAATAGTCACTTTAAATGCCATTTAAATGAAAATAACATAAGATGTAGATATATTTTCAACTAAATGGGACTAACAAGCCACTAGAAGAAATACAATAGTATTGAATGATTATCTCTCCGAAAGAAACTTATTAATATACTTATTTCAGATATAAATTACATTTGTTTCTTCCTCATAATAATTTAACGATGCATTTAACAAATACAAAATATGCCTTTAATCGACAAATGATTCAATAAGGAGTACATATCTTTAACATCCCATCTACACTTGTTTTGTTGGCTAATGAATCATCATGATGTAGTTTTAAATCACGTACACACAATTTCACTTCTAACGCAACACTTATTTGTTTTCATAATTGCTCGAATATTTGTCATGGGATTTAGCCACAATTTGGAATATGAATAAATAAATGATTCTTAAATGCCTCCTAAGCGGTACCATGTACATATATCAACACGGTGAAACATCACTAAACAGTTTATCACAATTAGGCGACCACTTAAAATGACTCCGGTCTTGTTTACTTAATAACCCGAATGTCCACGCACCAAAACGGACCTGGAAGTGGTTTATGGAAACTTAATGTATTTAATCATATTCCAACTTTTGACTAAATCCCATTATTTCCTGTGTGTTTATGTACCCATTGATTTCATATTTATGTATGCATCCAATAAACCTTCAGTGGTAAATAATATCATATTGTTGCATAATCCAATCGATTTATTCCAAATTCTTGGACAAACAACCGTAGACAAACACAATGGCGACATATCGCCCCCTTAGTGCAAGAAAGTGCCATATGACTATTTTATATTTCGAGAAAATCACATTTTATTGTTTCATTATGTTGAAATAAAAGCTATAACAGTAAAACTTTTTATATGTGTTGAAAGAAAGCAAGTAAGCTTCTGAAAGAAGAATGTACTTCATTAATTAGGTATTATTTAATTTATTTTGTTTTATGGTACTTTCTAGCACTCAAGAAATTATAAAACGATCAGTGGAAAACGGTACCATTTGGCACGTTTTTACCCTCACCATTTTTCAACAAATTATAACTATTTCAGTGGAAAAAGGTACCATATGACATAAAGCACGTGTTTACCCTCACAATTTTGGTACTTTGATCAATGCAAAAGGTACCATTTGTCATTTGGTACCTTTCTGCACAATAAAAACATCTCTTACCGACAGCAAGAAGGTGCCATTTGTCATCCGGTACATTTTACTCTGAATAAATCTTCAAAACTATACAGTATACATTGTGTCATTTTACAACATGGCAAATTTTGTCTCATTATTTTGTATACATGGTACTGTTTATACCAGAAAACAACACACATCATGAACATATGTTTATTCAACACAAGGTCATCCCTAGACAACTAACGTGACTTGCAAGGTTCATGAACAAGCAAATCACTTCTTTAAGTCTGTATACTTGACATTCTGATGATGTGTTATTTCAGTTTTACTTATTTAACTATTTCATGGTTTTCCAGCCAGCTTATAACTGTTTCAGAAACGATGTGTCTGTTCACTTAAGACCAGTAACCTTGTCTTCAGATTCCAACGGCAGATTATCATTTTGCTTTGTGTGGGCAGGCAATTATTCATTATTGTTCTTGTTCTCTTCACGAATATTTTTAGGCGAGATTTGGATTGGTAACACATGCTTAAGTTAGAGTCATTCCATTTTGCTGCTTTCATCTTCTAGGAGTTTGAAATGGTAATGTCCATGAATTCCTCAGGGTTAAATGTGTAGTTCACAAAAACAGATCTTGGACATTTTTTGTACTTGGATCCTCAGAACATTCAGCCAGTTAAATATGCGGCCATTTATGAATATTTCAGGTTTCAACAATTATTTTTCATAAAATTCTTTAAGCCGATAATGTGAATGAATTTCATTGGTATGACAAAATACAGCTGTTTTTCTGACCATAGGCATGTTGAGATTTCAGAGGACCTTCGTTTGCCCTGAGTTTAAGCCCATACATGAAAGAAAAAGTGCTTGTCTTCTAATGAGTAAATTGTAAAAATGTTGCAGCCCAACTTTCTTGAATAGGACAACAAGACAATGAACACGGAGTCATTAGCACTGCTTGTAAGTCTAATTATGCAAATCATGCACCTTTTTCTGGTTGCGATCGCTGCTGTAAATGCGGAATTAGAAACATTCCCAGCGTTTTGCGCAGAAATAGCCTCAGTAATAGCTGTCTGTCCCATCTGCTGTGATGTCCTCTTTTGGTGTTACACATGTCCCATGGTACCTTATGTTGAGTACTTGCGTAGGCTGTTGATAATGTTTTTGAGACGTCATTATGTGGTGGATTCGTTTTAAGTGTTGTCATAATTGATTGCCTCAGCCAGTTAAATCTTTTCAACAGACCATTCTATGTCCTGTAATTAAATAAATAAATGGGAAAATATAACTTATTTGTTATTAAAATTGAAATCATACCTTTATTTAAGGCACATTTAATTGAACAAACAACCATAAGTGTAACTTAATATATTTTGTGCATTAATACTTACTGAAATTCACGATCAGTGTCACATTTGAATAAATATTGCATGTCAGTTCTCTTGAAAACAATAATCATTTTATTGTTGCCAATATTTATTAAAACTAAGAAAAAATCAATACTTACATTTTTGTTTTTTCTCCATGATTTGGAATATTCATATGATATTAACTGACCATCACCATGTGTTTATCCTGCTAGTGAATGCTGCAATCCAAATCCTTTGAAAGAACTCAAAATCTCTCTGTTTTATCAATACACAATTGCATCGTGTTAATTGGCCCATTATAAACAAGATAACAAACAATATTCAAATGCTGAGCACTGAGAAACTAGACACCTTGTTATCAGTCCTGTAAGCAGCTGGGATGTGTATTCACTGCCGATGATTAGTTCAAAGATACTATATAAACATGTTCTTATATTATGATTCATTCGAATAAAAAGTGCTACTTTAAGGAGAGCAAAAGTTGCCATTTGCTTCAACGTTCTGTATCACCAGTACAAAGAAAAACCAAAAACAGATGATGCAAAAAGGAGCCGTATGTCAAATGGTACCTTTTTCCACTAAGATTATTATGGTTTATCACTTGGTACCTTTTTGTTTTGTTAAATTTTAGTACAAAAAAAAAAACAAAATTACATTTTGATTTTTTGGCAGAATAAAGATCTTATATAATTGCATAAAAAAATGTAAAAGAAAAGTCAATTTTGGTAAAAATGTCAGTTGGCACCTTTTTGCACTAAGGGGGCGATATGTTCTTCTACTGGTTAATTATAACACTTATGGCAAAGTGAAAGTATGTTCCAAATCTCATGTCGTTAAAACACTAATTATATTGTTTTCTATGACATTATACATATATGTGCTACGTTAAAGGGACTAAGACTGAGTTACGCGTTCAACTAAACATTAAACGTTTAATGTTGAGATAACAAATATATAAAATAATGTATTATGAGCTAAAGACTTTTTCATAAAATAAAATTGAATTTGAATATCTTGGAGTTCAGTTTTGTGTTTACATTTTCAACGCTACGAAACTAGCCGTGTTTCATGTAGAGTATCGTGCAGCTCGCCGAATTTTAACGGTGAAACGTCGGATTCAGTCCGCCAAGCCACGAAATTCGCCAGTAAATAAAGTTAGTGTTTGTAAACAGTTTTACTTGGAAGATCAGTGTTTTTGCAATAAACAGTATCCAGTAAACCAAATGTTTCTGACGTTGGTTATATACTTAAGTAAACACATGCAAAGACGGCCAATAAGATAACCGTTTTATTGTAGCTTCTGAATTTGGCCATATTTTCGTTTTGTGCGGCTATAATTAGACCCTTTTATTTGTAAACAAAAAATTCCAAAGAATGTTAAGAAAGTCATAATTGCTTTGCGCGAATCATTATTCGTTATAAATATAAAATAGTGAATACATGGCCATAAAATTATAATTTAAGTGAAAACAATACCAAGGATTCCTGTTAAACAACCCATTATATTTGCATTTGTTACGTTTTACTCCAGCAATAAGAACGATTATGTTAATAGTCTGTTTGTGATGTAAACATATTTTCCGCAATTATGAAAAATGCTGTATATGTTAACTACATCTTCGTGTATCTCATCGTCTAAATATATAGCTATACCATTACATAATTTTCACTATTATGCAGATAATCTTTCGAGATTCAATGTATGCGTAGGATGAGAAAAAGTATGCCTTAAAGAGAGAACAAGACAAAAAAAAATGTAAAGCAAACGTAGCACAGAAATGCACAAAATAAATTCTTAATTGATGGTTAGAAATGGGCCAATGAAGAAACAATTGTAGAGGAAGAAGCAACGCCCGGATACAGGAATTTGAAGTATTCGTTATGAATGGGGGATTTGCTATTTTGTAAGCCGTTAGTTGCACAACACATCAAGGAAGGAGCTGCCTTGACCGAGGTCGGAGCTTATCGAGTTGCTTCTAGTTCCTTATTATATTTGATGAACTGGAGTTGTTTCTAGTTCCTAAATACATTTCATGAACTGTTCATGTATGTGCCCACATGTACACCAATGATCCTCTGTGAGTATGTCTGTACCCAATGAGCACATTTGTAAGTCTGTACTCAATGTTCGGATATGTTTGTCTGTACTTGCTTTTCTCCCGTATGTGTTTGTACCCAATGATCACATGTGTTTGTATATATCCAATGATAACAGTGTGTCTGTATGTATTGAATGATTTCCAATGTGTGTATGTTTGTGTCTGAATTAATCGCTTATGTATATCTCTATCCAATAATCCATTGATTGTGTCTCTATACGATAATCACAGGTAATTAAATATATGAAATCTTGTTAATTTTATAACTTATGTCCATTTCTACATACTTTAGCAACTGTATATTTTATATACATTTATATAGTTGCACGCATAAAAACAAAACATAATTCAAAGCTGTTTATGGGATTCTTATTCCAAAATAACCTAGAGGTACATGTATCTATATGTATCAAAGAAAACACGCAACAAAAGAGATTATTTTCCGTTGATGTGTCTTATTTCAAACAATACCTATAATTACACCAACTGTAAAGTTGCTTGCAAAGTTGATACGTGAGTATAAAACGCGGTTTATTATTTGCAAACATTAAAATAATAGAACTAAATATGGTATTAAAGTGAAAAGAACGTTCGTAATTCATGTTATTTAACAACAAAGCATATGTGTGAAATTAAAAATAAATTTATTATTTTCTATCATTCTTTCCAGGTTTCATGTCGTAAACAACCCATTATATTGTTTTTCCGTAACGTTGTCTTATATATGTACTACGTTAATTAGACCGTTGTATTTTTAACAGAAAATCTTCAAGGTTGAGAAAAGTGTCATAATTGCTATTCGAGAATAATTGTGCGCTTCACGTATAAATAAATGGACATAAGGTCATAATGAAAGTGAAAACAACATCCACCATCCCTGCCGCGAAACATTGGCATGACAATGAATCATAAATCTGTGTTACCTAAAGTTCAATGGAAAGATTGCTTACGACGTAAAATGTTTGAAAATGTCAGACGTGCTGTAGATGTTTTCTTAACAACCGTTTATTTCAATTGTTGAGGATGCAGAATCATAATAACATATCGATCATTAGTCTGGACAAAATATGGAGGATCCTCAAATGTTGTTAGCGAGAGAGAACATCGAAGCAAAGATTAGAAACAATATTAACATTTTCGTGTGTGTTCAATTATCAACTTGTCTACACCAGTAAAATAGAAAATCTTAAAATCACCTTGAAGTTGAAAGCTAGGTGTATTTGTATACTATCAACAGTGGGTTAGTTTATTTTAGAGATATATACTGCAGTTTCTTCGCCTACTTTTAAAATCTTGCCTTTTGCATTATGCACAGTTAGGAATTTAAAAGTGCTGCAAATGGTTTGTTTCAATGTACATCACGTCTTGAGATTTTAGGTCAGACATAACAGCCATATGCGTCTGGCAGTATTTACAATGGAACAAAACACATGATAAGTATCATACCTGTGTGTCAAGACCGTTAATATTGTCTAACATCCATATGTTACCGATGTGTATGTGGTGAAAAATATGGTACAGATGTGTTTGTGCGTCTTTACAACACACATAATGATGAAAAACATTCATCGCACATGTTTCATTTAATGCCTAGAAAAGTACACATACATATACGAGTAATTGCATCTACGTATGGTCAGGAAGTCGCCAACAAAATATCAAATTAATGAGCGAATAACCGTCCGAAAGATACCTATTTATTCACTCATTTTAAAACTGTAATCCAGTGTATTCTTCACTAAATTACACAAACGATCCTTTTAACAAACACAGGTGTGTTCATCAATCATCAAAAGATTCTACTAAGATTTCATATCTATACCATGTCATATACTGGTATAATCTACCATGTTATTTAGACAATAATATACGGCAGAGCTGGGCCGGGCATCTATAATCGGCCCGCTGCCTATATAACGGCCCGAGGGCCGTTATACGGCTAGGGCCGATTATAGACGCCCGGCCCAGCTCTGCCGTATATTGTCGTTTATAATCCATATTATCCTGTCACATGAAAAGGATCGTGTTACTTTATTATATATATTATTATATACTAATAATACATAGTGTTACTAAAAATAGTAACATTTTGACGTCGATTACGGGCCGTTACGCGGCTCCGCTGAGCCAATATATTTATAATTGGCCGAGGCCGATTTTTCGATAATCGAAGAGAATCCGATCGCGCGACGTCAACGACCACGAATGGCGTATTTAGTCAAAATTAAACGGTTATATCCGAAAATGCAAATACTGAATATTAACGAAAGTGTGTAGTTAAATTGATTAAATATATATACGATCTACTCTATGCATCTTTTAGTTTGAGAAAAAGAATCACTGAACAAAATTGAACAGATCGAAAACCTTTACTGTTCCTCAATTTCAATCCATTGCTTCCAACAATAAAAATCCAACACTACTGTAAGCACTTCAATTCCATTGTATTGTATCCATAAGCCTTAATTTTTAACAATCATGATATTAATTTCATGTGAACCATTCTGACCAGAAACACGATTTACGAAATCGCAATGACTGGTCAGAACGTTTGATTTTATTCGATTCAAAGTCTCAAAATATATTATTTATCCAACTGACACATTCATCATTCAGAATTCGTCCATGCATGATTTATTAAACTAATAGTACTGTATTTTACTAAAAATAAAAGCAAACCCGACATAATCGTTGTCACAACAAAACTGCGAGTCCAGCGAAAACTGGTTTGTTTCGTCACTGTTTTTCTGTTTATAAATTACGTCATTCGTTAGAATTGCGTCACGTATTGCGTAATTAGTTGAATGTTAAATAAAATTACGGAAAGTTTGTTTGGTGTTTTTGTTAACATGTTGTGTAATAAAGAAAATAACACGATTCTTTTCATGTGACAGGATAATATGTATTATAAACGATAATATACGGCAGAGCTGGGCCGGGCGTCTATAATCGGCCCTAGCCGTATAACGGCCCTCGGGCCGTTATATCGGCAGCGGGCCGACTATAGATGCCCGGCCCAGCTCTGCCGTATATTATTGTCTAAGTAAACTGTGAGATAAAGAACGGTTGAACTCGTTAGTTTCCTCCAAATGGCAAATTAGATGAGGGGAATAAGAGTCATTTAAACACAGAGCGCGTCTCTATGTTACTTTTTTTCTGTATACGGGTAAAACTATATGATGTATTCAATCAACTTTTGACTTTGATTCACTCATAATCCGGATTATGTTCTCATACAGAGGTGCTGGAAGCGTAGAATTGTTTTTCATTCATTGGCAATGTACAAGTATGTAGACATTTCGCCTGATCAATATTTATAATTGCTTCACAATACGTATACGATCACGTGCTAAAGTAATGATATTTTTTATGAAAAAATATAATTTGTGGAATATTTCATTGTTATGTTCACATTGAACACAATCCGGACAAGCAAGCTTAAGAAACTGTATAACTCATGAGTATTAAGTTGTTAGTAAATATACAATTGCCATGCCTAATGTATATACTTTATTATATGTCTTTATATATGGGTATATATCATCAGACAAATGATGTTACACTGTCACAGTAATGAAAATAAAACAAATATATTTTATAGGCACATACATTTGGTGAATACAAGTTACAAAAATAATCTGTAAAATGATGTCAGACCTAAATCATATTAAATAAATGCATTACACAACTCCAAACACGTGTAATGACGTCATCTCTATATTATGAACGGTTTGTTGTTTGTTGACGCGTAAATCAATATTCCTGCCCAACGCCTTGTATATGGAATATATCCTTGCGCATGGATTCCAGCTTCTGCTCCAGGCGCGGCGTGATAAATACGATCATTTTAAGCATTTCCATTCTGCATTCTTTGAACCACAGCACATACAACGCCGAATCCATACAGCAGTTGATCGTGTTGCAAACGTCAACATACATTCTTAATTTATGAGCCTCAACGTCGTTGACTATGATTCCTAAGTAAATGATTGATGTGCCCATAATGACAGCCATATACATCAGAACTATCATAGTCGATTTATAGTTTTGGAATGATGTGGCAGTAAAGGAAATGTTATCAGAACGAATAATCCGATAAATCTTTATGTAACAGCATGATGATAGGCCTACGACACATCCTAGAACGATTATATAGAGCGGCTTTGGAAAGTGTATACACTGTCTTATGACGAGGTCAAGATTGAAATTTGGATAGTTGTGGTAACATGGCAATATCCGAACTAGTAGATATATGATTAAAAATAAAATCCAAACCACGGCAGAACATATCTTTAGTTTTGAAAGAGTTACATGTCTTAAGTAGAAGTTTGGTGAAAGGAATAAGGTAAGTCTCTCAAAAGACATGATCCCAATGGTAATGTAGGCAAGAAATAGAGAGGCGGACCCTTTCAGCTGAATTATCACTTCCAGGTTACCGGAAGTGACGTAATAACGTAAGGTGAACATTACTATTGCCGAGGTGTCAAATGTCAGCAGCGCAGTGGAAAGAAACCTGCAATAAATAAAAAAAAAACGCTACAATAATAGGTGCAAAACTATTTACGTATTAAGTTATATACGTGATCTTAACAATTTGAAGTTACTTGTACTATAATAATTGTTAATCAAATAATTATATATTGTTCCGCAACTTGTTGCAATTCCAATTTTAGTGGATATTTGTTTATGATATTTTTTATCTGTATAAAATTCGTTTACTACAGTTAATTCTTTTCAAATAATTCCAGCTCGTTCAGCACATTGCAATGAAGCAAACGTGGCTACAAATACTTTTGTCCTTTAAAATATTGTTCTGTATATGCTTACTACAGCCCAAGAAATTTAAATCAATACGGTCAGCTCAACACATTTAAAAAGCAACATTAAACGACTTTTATTCATTTAAACATAATGTACGCAAAGAAACTAACCTTCCAGCAAGCTCAACTTAGATAGAAATGAAGCAACATTTAAATGAAAAGACCTTTATTTATTTGAACAATTGTAAACGAAGAAACAAATCTTGCAGCGGATCACCAATTTACCATATAGAAATAGGGCAACACTTTAAAAACCTCCGATATTCTTTTGAACAGTTGCAAACGAAGAAACACACCTTGCAGACTGCTCAACACATATAGATTCATTATAACAGTTGCAATCGAAGAAACAAACAATGAAGTCAGCTCAGTATATAGATTTATTAGAACTGTTGTAATCGAAGAAACAAACAATGCAGTTCAACATATATACATTTAGCAATAATTAAAAAATCGGACATGCATCCATTTGAACAGTTGTGCACAAACCATGCAGCCAGATCAACATATAAAAATTAACCGACATTAACAAATGTAAACGGCTGTGAACGAATTTTGCAGAGAGCTATAAATATAGACATTGAAGAAAAGAAACAACATCTTGCAGACAGCTCGCTGAACATATAGACATCATGCAACATTTATAAAATCGAACATGTGTTATAATTTAAAGAGTTGTAAAAAAAACGAACCTTGCAGACAGTTCACAACACAAACATGAATCAACATTAAAACAAAAACATAACAAAACAAACTGGTATTGATTTGCATGAAATGCCATTTACAAAACGGCATTAATTTTTTAAGCAGTTGCAATTGAGGAAATATACCTTGCAGTGGTCGGGGTTCGCCGAGTTCTATTCAGCGCCAGTACGGCCCAAATTCCAAACAATATGAAGGTCATGTTTAAGATAGTCATGACTGTTATAAACCAAACTGCTACGTAATTTTCGACGGCGGCAATATCACGATGCCGTGTGTTGTTTACCAAACTGCTGTTTCCCTTTGGATACATCTTTCCTAAAATGTTTGATAAGGTCTTCTTTGACATGTACCCTACATAAACAATACAATCACACATGAAAATAGACTATCAGATGAATTAATTATACGCTATGAAATTTATAACCACGCCTACTTTGTGTTAAAGCCCGTCAAACGCTTTTGAGAGTGTACGAATGTTTTTACAGGACCGGTCCGTCAAACATTCAAGTCCTAGCTTTCTGAATGTCTAAACCTGTTGTTAACCATATTCTTCATTGCGTAAATACTATCAATCATTTCTATCCTATTTGTATGGTCTTGTTCCAAGACATAGCAATTAGATGCGCTACTTGAAAGGTTGATCACTTCGAAACAAAACCTTCTGATTACAAGGAAACTGTTGCTTTTATGTTATCAACCGTACAAAATGTATTGCAACATTCATTTAAAGTTAAGTCAAGTATAAAGTAGCAAACTACGGAAACGAAAATTATGACTATCTTCTTATAGCCAATGATAATTATAATTTACAGTATATGCTTATGTAGTATATAAAATACATCAGAAAACCTGTTTTTCTTTTGACTATAAGTCATCAAATAAATGCTTTCTCAAATACAATTTATAGCGCGCCCTATTTGCTTTTCCAAACCTATTTACAATGTTCTGCGTCTTGCAGTCCCAGACGAAAACGATATTTCGACAACAATTTTACTAGGTGTCCACATTTTGATTAAAAATATGAAATACACTATTATTGGTTTCATTTGGAGAAATGAGAAAATTAGCAAGCCACTTGTTAGGTGACAAAATCTGCTATTTACCAGATACCGTTGGACAATGTACATAATATTTGAATTAAATTTTAAGGAACCTGTCAAATTCCACATATTCTAGCTTGAAAAGTACGTTATATGTCAAACAAAGAAATAACACTTCTGACACAGAAGTATATTTGAAATAATGTTTTGTTTATGAATAAACAAACACTGAACTAGATTAAATTACATGTATAAAGCGTTTGTGACATTCTGAAAATAAGTCTTAAAGTAAGCGAACAACATGTATATATCAATCATTTCTGATACGTCATGAAACTTTCGTTTTCTTTTTGTTGTTTCTTTGTTGTTGCTATTGTTGTTGTTTTTAACAATACGTCATCGAATTTGGTATTTAAAATACCACAACGACACTTTAAATATGTCATGTTAACAGAAAAGTAGAAACACCTAATTCTATGCGTTTACTATATGATAACATAGCTTCATTGCAGTATATTGTAGTTTTGCACGTGTTTTATTATTTTTGAATTATGATGTACTTAATTTTGTGATACCTTTACCAATTAAAAGAAGAGTATCAGTATACCATTTTATGCGTCCAATTGGAATTGTTGATAGCATCTCCATATTGTTTTTGTTTACGACCAGGTTTTTTTCTCTATATTAGACGTGAACTGTCACTGGGTAAATGAACGAATGAATTTATTAATTAATTAATTAATGCATGAATGCATGAATGAATGAATGAACAAATGAATAAATGAACGAATGAATAAGTTTATAAATAAATAATTGTAAATATCGGTATCTGAGCAAAATGACAATTAACGAATAAATATGTATACACTATATTTAAAAATAGGTTATCGTTAGGTAGCATAAAATGTACAATATAGGTAAACATCTTACCAGCAAAGACATTAACTCCAGCACTGCGAATGTTAGTGATAGTTTACTGGCCTGTGTTATTCGTTTTCATCCAATAGTGAAGACGTTTTTTATTGTTTATAAATAACTATAATCAGAAGAAAAACGTCTTCGTTTCCTGAAGTGATATTGTATGATATCCATTATTATCCTGCAGTCTTTCATTCGGCTTTTAACAAAATGTCTTCGAAAAGGGCACCCGCTGTTTTCTGTTATTATCGCTCTGACTGTTTTCGATTTATTGCACACAAGCATTTCTAATCGATTTAATTAAGTCGATTAATGTGCTCGGTTTATTGCCGACACACGTTTGTAGGCGATTTGATATAAGCGATTACTTTAATAATGATTGCCAGCTTGATTCTTGAACCTGATTCTTAAACTGACCAAATTGGTGACATTAAGGTCTAATCGATAAAGCTTTTACGATTAAATTAATGATACATAACGTGAACTCGTAGATTGGACAAATCCCCATCTCACTATCCGTGTTCGTTATGGATTGATTTTTTGAAGTAATACGATTCATTATTTCAATTGACAAATACGCTTAGCACTGCTAAAATGTAAAATTACAAATAATTACCTTAAGTAGCTTAACTTCGGTTCAAATACCGGTCACCGGTAGTCGGTTTCTCTGTCTAGAGACTTGAGGTGTGAAACGGAACCAAGTTGTATATTGGTATGCGTGTCAAATATGGCTTACCTGTCAACACCTTTTGGGCCCCAAATGTAAAAAAAAAATACTAGCCCCTACAAAATATTCCCGGACGTGTCATTTTCAATGGCCTCACACAGAAGTTTTCATTACAGATTATATTTTATTTTCAAACTTTCCTAATCAAAACCATTTCTGATCAGTGTATTACGTATTGTATATTGTTTTAGTACTTGTGTGTTAAATCGTCGGATAATAATATGTGAACAAGTTTTTTTGATGAACTTGTTGCTTATATTTGTGCAGACGTCAATGCCGTCGTGCAAACGGAGGTTGGCACAAATTCAAAAGGGGAGTATAAAAGTGGCAAAAAAAAACATTAGTTTATTAAAATTTGTGCAGAGGACAGACGGAACTGACAGGTAATTATATATTTGCTACGAATCTTTAGGTTTGCAAATATTTAGTATCGATTTATAATTACTAATGATATAATTATGTAATCCACAGAATACCCAAATTTCTCTAAACGTTACGGACAATCAAAGTTTATATTACAACACGCCGCTTACTACTTACGATATTTGAAGAGAATTACATAAAATGAATGCGTTCGGCAGATATACAGCAAACAAAATGATTTTCTCGTTAGTTTAATCCGTGTGAATATTGAATATTGCGTGTGCCAAAACTTGTATTTGGTACAAGAGTGTGATATGTTTTTTTTATATATAAAAGTTGTATATATAAATATGATACCCATAGCCAACACTGAAACACATGTGCTTTTTTGAAAGACCACAGCGCGCTAAGATGCCCTTTTTGAATATATTGCGCCATGCCCCTCTGCCTTCCTGGATAAAACACTAGGAAGTAACGCTAAATCGCTTAATCACAGGAACATTTCTTTTAGTAGTATTCAATGTAGTGCATTTGTAATCATTTCCCGTTCACACTTAATGTCGGTAAAAGTTCTTTACCCAGTTCCTACGTTGTCCGTTTTGTTAGGATATTTGTTTAGTACACTTTATTAAAATATGAGCACAATTTACTATACAAACACACAATTCGACACATTTTTCATAGAGTATATACTTCTGGCAAGATGCAAACAAATAACTAAATAAACAATCAAAACCTAAATAACCCGAAGTGACCGTACGTTGTCCGTTTGGTTCGGATGTTTGTTCATTACATTTTATTTTAAATATGAGCACACTTTTCTATAAAACAACACACTATTCGATAATTGTCTAAGGGATTATATACTTCTGGCGAGATGCAAACGCGTAACTATATGAAAAATCGAAACCGAAAATAACCGGAAGTGACCGTACGTTGTCCGTTATGTTTGGATAGTTGTTCATTACACTGTATTATAAATATTAGCACAGTTTTCTCTTACCAAACACTCTGTTAGATATATACGTGTTCATAGAGATTATATACATGTACTTCTGGATAGATGCAAACAATAACCATATGAAAGATAGAAACCGAAAAAAAAAATTGACCTTCAGATTGCATTATCACCAATTTTCGTGATATAAACAAAAACAAATGAAAAATATATCTAGCATAAAGTGAAGGTTTACTGAAAGAAATCAGGGTAAAATAAGCTGGATTATCATCACCAACCCGTACATACGATGAAGCAGTTTGAATCCTGATAAATAGATGAAATATGTATACATAAGATCAGAATAAAAGCTATATTGCAAGACAGTTATCACCATATGTGGATATTATCATTTAAGAAAACTATGTCACAAATAAAACACATCATGGATACTGGGTAATCATTGCAACAGAACAAGTCATAACAATTAAGGTCTAACGACTTGTGTGATGATCAGTGCATTTGCTTACATATCTGTCCATTCTATTTATTTCACATCTTTCAATGTTATTTTGAAAAGCTGCTATACTTTTTAGGTGTTTGTATTGTATTTTTATTTAAAAATATGCACAGTGATATGTGGCTTTACAGATGACATTTTGCATGTATACAGATAGAACTTGCATAAATAAAAGCGCTTTTAAAGCATAATTTGTCTTGACCGTATAGCCTAAAAGAAAGTTGTTCATATCTCAATGTGGGGGAAAATGATTACTTTTATTGGTTGAAAACGGACATTCCCGGAAAATGTGCTCAAACGTTTAATTGTTACTTTGGTAAAATATACATTTAGGAGAACCTGTTATTTTCATTTTCAAAAGTAAATTATTTGTTCCAATTATTGTGTGAAGTATTGTATATTGAAACCATTGTAATTGTACCATGTTTTCTTTAATACTTGCACAAAAGGTACACAAATTAGTATAAGTTTAATAAATTTATACCAATATTAATTAGTGGATTTTTATACAATCTAGGATCGTATACTGAAAGTCGCTTACTTAACAATGTTGGCTTTATATGGTGCTGATTAGTATGTTTCATTCAATACTTTTGTAATAGAAATTCACGATGTTTTCCATATACTTAATAGACTTAAATTTGTAAGTGATTCAAGTGTTTTTCTAGGTTTTGGAAATAGTGAGTGGACTTTATTTAAAGAAAGTGAGTTAAATGCCAATTTACAAATGAGTAATTTATATAATACATATAATGTGTTTTAATGCCGTTGGCAACCCTGAACCCAAAACATGAGATTTTATTATTATACATGTACGTTTCTGTCATCATTAAGACATTCATACTATGTGAGAAACCTTCAATTGACTTTTCTCCATTTATGTATCTTTAAGTGGTTCAAAAACTTGGTTGTTTTTAAATAATATTTGGCCAAGAGTGAATATTACTATATTTGTTTTCGTTTTAAACGTTTCTGCTAATTCACTATGTTGGCGATTGTTTTCATTATTTATTTGTAGCTTGTTAACTGTGTTACTTTCGTAATGACTTTTTTCAAGATTTGTAATGTTTTCAGCTCACCTGAGCAGAAAGTGCTCATGGTGAGCTTCTGTGATCACTTGTTGTCCGTCGTCCGTGTGTCCGTCAGTGCGTGCTAAAACTTCACAGGAGTGATCATTGGGTGACCCTCTTTCAAAGTTGTTCAAATCGTACCGGTTCACTGCATATGTAGGTCAGCAGAGCTAAAAATAGATTGAAAAAGTAAAAACTTGAACATCTTTTTCTCTGAAGCCACAAGGCTCAGAGCTTTCATATATTATATGTGACAGCCTCTAGTGGTCCTCTACAAAGTTTGTTCAAATTATACCTCTTGGGTCAAAACGGGCCACGCCCAGGGGGCCACATGGTTTATATAGAATAGAACAAAATGACTTAATAAATATTCTCCTCTGAAACCGCAATGCACCGATGTTTCGTATTTGATATGTAACATCCTATATCGGTCCTCTACGAAGAGTTTCAAATTATGACTCTGGGGATCACATGGTTTATATAGAATATATAGCAAAATGACTTTAAAAATCTTCTCCTCTTAGACCGCAAGGCCCAGAGGTTATATATTTGATATGTGACATTTTCTAGTAGTCCGTTACAAAGATTGTTTCAATGACCTTGGGATCAAAACGTGCCACGCCCCGGGGGTCACATGGTTTATAGAGTATACATAGTAACATGACTTTAAAAAATATTTTCCTCTGAAACCGCTAGCCCCAGAGGTTTCGTAATTTGTATGTATCATCATATAGTGGTCCTCTACAAAGATTGTTCAAGTAATGCCTCTGGGGTCAAAACGGGCCACGCCCAGGGGGCCACATGGTTTAAATAGAATAGAGCAAAATGACTTAAAAAATATTCTCCTCTGAAACAGCAATGCACCGATGTTTCGTATTGGTATGTAACATCCTATATTGGTCTTCTACGAAGATACATGTAGTTTAAATTATGACTCTGGGGATCACATGGTTTATATAGAATATATAGCAAAATGACTTTAAAAATCTTCTCCTCTGAAACCGCCAGGCCCAGAGGTTACATATTTGATATGTGACATTTTCTAGTAGTCCTCTACAAAGATGTTGAAATTATGTCCCAGTGGTCAAAACGTGTCACGCACCGGGGGTCACATGGTTTGTATAGTATATATAGCAACATGACTCTAAAAAATATTTTCCTCCGAAACCGCTAGCCCCAGCGGTTTCGTATTTGGTATGTATCATCATATAGTGGTCCACTACACAGATTGTTCAAATAATTCCCCTGGGGTCAAAACGGGCTACGCCCCGGGGGTCACATTGTTTATATAAAATAAATAGAAACATTACTTTAAAAATCTTCTCGTCTGAAAATGCAAGTCCCAGAGGTTTTGTATTTGGTATGTAACATCCTACAAAGTTTGTTCAAATTATTATCCTGGGGTCAAAACTGGCCACACCCTGGGGGTCACAGGGTTTATATAAACTTAAATAGTAAAATGACTTTAAAAATCTTCTCCTCTGAAACGCAAGTCCCAGAGGTTTCGTATCTGGTATGTAATATTGTATTGTGCTCTACAAAGAATGTTCAAATTATGCCCCTGGGGTAAAAAGAAACCACGCCTTTGGGTCAAATGTTTTCTGTAGACTTTCATGGCAAGTGGACTTTCAAAAATGTTTTTCTTTGAGACAGCAAGGCCAAGAGGCTATGTATTAGGTATTTTACATTGTATAGTGCTCCTCTGCAAAGATTGTTCCAATTATGCCCCTGGAGTCAAAACTGGCCACGCCCAGGGGTGAGATGGTTTATATAGACTTAAATAGCATAGTGACATTAAATTAAAAATCTTCTCCTCTGAAACCGCAAGGCCAAGAGGTTTCATATTTCTTTTTTAACATTCAATAGTGGTCCTCTACAAAGATTGTTCAAATATTGCCCCTGTGGCCAAATCTGGCCACGCCCCGGGGGTCGTATGGTTTATATAGACTTACAAGTAAATAGAAAAATGACTTAAAATCGCCTCTGAAACCCCAAGGCCCAGAGGTTTCGTATTTGATATGTAGCATTGTATATTGGTCCTCTACAAAGATTGTCCAAATTATGCCCCTGTGGTAAAAAGTAGCCACACCCTGGGGGTGACATGGTTTACATAGACGTATGTGGCAAGTGCACTTTAAAAATCTTCTCCTCTGAAACCGCAAGGCCCAGAGGTTTCATATTTTGTATACAACATTGTATAGTGGTCCTCTACACAGATTGTTCAAATTATGCCCGTGCGGTAAAATGAAGTTCCACCCCGGGGTCATATGTTTTCTATAGACTTGTATAGAAAGTGGCTTTTAACAAAATCTCCTCCTCTAAAACCGCAAGGCCCAGAGGTTTTATATTTTGCATGAAACATTGTTTAGTGGTAGTTTATAAATACTGTTCAAATTATGCCCCTGGGGTAGAAACAAGACCATGGCCTGTGGGTCACATTGTTTATATAGATCATAAAAATCTTCCCCTGAAACTGCAAGGCCCAGATCTTTATACTCAGGTAAGTGGTTTAGTTTCATTTGGCTATTGGCTGTCTTGTTATATCCATTAGGATGCCTTAAACTCAGGTGAACTACCTAGTGTCATCGTGGCCCTCTTGTTCTAATTGTTCTCGTTGTGTTTGATATGTATATTTTTTATCTCTTAAAACCACAATTTATTGTCTTTCTATAAATGTGTCGAACTGCGCTTTTGTTAATAATGTTATTTTAAGTGTTTTGTCTTTGACAGTATTGCTTCTTATTGTATTTTCAAATGATTATACTGTGTTTATCATCATTTTTCCTGATTTCTGTGTAAATCATGGTATTTCATTTGGTCCATTTAACCGATTATCTTAACTTGTAAGGAGAGAGATTTTCTGCTACTACATGTATTTGTATTCCCTTCTGAATTTGGTTTCGGTTATCCTCATTTATTAGGATGGTTTTATATAACTTTAAGTAACCAGTTCCCTTTTGTTTGATTTTTATCAATAAAAATCACTTTAAGAATACCTTGTAATTTCTTTATATTTATGTTAACATCAAGGTTACATATATTCGGCTCTGTACTAATTCTTTAAAATCACAGATGCTAACATTGTCTTTCAAAACTATTCAACCTTTACTATTTCATTTTTTCCACTAAAATCGTATTCCACTTTGTTCTGAATGATGCTTCGTTTTTAAAGGTCACAAACACGTGTTTGTATGGCCTTAGGGTATTCTTTCACAACTGGTTTTCAGAGTGCTTGACTTCAGTTAAGTCTGTGAACAAGACCGATGCGATGACAATGCTGACAGCGTTTAAGGTAAAGGCTTCGTACTCAAACAGGATTCAGGTTCATAATCAGTCATTGTACATGCCACAGAGTATTTTACTTTTAAATGCTAATGACTGGTCTGTATATTTAAGTACATTTACATTTCTACAAATGGAAATTTTAGTTTTTAATTCGATTTACTGGTAATGTATTGTTCTTAAACATTTCACGGCTGTTTAATGTTAAAAATTTGTAAAAAGGTGTTACATTTACTTATAATTAGATTTATAATTATGCGTAGAAATGACTAATTTCGATTACATAACAATGTTTAAAATACCCGACAATTCCATATCTGACAGAAGTGGTATTTATTAAATGCTGTAAATATAAGCACTCGGAGAGCACAGAAATCCACCTGAGCAGCCAGTTGCCCTATCTCCCAATATAAGCACTCGGAGAGCACAGACATCCACCTGAGAGCACAGACATCCACCTGAGAGCACAGAAATCCACCTGAGCAGCCAGTTGCCCTATCTCCCAATAATAACAATCCTTTTAGAAAAATCATTTTTTCTGTACAACATTCCAAACACCACCAAAATCACAGTATTCGTTCATCCGGGTCTATTTCCGAAATTACCAGAAAACTTCAAGCAAAATGTGTTCATTAACAGAAAAACCATCGCGGGCGTGAATGTTCACTGGCATTGATAATTATATGCGTTAAGTGCATTTAAATTCATCCTTTACAGGGCAATTTACAAGTTCAATAAAATATAATCCAATTAACACCACCTTTATCAAATGTAGATTGTATAAAATAAGAAATCACGGTTATATAAGTGTATCAAGATCTTGATTATCGTCTTGCATGTTTATTTCAGTCTATGGAGGGCATTATCAACGCCAGCAAGGAAGATCTGTCCCTATGTGCTGGATTTAGACCACAGAAAGTATGTACATCTTGTCTTTATATTTCAGTTTCATTTTTGGAAATGTGTCAAGTGTCAACGGACATTTGTACTTTGCAGTCTTTCTTTAGAAGATGGTAATGTTACTGTGTCACTGATGTAAACGAATAGAGCACGTTTGCAGTCTTTTAATATACTAATACTGTTGATACTCCTGTCAAGTTACATTGTCTTGCTCATTAGTCGAGCTGAATACTTATAATGTGCAGTTCTATATTGTAACGCATAACATTGTTTTCGTATAGTACAGCGTCTACACATAATGTATGCTATTCTTCTAGGCACAGCTTCTTCACGACGTATTTCACGAACCATTCCGCAGATCACACAAAACCTCCTAACAACGTGTGAAGAAACCGCTTGTAAACTATCTGTCTGTGATACCGGACGGATATGACGTCATATGACGTCTGCCTTTCGGCGGGACTGCCTAAATGAGCAAGAAGACGTGAGTTAGAGGTCAAACGTGGTTAAACTACTGCATTACGTGGAACAATAATGACAATGTTGCAATTTTTCTATATCTCAAACTCATTTATATTATGATTATCCGTTGCTATGTGTTTTAGAATGAATAACTCAACATAGTTGTATCTAGTACTAAAGTAACTTGGACAACATTGTCACTGAACTGTCACAGATGTATCATGTGAAAGGCTTACATTGCGCCTTGGAAGGCCGTTGTTTCATATTTCAATTGGGATGCGCTTACATCGCACTTTTAAACTTTCAATTTCTAAGGACACTTGAAACTAATCAAGTTTTGCTTTTTGTACATCCTCAGTCTGCAAAAACAAACTATCAAAACAATAAGACGAGCATTCACCATGAACTTGAACTGTTTTACCATTCGCAGAAACACTTGAAACGTCCCGTTCGATTTCCTGCCAATGCGAGTGAGTTGCTGATATTGTATGGCCAGCTGGCCGACCGGATGACGATATCTTCCCACCACTTTTAATCATTCGCAGAAACACTTGAAACGTCCCGTTCGATTTCCTGCCAATGCGAGTGAGTTGCTGATATTGTATGGCCAGCTGGCCGACCGTATGACGATATCTTCCCCACCACTTCAACGACCCGGGCATACGAAGATATGTAAGCTTACCAGCCGGATTGTTCGCGTCACTTTATGCAATTTAGCATTAACCAAAATGGGGATCTTTGTGGTTTTATGCTTGGCTGTCTTCGTACCTTCGATCTCAGGTATTGTTGTATATTTATTTGTCCATTAATTTAATTAATTACAAATTACATCATGGCTTTATTGCCTTGGCGTTGCGTGTTTATTTTCGAATTTGCATGATCAAAACTTCTTAAAACGATTTATCGCAATGGTGTAATAGATAAGGTGTCCGCCCTTGCGATCGGGCTAGTGTGAGTTTAACTCTGGAAACGTTGAAATCATCTTTCTCACCAAGACACCGGGAACGGACTCAATAAAACCAATATATACTGTTGACAAAATCGAGCTAAAGTAAATAGGTTTGTACTTGACTGTGCTTCGATTTTAAAATAATTTACTTATACTGAAACATTTGCGTTCATGGGCAAAGTAACTGCTTGTTAAGTAATAATTCTCTAGCATTCGTTACAATGTTATCCTTAAGAAATAATTTTCGATTTATCGTTGTTTATCGGGCAATAAACAACGATTTGGAGTTATGATGCGTAGGAATTAAACCACGAGGGCGTTAGCCCAATTTGTTTAATAGCCACGCATCAGAACGACAAAGAGTTGTTTATTGACTGATAAACAACGATAATGCGAAAATTATTTCGATTTGAACATGATTTGACATATATTTTTGCAACTTTATATGGAAGTACATTTTAATATGCTCCGCTCAGAATCAGAACTTCTTTTTGTGTTATTTATTGGGTAGTTCTTTGTCTTTAGAAAAACTAGCGAGAGTCATGTTCGACTAGACGTTTTATGAGGTTTTCGATGTTTTCGTTGTAGCTTCCCCAGGGACAGACACGTGTTCGCAATGCATGGCGCTGCTAGATTCTATGGGGGTGAGTTTAGTATGTTGTTGCTTTGACTTTCCGTATTAGTTGTGGTCTATAAGACAATAAATTATCAATAACAATTCCGGTAAAAAGCAACCTATGTGGACTATTTTCGGATCAAAACGGTTCAGGGAACTGTGAGATGCAAGAATAATTGTTACAGAATAAAAGAATAATTGTAACAGTAGCAGTCTTCTATTTTCCCCAGTTATCTTAACCTACAAATGATTGTTATACAAATATGCAGGCGCGAAGAAGGGGCAATCGCTATGAAAATAACCATACTATACAATATGACGTATTCCAACGTATTCCGATATACACGTACGTGCCAGCGAACCACTATCAGCTACAAGTAGTAATTACGAGCACAATGCAAACATAATTCATTTGTCATCGGCATATATTAGACAATTTATACTAAGCCTTGCGTGTTTAAGCACGAGAGTGCGGATGAGGGTCTGTCTGCCTGGGAGATGTGCGCCATGCTGGGACAGTGCGGAACGGAGCCAGTGGCAACCGTGGACAATGGCGTCATCCGTAAATCTAAACCGTTTTGTTAAGGCCATTAAAACGGTCTTATTGCCAAACACGCGTTACCGAATAATATGTTTGCCAGATAGTTTTCTTAATATGTATTGTTCAAATATGTTTTAATTTATATGAATGCATGACGCACCGTATAACAAATATCATGTATCCTGGGCTGGTGGCCGGTGGCTTAAGTTACATGTTATATATGTTATGTTAATATACCGTTATTTTTTAACATAAATTGCCATAGAACAGTTTCGTGTCCTTTTCTTTGCGATATCAACTCCGTTCCATTGCAATACTATCGGTATTACCTGCATAAGCCTTAACAAAAATACAAATAAATCGGGACGCACGCGCAGATACAGATTTTGGAGTGAGGGGCGGAAATAAAAAAAAAACCTTCCATGTATAATTATATAGTTTGAACAATGACAGTTAAATTGCGCAATGTCATAGTCAATCCTTTTGCAGAGATTCTGGACGGGTACTACGTGCAACAACACCTGATAAGAATTGTGATTAGCTTATATCATTCTTGGCTGAGAAAGCATGTCACAGTTATTCAAAACTCCAACTTTTTAGGCTATTGTGTGGGTGGCGTACGCAGCCTCCGCCCCACCCCCACTCAACCCGCCGATAGGACGGGTATCCAGATACATGTACACTGTCTCCGCACCACCCCCACTCAACCCGCCGATAGGACGGGTATTCGGATACATGTACACTGTCTCCGCACCACCCCCACTCAACCCGCCGATAGGACGGGTATCCAGATACATATACACTGTCTCCGCACCCCCCCCCCACTCAACCCGCCGACAGGACGGGTATCCAGATACATGTACACTGTCTCCGCCCCACCCCAACTCAACCCGCCGATAGGACGGGTATCCAGATACATGTACACTGTCTCAGACCCACCCCCACTCAACCCACCGATAGGACGGGTATCCAGATACATGTACACTTTCTCCGCCCCACCCCCTCTCAACCCGCCGATAGGACGGGTATCCAGATACGTGTACATGTAAACTGTCTCCACCGCCCCCCCCCCCACTCAACCCGCCGATAGGGCGGGTATCCAGATACATGTACACTGTCTGACGTTGCAGACAGAGACAGATTAGCTCGTTAAGTTTTGCTGGCGTTGAAAATCTTGTTTTATTCGTTTTCCATCAACTAATCAAATTTATAAATACTCGCCACCTTATTGTGTTTATTCCGCGGCAAATTACCGGATACCCGATGGTGGTTGGACCCGGGTATACCTGTAACCTGGGTCCAGATGTATTATCCGGCCAGTTCCTCCTTTACATATGCACCATGCACATTAATCTACTGTTTTATCCAACCATTGCACTCGGATGTCACATGGGGAACTGTCAACCTAGTTTACACAAAAGTACGCGTGGTAAAAGCTTGTGAAGTGTTTGTGACGCCTGATGAACGAATAATAATCTTGTAACAATAGCTGGTGAGTTGAATATATTGTTGCAAACACATGTATTTACAGAAGAGACGCTTCGTGGCGGCACATGTGTCACGTTTGTAGACTGGTCACCGCCATTCTTCACCGGTTTCTGAGCGATCCACACTGGCAGGTACGCGTTTGTTGGGATGCAACTGCATGTTCATAGCTACCCAGGATTGTTTGATCTGTATAACATAACTGTCTTATCTTAAACAAAACTGCGTGTAATTTCAATTACATAGTCATACCTTAAAATTATTGTACCCATTTCAATTTCATATGCAGACAAATCCATATTAGAACACTACTGAGCAACTACCGGTACTTACACATGCATTCATTGAAGCTACTGTTTGATTGCAATGCTATTACCAGTGCATATTGTAACATTAACTTATTAATATTTATCTTATAAAGTATAGCAAATTTGTAAATTGTTTAAGATAAAAACGAATGGGGACTTGGCGCGAGTTGACAGATTAGTTCAATAATTGGATATAAATGCAGATTAATTTGCATGATTTACATTTATCGATACGTGTTTCCTTCGGGCTCGCCTGTCTTTGCAAAATGTTCGAGTATATTGGGTTACGGACACATTCCTGGTGCAATCTGTATTAATTGTATGAAAAGTTATAATCAAAAAGAAGTAGCGTAAAAACAATTTCCAAACGTTTATTTTCACAATTCCAGAAGGTATAAGGGTTGCATGCACATTCTTTGTGCAAACATAACAGCAATGTATTTATTGTATGAACAGTAATAATAAAAGGAAATTACATACACTCATATTTTGGATATCTTTACCATGTTCTAACAAACAGAAGGTTATCCTGCGCATAATGAAGCTGGCGTGCAGCTATGTACCGTTCGTTGGCCAGACCTGCTCGGACCTCGTGGACCAGTACGGTGTCCTGATCATAAATCTGCTCGGTAGATTCGTGCAACCGGAAATATGCCACTCAGTGTTCCACATCTGTCCTAATATGACAGGTACTTATAGTGCAGCTATACTTAAACATTCACACCACAAAGCACTCGAAGAGCGCAGACCTCCGTCAAAGCTGCTAATTCCTCAAAATGCCGAAAAAATGGCAGACGTCCATTTGATTCCTGGATCCAGACAGTGATATAAATTTTCTGGAGTCAGACGGTGATCCGATTCTGGGATCCTGACGGTGACCCGTATAACCACCAAAATCTAAACATGTGTTCATATGTTTATGTCCAATATTCCCAGAATAGTTCATGCGAATCCGTTGGTACCTTTTTTGCGTAAATTGTGAACTAACAAAAAGACAAATTCACTCCGGCAAAAACTTACCTTCCGTGTTGTTTTTTTCTTTTCAGACTCTCTGGCGGCCCGCGAGGACTGTCGCCTCTGCGAGTTCAGCCTCGGTGTGATCTACGACACGGTGCACGACCCCGCCTTGCACGATAAACTCGAGCTTATCTCCCGCGCTTTCTGCGAGACCGAGAGACCTTCCATGCGCCAGGAGGTAGGGTTCGAAACGTGACGTTCACCGAAACGCGGATGGAATAAAAAGTACATTCGTATCTTGAAGTTGATCCTTGTTCTCTATTTAATTACATTGGCGAACGTCCCAGTATATTTAAGTACCTATATCACCATAATATAGAGTGTACTGAAGACACTTGTATTATTACATTTACCTGCAATTTACACGAACAAGTCTTCAATAATAATGTTGGACTCCATGTTTCATTTGTTATGTCGTTGCAGTGTATGACGTCACTCCGTCAACTTGTGGTTTACGCCATGAAGCTGGCTGACGACCTCAAACGTGTGCCAGATATCGAGGCTTTCTGTCGGGTAATTGTTATGCTAACTTACGTCTAAATCGAGGCATCCTGGCAAGTAAACGTTATGTATACGAAGATCTATATCTTTCCTGCGCTATTGTCTAGATCAGGACATTGTGTAGGTTATGTGTTTACTTGTGTACAAATCGCTATATTTGCAAGCTGAACTGCTAATATCCTACCATTACAAATAAAAAATCCATGCAATACAATAACACTTTTTCCCCTTTGTTTTGATGACCATATTAACTGTTTTATTACCGGAAAGTCTCTAATGATTTTACTCTCTAGAACTGTTTTTAAACAAAGTTCAATTTTCTGTGTTTCAGAAGAACAACATGTGCCCAGCGGACCTGTACATGCCGTGATCAAGCAGGCATACATGATAGGTTACACGCCACTGATTTGGTCATAAATGTTAACACTTGTCAAACATCCTTCAATATTTGAATGCAAACAAAAGCTTCTACTTCTGCAGCAGCTGTGCTGAACTTTAGCCCTTCAGTACATGTTCGTTTTCAGTGCTCTTATTTGCCGTGCTGGTGAGGATAAAATTGAGAGAAAGGGTACCGGAACTTCCTAAATTAAAAAATAAAGCCGTTAGGTGTATTTACCTCTTCATATGCAAAACTACAAATACATGTATTAATGTCTATCTTAATGGTTTTAATAACACTAAATACTGAATAAAGAACTGAAATTCAATTAATGTCTACTATATTTCCATCAATATATTACATCCTTCAGTATAAAATTCATTTTCAAATTACATGTGATGTTTATTAATCACAATGTCTGTAAGAATTTTAATTAGCACTAGTACTCCGTTTCTTTTTAACGATTATTTTCCCAATTTAAAATGTATATGTACCCCAATACTCCTCTTATCTATAGCATTGCATTTGTATCTTATAATTTAAACCATTTTAATTAAACCAAACTGTAAGTTACATTCTGGCTTATTTCATAGAATATTAATATGTATTACACTCAGGAGAAGAAATATTTGAAATACACAAATACAGCTACAAATGTGTATATATGTATTTTCAAATAAAACATGTATGAAAACACCACAAAAGTATCTTTTTAATTATAAATCTATTTTATATTCACATAGCATGTGAAAACATCATACACTGAACATATATTCTAAAATTAAATCATCCCCTCTAGTAATATCAATTCATGAAATTCATTATGCAAAATTCATAAACAAGATAAAATAATAAAACAACAACAAACACTGACACAAACTTCTAGGAAGTACAAGTATCACAAATCGTATGAATTTCGTCAAAATGCACCTAGAATTCAATGTTATCTTCCAGTTAATTACCAGGCAACACTAGGGGCAGTAACTTCTGCAGGCACTTTGTTAGAATGATGAATGGCCAGTTAACTTCCTTAGTTTTTCGTACACAATTCAAATTGTTAACGACCATGGTGCCTGAAATAAAAAATACACGAAGCAAGCTGAAAACTTTCTTAAGTTCTTAGACATGACGTAATGTTTAAAGTTATGTGTTCTAATTAATAGTATTTATTTAAATGTGGTCATAGGGCAGAACATTTTATGACTATGAAATAAAAAAACAAGTAATTAAAAACAAAACAAAAAACAAGAAACGTGGAAATTTCACGAAAACCAAATTTTTCGAACGAAATGCATAAACGTCAGCACAATAATTAAAGAAAGTTCTGGGTGCCATATGCATTCCTAAGCGAGGTATCGTTTTAAGGTATCTATGTATGAAGTTTCATTAAAATATCGCAATGCGTTCTCAAATTATTGAGCAGAAACCGTTTTTGTATTTTTAGTAACATTGACCTTGACCTTGATCTCACCCACCCCATATGCAATCCGAAGCGTGGTCTAGATACAAGGTATCAATGTATGAAGTTTTATTTAAATATCTACAGAGGAAACCTTTTTTTCATTTTTAGTAATGGAGACCTTTACTCCATTGCAATCCCAAGCGAGGTCTCGATATAATGTATCTATGTATAAAGTTTCATTAATATATCTCGATGCATTGTCAAGTTATTGAGTGAAAACCGTTTTTCTATTTTTAGTAATGGTGACCTTGACCCCACCCACCATATATGCAATCCCAAGAGAGGTCCAAATATAAGGTATCAATGTATAAAGTTTCATTAAAATGTCTTCATGTGTTCTCAAGTTATTAAGCGGAAACCATGTTCTATTTATATTAACTGTCACCTTGACCTTGACCATAACCACCCTAGATGCAATGTCAAGCAAGGCTTCGATAAAACGTAAATATGTATGAAGTTTCATTAAAATATCTTTATGGATTCTAAAGTTATTGAGCGGCAACTTTTTTCTATATTTAGTTACGGTGACCTTTACCTTGACCCCACCCCATATGCAATCCCAAGCAATGTCTCGATATAAGGTATATATGTATGAAGTTTCATTAAAATATCTCGATGGGTTATCAAGTTATTGAGCAGAAACCTTTTTCTATTTTTAGTAACGGTGACCTTGAAATTAAACCCACCCACCCCATATGCGATCCCAAGCGAAGTCGCGGTATATGGTATCTATGTAAGAAGTTTTATTAAAATATCTTTATGGATTCTAAAGTAATTGAGCGGAAACCATTTTTCTATTATTAGTAACGGTGACCTTGACCCTGACCCCACCCACCGCATATGCGATCCCAAGCGAGGTCTCGATATAAGGTATCTATGTGTGAAGGTTTATTAAAATATCTCGATGCCTTCTTAAGTTATTGAGCGGAAACCGTTTTTCTATTTTTAGTAACGGTGACATTGACCCTGACCCCACGCACTCCATATACAATTCCAAGCGAGGTCTCGAAATAAGGTATCCATGTATGAAGTTTCACTAAAATATCTCGATGCGTTCTCAAGTTATTGAGCGGAAACTGTTTTTCTATTTTTAGGAACGATTACCTTGAACCCACCCACCCCATATGCAATCCCAAGCGAGGTCTTAATATAAGGTATCTATGTATGAAGCTTCATTAAAATATTTCAATGCCTTGTTAAGTTATTGAACTGAAACCGTTTTCCTATTTTTAGTCACGGTGACCTTGACCTTGACCCCACCCACCCCATATTCAATCGAGAGCGATTTCTCGATATAACGCATCTATCTATGAAGTTTCATTAAAATGTCTCGATGCGTTGTCAAGTTATTGAACGAAAACCGTTTTTCTATTTTTAGTCACGGTGACATTGACCTTGACCCCACCACCCCATATGCAATTCCAAGCGAGGGCTCGATATAAGGTATCTATGTATGAAGTTTCATTAAAATATCTCAATCCGTTCTCGAGTTAGAGAGCGGAAACAAAAAGTTGACGCCGCCACCCCGCTCGCGCGCCTAACGACATACCCCAATCTAATGACCGAAATGTCGCAAAATAATCTGCCAACAGTGTACAATAAGAAAACAATGTGGCTTAGGACTTATTTTACATACCAAACAGAAGCAAAACTTTCTTGCAGAGTGACAGACAGACAGACGGACGGGACTAAAGAGAACAGATGGGACAGGACAGGAAAAGACAAACAGGTCAAGCAAAGACAATAATGGCAGGGTAGGAGCGACTTGCTTACATATATCTTACCAATTTTCAAAAGTAGGGAAGAGACCCTTGTAGAGGGCAAAAAACCCTCCTGGTTCAACGTCTTCAGTCCACGGATCCTGTGTAAACCGGGGGCCTGAAATAGCAAGCCCCACAAATGCAGTGATGTTTTGGTAATGATCAATGTTATTGATGAAAATATACTGCTAAGGCTTAACAGCACCAACACACATACTCGGGCTTATGTTGACATGTTAAGAGAGTAATTTTTTATCAAACCCATTTATTTTCTAAAGCAAAGGACATTTTTCATTTCCAGTTTAATTATTTAGTATACTGAAAGATTTTATTTAGATACAGTTTGGAAATTTACATCTCAGTGTATGTGTACCTTTTGTCAGTGCTAATTATTGAAATTTACCCAAAAATAAAGATAAATAAGATTTCATAGAAGCTTTATGAATAATCTTAGTAAACAAGAGCTGTCAGAGGACAGCGCGCTCAACTATTTGAAGTATTTCAGTTGGTACATATTTTGGAAAGTGGAAGGGGCATATTTGTTGAAATACAAAACTGAGTTATGGCAATTATTTTATCAAATTATTCCAAGTTTTAACCTTATGTAGTTAGTAACTTGTGTAGTTTTGAAGCTATAAGAGTTTTAAATATAATCTTTAACCTTAAAATCTATGTGAAAAAGCGACATAACTCTGTCACAATACAAAACAGTGTTATGGGGAATGTTGCCCCTGACACTGGAGTTTATGACAAAGGTATATTCAAGTGAAGAACTTATGTAGTTCTGCAGTTACACAACTTTTGAATATAAACTTTAACCAGAAATTCTATGTGAAAAGGGGCATAACTCTATCAAAATACAAAACAGTGTTATAGAAAATGTTGCCCCCTGATAGTGGAGTTGATGACAAAGGTACATTCCAATTTTCAAGTGAATAACTTATGTAGTTCTAACTGTTAAATATAAACTTTAACCAGACAATCTATTTGAAAAGTGGGCATAACTGTCAAAATACCAAACAATATGTATGGGGAAAGTTGCCCCTGACACTGGAGTTGATGACAAAGGTATATTCCAAGTTTCAAGTAAATAACTTCTGTAGTTTTGAAGTTACAAAACTTTTGAATATAAACTTTAACCAGAAAATCTAAGTGAAAAAGGGGCATAACTCTGTAACAATACAAACAGAGTTATGGGGAATGTTGCCCCTGATACTGGGGTTGATGACAAAGGTATCTTCCAAGTTTCAAGTGAATAACTTGTGTAGTTTTGAAGTTACAAAACCTTAGAACAACAGGGCCATGATGGCCCAAGCGCTCACCTGAGTACTGGCAATGACAGAGATCAGCTAAATGTCATCACCTACAAAATGACCCAAATCAGACAACCTGATCTGGCAATTCGACAGGTGCAGTACAGATGCCTGTCCGGCCTTCTTCTGTAGCTAACCTGCCAATCTACAGGCTATATACAGTATCATGCCTGCCCGGCCTACTTCTGTTATTTACCTAGCCAGAGCTCCAGATAACTTTCTAGGGCAATTCCTATTTTACTCTCTAATTTAAAACTGTATTCTTAAAAACGATTGACCAAATCATTTTTACAATTGAATATGGCACATCAATACTTAGTTCTAAATCGGACACTTAACCACCATGTTTGTTGCCATGGCATGTGAAGATTTCATACTGGTATTCAGTGTGCAGATTATACTATTTGCCCTACCTATGCAGGTAAACGGACGCCATATTTTGACTGACCACAATAGCTTACCGTTGAGTAATCTTTGCTCAGGTAACCTAAAATGGTTATAAATGATTGCTCATCTCAGGAACATGTCTTTTAGTCGTATTCAATGTAGTGCATTTGTAATCATTTCCCCGTTCACAGTTAATGTCGGTAAAAGCTCGTTACCCAGTTCCTACGTTGTCCGTTTTGTTAGGATATTTGTTTAGTACACTTTATTTAGAATAATAGCACAATTTACTATAAAAACACACTATTAAACACATTTTCATAGAGTATATACTTCTGGCAAGTTGCATACAAATAACTATATAAACAATCGAAACCGAAAATAACCCGAAGTGACCGTACGTTGTCCGTTTGGTTCGGATATTTGTTCTGTACATTTTATTTTAAATATGAGCACATTTTTCTATAAAACAACACACTATTCGATAATTGTCTAAGGGATTATATACTTCTGGCGAGATGCAAACACGTAACTATATGAAACATCGAAACCGAAAATAACCGGAAGTGACCGTACGTTGTCCGTTATGTTTGGATAGTTGTCCATTACACTGTATTATAAATATTTTTCTCTTAACAAACACTCTGTTAGATATATACGTTTTCATAGGGATTATATACTTCTGGCGAGATGCAAACAATAACCATATGAAAAGTAGAAACCGAAGAAAATGAATTGACCTTCAGATAACATTTGCATGAATACGGATAGAACTTTGCATAAATAAAAGCCTTTTTCAAGCATAATTTGTCTTGACTGTATAGCAAAAAAGAAAGTTGTTCATATCTCAAAATGGAAAAGACAATGTGGGAAAAAATTAATCTCTTTTATTCGTTGAAAACGGACATTCCCGGAAAATGTGCTCAAACGTTTAATTGTTACTTTGGTAAAATATATAATTTCTTTCATACTTGCACAAAATGTACACAAATTAGTATAAGTTTAATAAATTTATACCAATATTAATTAGTGGATTTGTATACAATCTAGGATCGTATACTGAAAGTCGCTTACATTACAATGTTGGCTTTATATGATACTGATCAGTATCTTTCTTTCAATACTTTTGTAATAGAAATTCATTATGTTTTCTAATGTCTTTTTGAATTTTGTATGCAATATAGACTTCAATATAGACTTCAGTTTCTAAGTGATTCAAGTGTTTTTCTAGGTTTTGGAAATAGAGAGTTTACTTTATTTAAAGAAAGTGAGTTAAATGCCAATGTACAAATGAATAATGTATGTAATAAATATAATGTGTTTTAATACCGTTGACATCTCTGAACCCGAAACATGAGATTGTATGATTATACATGTACGTTTCTGTCATCATTAAGGCATTAATATTCTGTGAGAAACCTTCAAATGACATTTTTTCTCCATTTCTGTTTCTTTTAGTAGTTCAAAAACGTGTTTGCTTTTAAATTAGTTTTGGCCAAGTGAGAAACTTACTATAATTGTTGTCATATATAACGTTTTTGCTAATTCATTATGTTGGTGATTTTTTGCATTATTTATTTGTAGCTTGTTAACTGTGTTACTTTCGTAATGCCTTTTTTTCAATGTTTGTAATGTTTTTAGCTCACCTGAACACAACTAAACATAGATTAAAAAAGTGAAATCTTTAAAATCTTTAATATTTGATTTGTGACATCCTCTTGTGGTCCTCTGCAACTTTTGTTCAAATTATACCTCTGGGGTCAAAACGGGCCAGGTGGTTTATATAAAATAAATAGCAAAATGATTTAAAAATATTCTCCTTTGAAACCGCAATGCACAGATGTTTCGTATCTTGTATGTAACATCCTATATTGGCCCTCTACGAAGATTGTTCAAATTATTACCCTGGGGATCATATGGTTTATATAAAAAATATAGCAAAATGACTTTAAAAATCTTCTCCTCTGAAACCGCAAGGCGCACAGGTTTCATATTTGATATGTGACATTTTCTAGTGGTCCTGTACAAAGAGTGTTGAAATTATGTAACTGGGGTCACAACGTGCCACGCCCCGGGGGTCACATGGTTTATCTAGTATATATAGCAACATTACTTTAAAAAACCTTCTCCTCATAAACCGGTACCCACAGAGGTTTCGTATTTGGTATATATCATCATATAGTGGTCCTCTACAAAGATTGTTCAAATAATGCCCCTGGGGTCAAAACGGGCCACGCCCCGGGGGTTACATGGTTTATATAGAATAAATAGGAAAATTACTTTAAAATCTTCTCATCTGAAAATGCAAGTCCCAGAGGTTTCGTATTTGGTATGTAACATCCAACAAAGTTTGTTCAAATTATTACCCTGCTGTCAAAACTGGCAACACCCTGGGGGTCACAGGGTTTATATAATCTTAAATAATAAAACGACTTAAAAAATATTCTCCTCTGAAACGCAATGCCCAGAGGTTTCGTATCTGGTATGTAACATTGTATAGTGGTGCACTACAAAGAATGTTCAAATTATGCCCCTGGGGTAATAAGAAGCCATGCACATGGGTCAAATGTTTTCTGGAGACTTTCATGGCAGGTGGACTTTAAAATCTTTTTCTTTGAGACAGCAAGGCCCAGAGGTTATGTATAGGGTATGTAACATTCTATAGTGGTCATCTGCAAAGATTGTTCAAATTATGCCCTTGGAGTCAAAACTGGCCTCGCCCCGGGGGTCATATGGTTTATATAGACTTACAAGTAAATGGCAAAATGACTTAAAAAATCGCCCTGAAACCCCAAGGCCGAGAGGTTTCGTATTTGATATGTAACATTGTATAGTGGTCCTCTAAAAAGATTGTCAAAATTATGCCCCTGAGGTAAAAAGTGGCCACACCCTGGGGGTGACATGGTTTATATAGACTTATATGGCAAGTGGGAAAATCTTCTCCTCTGAAACAGAAAGGCCCAGAGGTTGCATATTTTGTATACAACATTGTTTAGTGGTCCTTTACAAAGATTGTTCAAATTATGCCCGTGCGGTAAAATGAAGCTTCACCCCTGGGTCACATGTTTTCTATAGACTTGGGTTTTAAAAATATTTTCCTCTACAACCGCAAGGCCCAGAGGCTTTATATTTGGCATGAAACATTGTTTAGTGGTCCTCTACAAATACTGTTCAAATTATGCCCCTGGGGTAGAAACAAGACCATGGCCTGTGGGTCAAATGGTTTATATAGATTATAAAAATCTTCTCCTGAAACTGCAAGGCCCAGATCTTTATACTCAGGTAAGTGGTTTAGTTTCATTTGGCTATTGGCTATCTTGTTATAATCCATTAAGATGCCTTACACTCAGGTGAGCGATCTAGGGTCATCGTGGCTCTCTTGTTCTATTTGTTCTCGTTGTGTTTGACGTGTATATGTTTTGCTCTTAAAACCACAATTTATTGCCTTTTCTATAAATTTGTCGAACAATAGTTCTGTTAATAATTTTCTTTTAAGTGTTTTGTCTTTGACATTATTGCTACTTACTGTATTTTTCTAATGATTATACAGTGTTTATTATCATTTTTCCTGATTTCTTTTCAAATCATTGTAATTCATATAGTCCATTTAACCGATTATCTTAACTTGTAAGGAGTGAGATTTTCTGCTACTCTTTGTATTTCCTTCTTAATTTGGTTTCGGTTATTTATTAGGATGGGTTTATTTAGCTTTAAGTAACCAGGACCCGTTTGTTTGATTTTTATCAATAAGAATCAGTTAAAAAATACCTTGTAATTTCTTGATATTTATGTTTACATCAAGGTTATATATATTCGGCTCTGTAATAATTCATTAAAATCACAAATGCTTACAAATGTCTTTAAAACTCCTCAACCTTTACTATATCATTTTGTCCACTAAACTCGTATTCCACTTTATAATCAATTACGCTTCTTTTTTAAAGTTCACAAACACGTGTTTCTTGTAGCTAATATACTGAATATATGTTTACAAATTCATTAAAAATTCTTCTCTTTCATAGTGTTTTAATCGGTCAAACCTCTGGCATAAAGAGGCATTCTTTTTAAAACAAACCTGTGACACTGATAACCAATAGAGATTGGAAATAGTTTTGATCTGGAAGGGAAGTAAACTTGTAAGAATATAAGCATTGTTGTTGCTGTTGGCAAAGTGTAAAAAATTGCTCATCCAAGTTCCTTAGTTTTCGCAGATTGTTGCGTTTATTTTTGATTTCAAAGTTATCGGATAAGTCGGATAAGTACAAATGTGATTGAAATCAGTAAACATTACGCATTGGAAATTTATAACATAGTTAAGTTGCCTTGATGAGTATAGAGTTTGAGCTCTTGTTATATCTTGTATATCTGCCGTTATCGTCGACGCAGCAAAAAGTACCTAAATATTAGGTTATGTATAATAGTTTAAGTATAGTTTTAAGGACTTTCGGCGTTATTGTGACTGGCAATTCTCTTCTTGCACCTTTGGCAATGCTAGTAGAATTCCTAATTGTGTGTTTTCTGTTTTGTTTCAGTCTTTTGTTTCTGATTTTTAAGAAATTATTATTGTGTGTTTGATCTTTCCTGTCATCAATTTACTTCTTTCTCAAATATTTTCTATTGTCCATTTATTCTCCATTACATATTCACATGTTATCTTCCAGCTCGTAAGTTCATAAACTTCCCATTACTGATTTAGTCACGCCTCTTAACATACATAATAACGAATTCAACACACAACTAGAGAGAGAGACTTTATAAGCTTAAAGCTGTTTCCGTTGTAAATTTACTTATACAGTATTGTACTGTACTTTCTATACACTACTATACGTGTATATATTGGTCAATAAATATGTTTAAACTAACTAAGCTCGGGTCACTAGAATTACTAGGATACCTTAGATATAGGGTCGTGTACAGGGTTGAGTTGAAGGGATTTCATATCACGTGTATGAGTTATAACGAGATTACTTATTAAAGGATTTGCAAAGGCGAATTAATAGTTTTGCGCCATATTCATTACATACATTATCAAACCAAGAAAGTAAGGCATCCAATGACCTTATCCTTTGACCCAAGGACCAAATACTTAATAAAGACCCTCTACCAGTAATGATCAAACAACATATCAAGTGTGATGTACCTAAGGCCAATGAATCAATAGTGATTTACCGGTCAAACTTTTACAACTATTGGTCAGTTTGACCTTGACCGTTGACTCAAGTGTGAAATACTGGATAGGGACTCGCTTTTAGTGATGACCAATCTACCTACACAGTTTTATTGAGATTGGTTAACTGTTGAAGACAAGAATTGAAAACTTTAATGCAAAATTTTGGCCTTTGACCCAGGGACCCAATAATCAATAAAAAGCCTCTACTAGTCATGACCAACTTAAATGCATGAGCCTTAGCCCAATGAGTCCATGACCAACCAGTAAAACCTTTACAACTTTTGGTCAGTTTGACCTTGACCTTTGACTTAAGTGTGAAGTAATGGATAGGGATAATGAATGGATGACCAATCTACCTACTCAGTGTTATTGAGATTGGTTAAGAACTGTTGAAGATATGACAATAATGGAAAACTTTCGAGCAAAATTGTTGAAGAAATCCAATGAAATTAACCTTTGACCCAGTGACCCAATAATCAATAAAGACCCTCTGCTAGTCATGACCAACCAACTTAGTAACCTTATTCCAAGGTGTCCATATTGACCAACCATTGAAACTTTTACAACTATTGGTCAGTTTGAACTTGACCTTTGACCCTAGTGCCCAATATCGGATAGGGACCTACTACTAGTTATATCCAACCTACGTACTAAGTATCTTTGAGAATTGGGTAGGAACTGTTGAAATATGACAGGAATTCAAAACTTTGAAGCAAAATTGTTAATGACGCCCTCCTGACCGCCCGTCGCCTAGTTTTCGCTCATGTATTACTCTAGTCTCATTTTCTGTTAAAAAATCCGGCTAAAAATAAAGTATATGGCAGTATCTGGCAGTACCAAATCAGCGTAGTAGTCGAGTTTAAGGGCTTCAAGACCGTAGGTCTGCGCACACACTCAATGACAAACAAGCAGACAGCTATGTAAAAGCCAAGTTGTCATTTCCATTACATGTTCTCTGTGAGAGTAACAGCTGTGGAGCGCCTCTGGAGCGACACAGAATCGTGTGTGTATATATACAGATTTGCCCTTCACTCAAATAACAAAATGTACGTATTTACACAATTTCGTTTCCCACTTCAAGTAAAAAATTATTTTTATTCACCTCAAAACTACATGTATCAATATCCTTGTGACAAAGCGCCATGCAGGGGTTATTTTCGCCATGACAGTGCGAGCTCTTGTTGAACAGTTTCGGTAGAGGACTACTAGATACCAAATATCAAAGCTCTACACCAAAACAGATTCAACTACATGTTATAAAACTATTTATTGAACAAAAACAAAATAAACTAATGAAAAACATGCTATATATATATATACGAATTTTACAAGAAACGTACTTAAGTTAAATAGTACTCGTATATCTATGCATCATGAAGTTATTGGAAAATCAAGATATTGAGAAGTATGGAGGGTGCCCAATTGGATATGATTTTTTTCCAAAGTGTACATTTACACTTTATCATTTGTATATACGTTATTGATATCAAATAGGAAGTTTTTGTTTTTGAGTTAAGAAGAAAAATTGCTTAGTGTATTTACTCTTGGCAACATGAAATTAAGATTGTTCATAGAGCAAACTTCACCAACTAAGTTAAATGTTCATCTGTTCGTACACAATTTGGTAACATATGTGATAACAGTGATTTAGATCATCAAAATGAAGCCAAAACAAATGAAAATGACGTATTCAAAATATTTCAGATTTTGATCAAATAACCTGATTGGGCACTTTTAACTCACATGCAAGTCGTTTATATTAAGTGTTTTATTTTATATTAAAAAAAACAAATACAGAAATAAAATAAGACATTTAACATGAACTTGATATGTACATAAATAACAATATAATGATTTGTTTGGCCAAATAGTTTATATTATGATATTAATGGTTAAAACAATTGATGACTTGATAGAAATTCATATGGGAAACAATCTTTACATTGTGTATGACACAATAATTATTGGCACTGCTTTGACTGTGCTGAACATTCATCTGTTTCTAAGTAATACTTTAGTTAGTATGTTGGTTTAGCAAAGGTCTATCGTTTGTTGGTCACCTGATCGTACCATCTTTATTGATTGAAATTACTTCAATTAGGAGACTTCTATTAATTTCCAATGTAAATACATAAGCCACTTCAATATGAAAACCTTTGGAATATTATTATTTTCCCCATAATTAGCAGGCATTCATTGCTGCATTCATAACAGTACTACCAACACTGCATACATTATTTTTTGGTGCGGCTTGAGTACAGGGCCGTAGCTTGCAAACTTTACTAATATGCACAGATGTAGATTTTATGTACGCTTGTTGGTCGTACTTTTTCCAAATAGTAACAGTAACCATATTAACAAAAAATACCGCCGCCGTAATATAAATAGTATGTGAATGTATGGTTAATCTTAATGCATGTTATATTTTGTGTTATCATTTTGACTGGAATAATACCCCGTTGGTTGTCTTGATCAATTTCCTTTTGGTTTCCTTGTGTTTTCAAAATATCATAAAGTAATATGAAATCATGTGACATATAAATCGAGTCTAGTTTAGTATGCGTGCTGATCAGAAACAAACTATGCCGCCAACATTTGTTGATATGTTGCTACGCCGATGCGAACAGTAATTCACTCACTTGTCGTGTCGAAAAAGTTTATCCTTGAAGCTACCTTCAGTTTCCAGTACATAAGACTGTCGCAAAATAAATTGACTAATTATCAGATTCATAAACAGTAATTAAATTAACTAACATGTCTACATTTTTCTCAAATTGCTGCAACCGTATGGAAGAAAAACAACAACATAATAAATTACTTTTTATTCGACTGATTGCTAATAAGATCTTTCAATGATTTTTAAGAGCATCCGCAAAGCCTGAAATTATTGTACTCAATCAATAATGTTTAATTAATATCTACACCGAAATGCTAATTGAACATTTCACCCTCATACGAGAAATTTCGTATTGAGTTTAGTGAATGTACATATACATGTTTAATATGTTATCACCACATACACTAATTACGGGATGCTAGCTACACTGGGTGAGTTTGTCAGCACGAAGAAACATGTACTATTTGAAATCCAGCTATTGAATATATAATAGTGTCTGCTCTTCGCTTAAGTGCTTGTAGTTTATGCTTTCCGATGGTTTATAGGGAAATATCAGTGAAATAAAATTGGTAATTCGTTGTTTTAAAACATCGAAAATAAAATAGGTAATTCACTGTTTTAAAACAGTGAATATTACAACTTTGATAATGGAACTTTTTAAATAAAATACTAATAAAAATCATTATAAACATACACGTGCAAACACACAATGATACTCGTTTTTTATTTCATAAAGTACAGTTGAAGCTCATTTCTTCACCCACCCCATATGCAATGTTGATTTCTCCCAGTTACTTTTAAGCTTTGCATAAGTACGTATGAATAAAACCTTGCCTGGTGTTTTTATGTTTTTTGACATTTTAGTTTATTTCCATTTAGAACATAGGTGGTGTTAAACTGCTTATAAGGAGACAATGACACACTGACATCAACCCGCGAATGTTAAGTTAAATATCTAAAATATATAGTGTAGCCAGTTTCACATCGTAATAACAAAACAGCTTTCATTAACAGATTCCGGGGTCAACCGAACATCATTAAACATACGAATGTGTTCGTAATTGTTATAATTGTTGTAACAGGTTCAGTATTTTAAAGTTTGTTTTTGGTTAAAAGGTTGTCGCATGCGTCTTTATATTGCTTTAATATAATATTACTTAGAATACCATTCGATGTATTTTTAGATCGTTGACTAATTTAAAAATAATATATATTCGCAACGACAAGACAACGATCATTGTAATGGGTATGTACTATATTGGAACGGAATGTTTTTGAATTTGTTATAAGATAATACTGTTTAAGTACACACGTTCAATATTTTCCGCGAGAGTAAATCCGCAAGACTCGTATACATTCTTCAGGCTTGAAGCAAGAAACGAATCAAATAAATTCAACATTGAGATTGGTACATGCTTAATATTATTATTGGTTAATAAAGAGTTCATCGCCCGATGTGATTCAGCAGATGATATATTAGGGTTTGTTAACGAGCTACTGCTCGACATTAGTATCATTACCAAGGTAATTAAAAGTAATTACGAATTCCAAGAGTGGTGTCACCAAGTTGAGGACAACATGTAATCGGGCTTTATGAAAACGACTATGTAGGCTCTATCAATGGACTCGAGCATTACTTGAGCAATACTCATAAATAGTGTAAATTCTCGGACGACTCTCCGAAATAAATACTGCATCAATATACAGTATTACTTGGTTTATAGTTATACACGCATTGATAAGGCTTTGAAGATGCAAGCTCGATACCATTTTCGAAAACATGAAGCAATATTAGAGAACATACTTCTCTATATAATTACCCTATGTTGCATTCAATTTGAGATGGTATTTTAAATGCTTAACAACCCTTTAATTTGATGATGTAATGACCTTTATTTCGTTCATTAATTTAACGTTAGAACCGTTCTAAAAAACTTTATTCCGAGCGCATACAATTAGTTAAATCATAAGCCTTCACGTAATCGAAAAGGCAACCGGTCGTGTTTTGTTTATTATTTAAATAGTCGTCTGATAAAATGTCATTATACGCAACCCATTTCCATAATCGCTCGTGTAAGATTCCGGTAATACCTCGATACTTATTCGGTACAGATATGCCTCTGTTTCATAATAAGACCGTTAAACAGCTTCGCGGAATAATTCCGGGTATATAAATGTATCTAAATAGCAATTCCAATACATGCTTGATAGCAAAGACGCTCTCCTTAAAATATTCATACGATAATCGTATCTGATCACGCCTTAATATTAAATAAATGATGTTCGATCTTAACTTCTTAGCCGATCTGTGTATTGAGTTCTGGACAGTAGCTTCCCATTTCGATTGATACGCGATGAGCTCGACGAAATCGCTGACATCCATGTTTGCTTCGTCCGTATTCGAGAAACAGTTTTCAAGTTTAACATTCTCCAGCATGTGAGGGGCGATTGTCTGCTCATACTTTCCATCTTGTTCCCCATCTCTCTATTAAAATCAGAATTTCATGTACGACAAAAGTATTTTTTAGCATTCATTTGATGGAACAATACTCGGCGTGTGCTTTTTTTAAAAATTTAAATCAAAATGACCACACTAAGCCTTGCATTACCTTCAATTCCGTTGTCTGAGAATTAAGATTTATCCGTGTGTGCACGAAATAGAAAAAAGTTAAATAATCTGTTCACATAACTTCTAGATCATTAGTAGCTTTATTTTCTTTTATTTTCTACTCAGAGCCAAATCTAATGCAGATGTTAACCTCTGAAATCATTCCAGCTGTCGGGAAAATA